>OU427012.1:0-422500 GCA_911387935.1 Dolichovespula saxonica
GACTAACATGTGAGGGGTATTGTATCCATACTTAACAATAAGTATGGATAGTACATATCCATTACTTAACAATTCCTGCGGATGTTTAGGATCATTATCCTGTTGAAAGTAAAAATCTTCGTAAATACCAATTTCTTGCACTTTCCTATATGTTTTTTGGTTTCAAAATGTCTCAAATATTGGTATTTATTCATTGTTCCTTCTAAGAAGATCAAATTCCCGATACTACTGCTTCTATACACCCCCAGATCATAATTGAGCTATCCCCGGTGTTTCACCGTAGCACACAAGTTTTTCACTTCCATCTCTGTATTTGCTTGTCTCCAAACAAAGTTACGTCCGTCTGACTCAAAAACGTTAAATTTCGATTCATCTGAAAATATTATTTTATTCCAAAGGGAATCATCTTTTGCTAATAAATTCTTTGGCGAATTTTAATTTTTCTTCTTATTAATATCAAATAATGTATGGCTTCTTTCTGGGAACCCTGGCATGATAGTCATCTTTACGTAGCACTCGTTCTACATAATTCTGGATGTACATCTTCCTTGAAGTTCTGGTTAACTATCGTTGCAAGTTCTGTAGCAGGAAACTCTGGATTTTCTTTCATTTCACGGATCAAAGCTCTTTTTTCTCGTTCCGTTAATTTCTTTGGTTGACCTGAACGATATTTGTTTTTTATAATTCCTTCAGATTCGAATTTTTAATAATGTAATGTATCGTAGATATATTATATTAATAATTTAACTTATTTCACCACATGTCTTTACTTCTTTGTGCACTTGACAATTAATATTCTCTTACTTTCAAAAATTTCAGTTCATTTCGAATGCATGATCAATATCGTAATATTTCACCACGAATACTGACTGTGACTAATAAATGTACATAAGATAACAACTAACGACAATCAATGTTTACGATTAGTACCGGGAAAACTTTATTTACATTAATTCTTAACCTTAGTTCGATGTGTTCAAATACTTTTATGGCTTCAGCAATTGTTAGGTTTGTAAGAAATAAATCATAACTATTGTATATATACTTTGATTTGTTTGAAACTATACCTGTATAATCTAGGGAGTCATACCTTCGTCCGATGTTAATATATCGGTAAGTGTTCTATAATATACTTATTATAATAAATAAAGTAAAGTTCATGGCAAGTGTTCAAATACTTTCGCGAGTCACTGTGTATATTATATATATATATATATATATATATATATATATATATATATAAGAATAGTAACTAGCAACATAGAATAAGACAAGCGCTATCGCGCTGTTCAGCTTTTCACCCAAACAAAATTGTTTAGACATACTTGACATTGGAGTATAAAGATTTATATTACCTAAACGTTATAAGATCTAAACGAGACATAAATACGTAATTAGATATCAATACGATTAAATTTGTGATTTATTCTATTAGGTAGAATCGATCGAAATTACGTCTTATATATATGTATGTATGTATAGTTTGTAACGTACGATTTGTAAAAGCAGGGTACAAAAATTTCTTTGAATTTTCCCACGAGAGATTTCTACGAGGCTGTAAGTCGTTGTTCTTGAAGATATATTATCAATCAATCGTTGAATCTTAAGCCTGTGATTACGAAAACTGCCGAGAGTTATCATTAACGTTACAGCTAAGCGATAAGTGACATTTTTCCTTCGTTAAATGTTATACGAACATATTCTTATGTATTACATTTCTAACGAATTTTCTCTTTATTTCGCTAAACATTATCTAATTCTTTTGAAGAAGAGATAAAGAGAGAGAGAGAGAGAGAGAGAGAGAGAGAGAGAGAGAGAGGGAGAGAGAGAGACAGAGAGAGACAGAGATTACATATTATCTCTCAAGAGGATTGCATTATTATTTTGACAACTTGTTCGATTATTCTATCAATGAAAAGTGTATATTAAATTGTATTCTGGATCGTACAAACACATTTTACATCTCTATATATATATTTATTTCTCTGTAACAGAAATCGTGAATGATATAGATATATATGTATATATATAGACTGTTAAGTGGAAAGCGAGTATATAAATCTCTATGAATATTCATCGAGATACTTTTTTTATAAATGTTATTTTCTTTGTATTTTTTTTTTTTAATTTAACTGTCCTTTGATTTGTATGTAGATATATAGAATTTCAGCTTATAGATACTATTGAACGTAGTACGAACTGATGTTTGTCTATTAGTCTGGATCTGTGTCCGTTTGTCTTTCTGTTTGTTTGTGTATGCCTGTTTGTTCGCGCCCGCGTATGTGGAGAAGGGGAATTCTGTTTAGAAACACAGCATCCGATCTCTTCTCGAGACTGAAAGCATACCTTCAGGGTTTTATTGCGATAAAATGTGAACTATTTGGGACACATATAGGGCACATGCATTCTTCGAACGTTAATAGTTACACCGTCTTGTAGAATTCATGTTGTTGTTATTATTATTATTTTTCTTTTTTTTTTCTTAATGTAGGTGAAATGCATTTACGCACATGGGCAGTATCTTTCCTCTAGTGTCGGACTCACTTCTGTACTACGACTAAAACATCTCTTACCCTGTCGGGGCTCTAGCCTGGGACTGTTTTTACATTGCTTCAAGTTAGGCCCCCTTTTATTCGCCTTTTTGGCTCACTACTGTTTTTCTGTCGTCCTTCCTGTTGCTCCAGCTCTTTTATGTTACACAGCTGTCTGCGTTTTTTCTCTCCAGAATGGACTGTACATATGTAATGTGACTAATTGCCACTGTTCTTTCCCGCGGAGCATCACCTCGACGATGTTGTCTGATGATATGTTCTCAACAGTCGTCTCCAATCTCTGTCTAGGATCTGTCCAGCGATTACAATTAAAAAACATATGTTCTGCGTCGTATTGTTCGTGTCCACAGTACTTGCAGTCCGGTGTTTGCAGTCCTGGTGTACTTTGTTCGTATGATATAAATACCGTATTAAGTACCCGTGTCCCGTCAGCAGTTGGGTGACGTAAAAGTTCACATCTCCGAACTCCCGTGTGATCCTCGGCTGAGGTCCCTTATCAGGCGCTTGGTCCAGTTGTCCTTTGTTTCCTCTGTCCAGCGTTGTTGCCACTTCTGGATCGTCCTATTCCTCTCTATTGTTACCGCGTCTTGTCGACTCGTGTCCACATTCCTTTCATAGATGCTCTTCCGTTCGGCAGTAAGAAGGTCTATGGACGCCTGCAACCACCAGAACGGCTTGAGCTGATATTGTCCGATAGGAGCAAGCGATCCTCAGTGCTCACAGTCTATTTTTGTGTTTCAAGGAATTTGCCTAGATTTAAGATTGCCGTAAAGTAATATTGGGTGTGTCGTCGCCATTAGTAGTCTCCGTTTAGTCTGTCTCGGTCCGTTCGTGTTTGTCATAAATCGGCTTAGCGATATTGTCCTTTCCGCCGCTTTACGAACTGTCGTTTGTATGTGAGGTTAGAAGGTCATCTTTGTATCCAGGGTTATCCCCAAGTATCTGACTTCCCCTCTGGACTCGACCTCGTCTGTCTCGACCTTCATTGGTAGTCTTGTCTGTATAAGTTTCTTTGTCATAAAAACGAGTTCCGTCTTTTCAGTCGCTAGTTGCAGTCTGTGGTCTGACATCCATCGTCCAACCCGTCTCATCGTTCGGTTCAGTTTGTACCGTGCCAGATCTGGAGTGCGCTCGACGATCACCGTCGCTACGTCATCGGCGTATGCGACGAGATCTTACCGGGCGGGATCTCCAGTCTGAGCAGGCTGTTATATATCCTGTTCCACAGGTCCAGTCCGAGTATAGATCTTTGAACAACCCCCGCGATTATTTGTCTTGTCACTTGTCCTTCGGTTGTTTCGTAAGTTATCCATCTGTTTCGTAGGTAGTCCTTCATTATGCGGAGCAAGTACGGTGGGATCCTGAAGTCGCTTTCCAGCGATTCCAAAATGTCCACCCACCTGGCCGAATTAAAAGCGTTCTTAACGTTTAGTGTCGCCAGCAACACGATTGGGCGTGCAGCATGGCAGTGTCTGTCTGTGCTTGGAATACGTCAACCACCCTCTGGATAGCCCCAATCGTTGATCGGCCTCTCCTAAATCCAAACTGTTGGTCCGAGAATTCTCCCGCGTTCCGTATCGCATCAATAATGCGATCAATATGTCAATATCGCATCAATATGTCAGTCTTGGTCTAAGTAGATGCTCATATATTTCCCCCGTCGTGTCAAGGAAGCTCAGCGGCCAATAAGCCGACGGTGAGCGGGGTCACCCTTGTCCTTAGGGATAAGGACCAGTCTCGCCGTCTTCCATCGGTCGCTGAAGATTTCTGTAGTCAACACGTGTTGTAAAGGTCGAGTAGGATCTCCGGTCTTTGATTGCCCACTAGCCGGATGATCTCCCCTGGTATCCCGTCCGGTCCTGGGGCCTTACCAACCTTCATCGCTTTGGTTGCTCTAGTGAGCTCCTCAGCGGTGAAGATGGGAGCCATTAAGTATTCCCTGTCGTCTGTTGCGTCCCTTTGAATCGGGTGTGTCGGGAACAGTCCGTAAACTATGCGTCTCATGGTTTCGGTGTCTTTGAGTTCTGTTGCGGTCCGGGACCCGAGTTTATCGGTCACAATCTTGTAACCGATTCCCCACGGGTCCCGGCCCATCTCCTCGCATAGTTTCTTCCATTTCGTCTTACTGTCTTTTATGGTGTTAGTCAAGGATTTCCAAGCTGTTCTGTATGCGACCAGGAGGGTCTCCCTCTCGGGGCACCTACCTGCCCTCGTGACTCGTCTTCGGATTGCTAGGTAATTCTTTCTCAGTTCGGCAGTCTCGTCCGTCCACCAGTACTGTGGCTGTCTGTCTCGTCTGTACTGTCGTTTCGGCATTGAATTGTTACATAGCCGCTCCATCAGTTTGGCCGTCTCGTCTGTCAATCTTTCGGCTCTTTGCTGCCCTGTCAGCTCCTGTAGAATGTTTGCTGACGGTATCTGCACTGCCGCTAGTTCCTTTAATAGCTTATGCTCGTCCAGTCTGTTCGTATTCCACCGCGGGCAGTGCGAGAACTTAGTCCGTGGCGTCCTTGTCTGTTCTACCACGTCGAAGGCGATGTAATGATGGTCGCTGGCCGTGTAGTCTTCGACCACCCGCCATCGCTCCACTCTTGATAGTACTCTGTCTGTAGTCAGCGTTACGTCTGGTATGAAATTTCCGAATCCTGGTCGTCTGTATGTAACATTGTCTCCCGTATTTGTTACCACTAGGTTTACGAACGACCCCGTTCGTTCGTCTGAGTCATTCCCCACTCGATCGCCCTCGTGTTGAAATCCCCCGTGACCACAACGTCTCCGGGTAGATCTCTGATCCCGTCCTCCAGAAGCGCCATCTTCCTTATGCATTCCGTCGTATCGCAGTTTGGGGTTAGGTAGACGCTGATGTAAGTTGTAATGCCGATCCTGATCCAGACGTAGTCCTCTCCTGTGTTGTGATCGATTATACGAAGTCGGGCTGCCCTCCTCACCCAGATAACTGCTGTCTGATAACATAGTTTCGTTCATGAATCATGTCCGTGCCGTCCGTTCTTTGTATGGTTCACAGAGAATCAATATATCTGCGTCGTATTCGTCTGCTATCTGAGAGATTAGCATGTCCGTTGTTTTACTCCTGTTTAAATTTCCCTGAAGAATTCTGTCCGTCTTCCGGCTTGTTTCCAGTGCTCTTCCAGCGCGACCCGGAACACCGCACACCTCCCTGAACCAGTAAAGTGTGCGACATCACTGGGTCCCGCGTCGGCGCACAGAGGCCAAGCTGGATTATTCTTGCAGTCTGTTACATAATGGCCTGACTCTCCGCATTTCCTGCAGCTTTTCGACCAGTCCTTATTCATACAGTCTGCCTGTACTCCAAGCACTTATGACACTTTGTCAACGCTAGTCTCTGTCGGACCCGGCATTGCACCCATCCTATTCCCATTCGGCAGTGTTCCAGCAGTTTTTTGGCTTCTTATGTCTCGAGTTCACAAATCGCTATGAAGTGCTCCGCTCATTTCTGGCCAAAGATGTGGACACCGAAGTCCCCTCTCTTCCTGTTTCCCGTCTTAATGCATTCTTAACGACGTCCTTGGTCGTAACGCAGACCAGGTCCATTATTTCTAGTTGGGTTTTAGGTGTAATGGTCCTGACTTTGCTCGCGCCTCCGACTGCGTTCTGTAGTGCGTGTAAAAAGTCCTCTCAGCCATCTCTATCGGTTTGTATAAGATACAGACCGTCCCTAGTTTTTCTCATAGTCGTCACCTTTAGTTGATTTTCGTGGGGTCGACCGTCCACCTTATCTTCCGAACAATATCGGAGTACGTGTTGTCTTCCAGAGATCTGACTAGCACAGCCGTCCCCCTGTATTTGGTGATCATCCTGCCGTTTTCAGCCTGTCTTCGTTTCGTTATTATTATTATTATGATTATTATTATTGTTATTGTTATTGTTACTGTTACTGTTACTGTTACTGTTACTGTTACTGTTACTGTTACTGTTACTGTTACTGTTACTGTTACTGTTACTGTTACTGTTACTGTTACTGTTACTGTTACTGTTACTGTTACTGTTACTGTTACTGTTACTGTTACTGTTACTGTTACTGTTACTGTTACTGTTACTGTTACTGTTACTGTTACTGTTACTGTTACTGTTACTGTTACTGTTACTGTTACTGTTACTGTTACTGTTACTGTTACTGTTACTGTTACTGTTACTGTTACTGTTACTGTTACTGTTACTGTTACTGTTACTGTTACTGTTACTGTTACTGTTACTGTTACTGTTACTGTTACTGTTACTGTTACTGTTACTGTTACTGTTACTGTTACTGTTACTGTTACTGTTACTGTTACTGTTACTGTTACTGTTACTGTTACTGTTACTGTTACTGTTACTGTTACTGTTACTGTTACTGTTACTGTTACTGTTACTGTTACTGTTACTGTTACTGTTACTGTTACTGTTACTGTTACTGTTACTGTTACTGTTACTGTTACTGTTACTGTTACTGTTACTGTTACTGTTACTGTTACTGTTACTGTTACTGTTACTGTTACTGTTACTGTTACTGTTACTGTTACTGTTACTGTTACTGTTACTGTTACTGTTACTGTTACTGTTACTGTTACTGTTACTGTTACTGTTACTGTTACTGTTACTGTTACTGTTACTGTTACTGTTACTGTTACTGTTATTATTATTATTATTATTATTATTATTATTATTATTATTATTATTATTATTATTATTATCATTATTATTATCATTATTATTATTATTCCCGTGTGGGGTAACTATTCCCCCATCTGCCGTCTCCTCAGGTGGCGGATAGGGGGACGCTTTGTAGATATACATGATACCGGGGATTAATTTCCGGGGTGGACAAAAAATAGCTATGGGACGGACACCTAGAACAATAAACCAAACATGGATAGTTTAGAAAGAAAAAAAGAGTTACGCTGCAGGTGGACGGACCCCCCTGTAGCGGCTCGCTGGACAAGGTGAGCAAGCAGGCTCGCAGTCGTCGTCATTTTGCAACTGCAGTCCTGTGCCGTTGGCTGACTTGGCTGGCGTCTGATTAGAAGCTACAAGCAGCAATAGTCCGTTCTAAAAGAGGTCGAAGGTCGGGCGAACACTACCACAAACCCCGATAAAAGAGACACCTCCGAAAGGAAAAAGAGGTACAGAGGAAGAGAAAGAAGAAAAATTCTCTACACCAAAAATGGAGGACTCCGAGAGGACCGTGCTCCATGACTCCCCGATCGATGACCACATTGCTAGCGCAATGACAAAAGAAGAGGAAGAGCTAGCGAAATGCAGGGATATTTTAAAGGCCATGAAAAGTGCAACTGAGCGCCAAAGAAACATCAGTGGAGATGTTAAAAAAGGTATCCTGCTTTTGGGGGAAACACTAGACGTTGTTGCACACCTGCGAGCGAGTATCGTGGAAAGCAATAGAACTTTCTAGGAAAGAGTACAATATACAAGTATACCAGTACGGACGGATCGCGGCAAGCCGCGGGATAAGGCACCCCAAGTCGAAACGGCAGAGGGGATCAACAAAAGATGAGCGGCGACAAGCCCGGTAGAAATGAAGGCCGGGAAAAAGAAGAAGGAGGAGACGCCTCCCTGCCCTTCTTGGACGGCGGTAGTTAAGAAACCAAGGAGGCCAAAGAAGAAAATAGCGGAGACATCCGTCCAGACATTCGGCGAGCAAGGAAAAGAACAAGAAAAACAATAAAAAAAGAAGAATAAATCAAGACGAGCAAAACCTCACCTGGAGGCCTTTCTGATCAAGCCGAGCGGAGGAAGTACCTACGCGGAGGTGCTTGGAGAAATCTGTAGCAAAACCAAACCGGAGGACTCTGAAGTAGAGGTAAGATTAATTCGCCAAACAATGGCGGGCGAGGTGCTCCTGGAACTGGGCAGGGCACAAAGAAAAAGGTTGCTTTCGGAGATAAACTTAAGAACACCCTAGGGGACAAAGCGATGGTTCGCCACTTGGAACCTAGGGTGACGATAGAGATCAGGGACCTTGACAGCTTAACCACTGTCCAAGAAGTGGAAGAGGCGATCAAGAGGGACACGTAGGAGCGCCCCGAATATTCAAAGATCTGGCTCACGAAAGCTAACTGGAGAGGGCTTAAAATGGCCATCGTAGAGGTTAGCGAACAAGGAGCAAACCGACTTTTAAAGTCGGAACATATCAAAGTAGGGTGAATAAGTTGCAGAATAAGACGGAGGGCGGTAGTCTCAAGGTGCTTCAGATGCCTCGGATATGGGCACACCGCTCAGAACTGCAAGGGCCCGGATAGAAGCAGGCTCTGCCACAGATATGGCGAAGCGAATGATCAGGCAAGAGAGTGCCGGGCTAGCATAGCTGCCTGCTATGCACAGAAGAAGATAGAAGACAGGGGAAACTCGAGCGGGACCACGTTCCTGGATCAGGGCGGTGTAGAGTCTTCAAGGAAGCTCTTAACAAGGCCAAAAATCTCCTGCGATGACACGAATACTACAAGCGAACCTGAACAGGAGCAGGACAGCAAACGACCAACTGTATCAGCTGCCTCAGGAGAAGAAGGCATACCTGCTGTTGATCAGTTAACAATATAGGGACAAGAAATCGCCCCTATGGTTCTCTGATCTAAGCGGTACAGCGGCCATCTGGATCCTGGTGCCAAGCAAGATACCAGTAGAGAGCTACGGAAGCCGCCGGGGTTTCGTTTGGATTAAATGTGGGGAAATAACTTATCTTAGTTGTTACTTTATATCGAACGAACACATCCACGATTTCCGAGAAAAAATAGACACGCTGGAGGAAGTGGTTCGAAATACGTCAGGCAGCATCCTGGTGGCAGGCAACTTCAACGCAAGGGCGGTCGAGTGGGGAATGTTACACCAAAATTCGAGGGGCAAATACGTGATGGAAATGGTGGCCAGAACAGGGCTTTATGTCCAGAACGTTGGCTCCACCACAATCTTCCGGCGCCCCGGATACACCGAGACGATTCCGGACATCTCTCTCTCAAACGAGGACCTGTTACCGCGGATCGAGGAATGGAAGGTGATCGAAGATTACACTGGCAGCGATCACCAATACATTATCCTGAGCGTTTACGGAAAACCACGGAACAGCAGATAGGACGACGCGACCCCACGCAGATGGAATATCAATAAGATGGACGCTGGAATCTTCAGTAGGATGATATCCCGGGGGCATAGGAGAGACCGAAGATTCCGAAGAATCAAGAAAGGCTGCGACCAAAAGGCTTATAAAGGTTACTTTACGCCACATAGTCTCGGCTTGCGATTCCGCCATGCCGCGCAAGAGATCTCGCCATGGCAAGCAACCTGCATACTGGTGGACCCCAGAAATCATGGAACTGCGACGAAAGTGCCTCAAAGCGAGACGAGCTGCACAACGGGCAAAGAAAGGGAACGATGCAAATGCCAAATTTGCGGAATACAAGACCGCGAAAAAGCAATTGCGTCGGGCCATAAATAAAAGCAAGGTCGGCTGCTGGAGGAAACTGGGGGAGGACATTAACAAGGACCCATAGGGACTGGGCTACAAAATCGTAACCCAGAAGCTCGGGGTCCTGAAATCATCCCAAGCACTGGACACGAACACCATGGAAAACATCGTGGGTACCCTTTTCTCGGTACACCCCACCAGACCGGAAATAGACTTCGGTCAAGTAGAGGACTGTCCCCCTTTCAGCGTAGAAGAACTGGAAAGGACGGCCCGAACCTTGCGAAATAAGAAGGCATCAGGACCCGACGGCATTCCGAACGAGGTACTAAAAATCGTAGTGGAGCAAAACCCAGTATTACTGCTAAAGGCATATAATGTCTGCTTAGCAACTGGAGTTTTCCCCTTGCGATGGAAAACAGTGCGCCTCGTGCTCATCGGCAAGGGCAAGGGACATACCAGGCTGCCATTGTTGTATAGGCCGTTGTGCATGCTCGACACGATAGGAAAACTGCTTGAAAAACTAATCAAAGAGAGATTGAGGCCCGCGTTCGAGGCCGCCGGCGACCTGTCATCAAAGCAGTACGGTTTTAGAGAGGGGCGATCAGTGATCGACGCGGTGCAAGAGATCACGAAGGCGGTCCGGAAAGCGAAGGACCACAACTGGCACTCGCGTCGAGTAGTCCTACTGGTGACGCTCGACGTAAAGAACGCCTTCAACTTCGCAAGGTGGTGCGACATCATGCATACGCTGGAATATACCTTCCAAGTACCGAAGTATCTCCTGCGCATGCTGGATGACTACCTGAAAGACCGGACGCTACTTTTTCAGACCACGGAGGGACAGAAAAAAATGCAGCTGCCCAGGGATCCATTCTCGGGCCGGACCTCTGGAACATGGCATACGATAGCTTGCTGAAGACCAAAATGCCGGAAGAAACGCTTCTTGTGGGATACGCTTACGATATCGCGGCTCTCATCGCGGCAAGAGACGTCGAATTGGCTCAGATAAAAGTGAACCAAATCATGCGGACGGTCAACGGCTGGATGACAGATCACGGCCTGTTGCTAGCTCCTGAAAAAACGGAAATAGTCATCCTTACAAAGAGGAGAATGAACACCATTCTCACTTTGCTAGTCGGAGATGTAGCAGTGGAGGCCAAGCCTGCAATTAAATATCTACCGACGACCGACCACAGATTGGGTTTCTGGTCGCAGATCCAACAAACGACTGCTCATGATCGCGGTACCATCAGTACTCCTCTATGGTGCTGAAGTGTGGGCGGACTGTCTCAGCAAGGAGGCGTACCGGGAACGCCTTGCGCAGGTACAGAGGGGAGCAGCGCTTAGGATAGCCTTTGCGTACCGGACGGTGTCCGAACCAGCCATCCTAGTAATCGCTGGTGTCATCCCCATTGCGCTCATGGCGAAAGAACGTAAAGCGGTATACCTCAGGAAAACCGAGGTTGGTAAGGCAACAGCAAGCAAAGAGGAGAGAGAAAAGACTTTTCGGAACTGGCAGACGCTCTGGGAACATGAACCGAGAGGACGCTGGACTGCTAGACTAATTAAAAATGTGAAGACGTGGTCTGAGAGGCGGCACGGCGAAACCGACTACTAAACACAATTCCTGAGCGGGCATGGATACTTCCGAGCCTATCTCTACAAGATGGGCCGGCAAAAGACACGAGAATGCCTGTACTGCCCAGGAACAAAAGATAACGCGGAGCATACTTTCTTCAACTGTGACCGTTGGGCACAACGCAAGCGAGAGCTCCAGACAAAAATCGGACAAGTGACTCCCGACGACATAGTGGAGAATATGCTCCGAAAAGAGGAACCTGACTACACACTGGGTGCAGGATATCCTTTGCAAAAAGAAAAATGACATGGACAGAGCCTGCTAAGTAACTAAGAAAGGAGTGAAGACAGACAGCAGCGAGCCTAAAGGGCAAAGAAAAACTGGCTTAGTCCGAAGAAATGTGTTAAATAGTCCCGGACTAGTGTCCATGCGAAAGAGGGAGGAGTTTTAGTCAGTAGGTCAGTAAAGGGAGTCTGGCATATCGTGCGTAAATACATTTCTCCTCTCTCACAAAAAAAAATTATTATTATTATTATTATTAATACTACTACTACTGCTACTACTACTACTGCTACTACTACTGCTACTACTACTGTTACTACTACTGGTACTGGTACTGCTACTGCTACTGCTACTGCTACTTTTTGTTTTTAATATATCGGAAAGGTTTCTAGGATAACGACAATTGAATAACTTGTAATAACAGTACATCTTGATAATTTCGTATCGATAATTATTCAATTTTCAACCTATAAATACATTTTAATATCGATACAACTTGACTTTTTTGTAGTTGATTATTATTTTATTTTATTTTTCTTTTCATTGAATTGGGCAGACCTAAAATATTCTAAAACTCCATAGTATTGCAGTCGATATAAGTTGCATGATCGAGGAGCGTTGTATACCACGATAACCCCTTTGTTTCGGATTTCCTTGCCTTAGGATACCCTATAAAAATGTTCCTTTGTTGGATCGATCGATAATAATTGAGCACGATGATGCGTCATTCTTTCGTTATTCTATGTCTTTTACTTAAATTTCTATTAATGACTTAAGATATTGTTATTTTATTATTATTCATAAAAAAATCAATTTAGATCTTTTGATCAAATGATTTCTACGAATCAGCACTGACAATAACGAAATCATTTATACCATTCAGATCACTTGAAAAAGGTTCCTTTGAGATGGATGAAGTAGTTAAAAAAAAATTATTTAATATACGGTACTTACTGGCGTATGCTGTTCTCGATGTTTCTCGAGCAGATGAAGGGCAGCTCGTCCGTAAACACCGTTATTTTTATGGAAAAGATACAGCTACGTCAATCTCGATGATGGGTGAAGCTTTCAGAGCTTTAATTCTTTATAGCTAGAAGGTGCTGGAATAACAAATTTTTTTTCCTGTGGTCGAGTACATCCGTCATTTTTTTGTTATTCTCCAATGGTTAGAGTAGTTTCATTTAAAGAAAATTTACCTCGTTGTATATAAATTATATTAGCACCGTCTGTCTTTTACTGTTCTCTCTCTTTTTTCTTCCGTTTTCATTACATTTTAATTTTTCCTAAAGTGAAAAGATGGCATAGAACTGTAATTATTCTAATAATAATGATTACAATAATAAAAATTATTGTAATTTCTATTTCTATACTATACTATAAATTTCTATGCTATAGATTTTTTTTATACATTTATTATACTAGAGATTATTTTGTAGTATTGGATATCATTTTCATACGATATAATGTCTTTCTGTAAAACCGTCCAAAAATTTGTTTATGAGATGTTATTTCTACTTTAACATCGCACGATAATAGAGAATATTGATTGAAAACTCTTTTTCTTAATATTACCTTCGTTTGTTGTCATAAGTAAATATTACGTAAATCAACAAGCATTTCATCTTTCTAAAGTAAAAGAGAATGAAAAGTATGAATGTGGAAAAATTTGTTGTCTTATTTATTTTCATTCGGAATATTTTCTTTTCTCCTTTTTATTACTATATATTCTATTTTATATTATATAGTATTTATATTCCATAGTTTAATACCACGCTCCTGCTGTTTTATTGAATGCTTCCTAGCAAAAAGGATTTATCGAAAAAAATTTAATATTTCTGTTTATTTTCTCTCATAATAAAAATATCTCGTGGAAGTTATTATTCACACTTTTGGTTTTTATCTGTAAGACATTGGTTAAAAATGTTGCTTATTCTAAAGACACTTATTTTTCCGATTTCCTTCTTTGTCATAATAAAAAATATGTTATGCGCGAATCAATTAATAACTGAAATATCTGCTTTTTTTTTTAGTTTTTAACTTCGTTCCTTCCTACTAAAATTTTACTTATATTTAAAGTAAAACTTTCAATTTCCGAAATTTTCGAACATTATCATCTAATACAGTGTTAAAATACTTTCGTGAGTCACTGTATATGTATATAAGAAATAATTTCGGTCGATTCTATCTAATAGAATAAATCACAAATTTAATCGTATTGATATCCAATTACGTAATATGTTTCATTTAGATCTTATAACGTTTAGAGATAATACGTAATCTCTCTCTTTCTCTTTCTCTCTCTTCCTCTATCTTTCTCTCAATACTCTTCTTTTTTCATATTGCCTTGCGTGTGCAGTAAATTTTCTTTCGTCTATCTCCCTTGCATTTTGTGCCATTATGAAATTTTGAGTCTTCCTAAAGTTTCGGGCGAGCTTTGAAAGTGGTGATACTCCGACCTCGACAGAGCTATACTGGCGTTCTAGCCGAAGCGAACTCTTAAAGCCGCCGATTAAGACAGAAGAGAAAGTTCGGTTAAACCCGTGCGCTATTCTTCGAAACACTGTGGTTCCTTTGCACGGAGAATCTGTTGTAATCGGTACGTTAACTCGACAAACGAGCTAATTTGCTTTTAATCATGCGGTCAAACTCTCGGACCTTTTGCAATGGTCTAATTTAAATATTGTTCGTGATTACTTCACCGGTAATCACCAAAATTATTTGTTCCTTCCTGAGTAAGTTACTAAATAAGCATGCGCAAGTGTGTATGGGTGCATGTGCGTAATGTGTAAAACTTTGCGTGTGTGCGCGCGCGTGCGAGAGAGAGAGAACATTGCTCGTGTGCCCTGAGAGGAAAGAAAAGAAAAGAAAGAGAGAAAAAAGAATAAGTAATAGAAGAAAAAGAAAGAGAGAAAAAAGAATAATTGATAGAAGAAAATGAATGATTAATAAACAAAAAGCACTTTATTTCTACTTTCTTTTAAATTTCCAAGAGAATGCAAATAAAATAAGACGAAAGTCTAACACGTCTATGTAATTATCTGTAATTTCTGTGCCTCACATAAGATGTCGCGTAAATGTCGCATAAGAGAAAAAAAGTAAGTGAGAGAGAGAGAGAAAGAGAGAGAGAGAGAGAGGGAGAAAGCATAAGGAATTTTGGAAGAACCAATGCAACATCTCTTCGTGAAGTAAAAAGACGATTAGATATCGAAGGCAATGCGTTTCTTCTTCTTCTTCTTCTTCTGAAACACAGTTCCTTTTCCAACTTCTTCATTTCCCCTTTACTCCTTCCTTCCTTTCATTATTTCTTTATATCATTCTATCATTCCCTCTTTATCTCCAGGAACTCCTCACCTTTCTTCTCCAACACATTTGCTACTCTTTCTCCTTCCTATTTACTCACCTTCTCTATTTCTCTCCCTTTGTGCTAGCGAAAAGCCAGACCATTGAAACCTGATGTTCGAAAATTTCGGAAATTGAAAGTTTTACTTTAAATATAAGTAAAATTTTAGTAGGAAGGAACGAAGTTAAAAACTAAAAAAAAAGCAGATATTTCAGTTATTAATTGATTCGCGCATAACATATTTTTTATTATGACAAAGAAGGAAATCGGAAAAATAAGTGTCTTTAGAATAAGCAACATTTTTAACCAATGTCTTACAGATAAAAACCAAAAGTGTGAATAATAACTTCCACGAGATATTTTTATTATGAGAGAAAATAAACAGAAATATTAAATTTTTTTCGATAAATCCTTTTTGCTAGGAAGCATTCAATAAAACAGCAGGAGCGTGGTATTAAACTATGGAATATAAATACTATATAATATAAAATAGAATATATAGTAATAAAAAGGAGAAAAGAAAATATTCCGAATGAAAATAAATAAGACAACAAATTTTTCCACATTCATACTTTTCATTCTCTTTTACTTTAGAAAGATGAAATGCTTGTTGATTTACGTAATATTTACTTATGACAACAAACGAAGGTAATATTAAGAAAAAGAGTTTTCAATCAATATTCTCTATTATCGTGCGATGTTAAAGTAGAAATAACATCTCATAAACAAATTTTTGGACGGTTTTACAGAAAGACATTATATCGTATGAAAATGATATCCAATACTACAAAATAATCTCTAGTATAATAAATGTATAAAAAAAATCTATAGCATAGAAATTTATAGTATAGTATAGAAATAGAAATTACAATAATTTTTATTATTGTAATCATTATTATTAGAATAATTACAGTTCTATGCCATCTTTTCACTTTAGGAAAAATTAAAATGTAATGAAAACGGAAGAAAAAAGAGAGAGAACAGTAAAAGACAGACGGTGCTAATATAATTTATATACAACGAGGTAAATTTTCTTTAAATGAAACTACTCTAACCATTGGAGAATAACAAAAAAATGACGGATGTACTCGACCACAGGAAAAAAAATTTGTTATTCCAGCACCTTCTAGCTATAAAGAATTAAAGCTCTGAAAGCTTCACCCATCATCGAGATTGACGTAGCTGTATCTTTTCCATAAAAATAACGGTGTTTACGGACGAGCTGCCCTTCATCTGCTCGAGAAACATCGAGAACAGCATACGCCAGTAAGTACCGTATATTAAATAATTTTTTTTTAACTACTTCATCCATCTCAAAGGAACCTTTTTCAAGTGATCTGAATGGTATAAATGATTTCGTTATTGTCAGTGCTGATTCGTAGAAATCATTTGATCAAAAGATCTAAATTGATTTTTTTATGAATAATAATAAAATAACAATATCTTAAGTCATTAATAGAAATTTAAGTAAAAGACATAGAATAACGAAAGAATGACGCATCATCGTGCTCAATTATTATCGATCGATCCAACAAAGGAACATTTTTATAGGGTATCCTAAGGCAAGGAAATCCGAAACAAAGGGGTTATCGTGGTATACAACGCTCCTCGATCATGCAACTTATATCGACTGCAATACTATGGAGTTTTAGAATATTTTAGGTCTGCCCAATTCAATGAAAAGAAAAATAAAATAAAATAATAATCAACTACAAAAAAGTCAAGTTGTATCGATATTAAAATGTATTTATAGGTTGAAAATTGAATAATTATCGATACGAAATTATCAAGATGTACTGTTATTACAAGTTATTCAATTGTCGTTATCCTAGAAACCTTTCCGATATATTAAAAACAAAAAGTAGCAGTAGCAGTAGCAGTAGCAGTACCAGTACCAGTAGTAGTAACAGTAGTAGTAGCAGTAGTAGTAGCAGTAGTAGTAGTAGCAGTAGTAGTAGTATTAATAATAATAATAATAATAATTTTTTTTTGTGAGAGAGGAGAAATGTATTTACGCACGATATGCCAGACTCCCTTTACTGACCTACTGACTAAAACTCCTCCCTCTTTCGCATGGACACTAGTCCGGGACTATTTAACACATTTCTTCGGACTAAGCCAGTTTTTCTTTGCCCTTTAGGCTCGCTGCTGTCTGTCTTCACTCCTTTCTTAGTTACTTAGCAGGCTCTGTCCATGTCATTTTTCTTTTTGCAAAGGATATCCTGCACCCAGTGTGTAGTCAGGTTCCTCTTTTCGGAGCATATTCTCCACTATGTCGTCGGGAGTCACTTGTCCGATTTTTGTCTGGAGCTCTCGCTTGCGTTGTGCCCAACGGTCACAGTTGAAGAAAGTATGCTCCGCGTTATCTTTTGTTCCTGGGCAGTACAGGCATTCTCGTGTCTTTTGCCGGCCCATCTTGTAGAGATAGGCTCGGAAGTATCCATGCCCGCTCAGGAATTGTGTTTAGTAGTCGGTTTCGCCGTGCCGCCTCTCAGACCACGTCTTCACATTTTTAATTAGTCTAGCAGTCCAGCGTCCTCTCGGTTCATGTTCCCAGAGCGTCTGCCAGTTCCGAAAAGTCTTTTCTCTCTCCTCTTTGCTTGCTGTTGCCTTACCAACCTCGGTTTTCCTGAGGTATACCGCTTTACGTTCTTTCGCCATGAGCGCAATGGGGATGACACCAGCGATTACTAGGATGGCTGGTTCGGACACCGTCCGGTACGCAAAGGCTATCCTAAGCGCTGCTCCCCTCTGTACCTGCGCAAGGCGTTCCCGGTACGCCTCCTTGCTGAGACAGTCCGCCCACACTTCAGCACCATAGAGGAGTACTGATGGTACCGCGATCATGAGCAGTCGTTTGTTGGATCTGCGACCAGAAACCCAATCTGTGGTCGGTCGTCGGTAGATATTTAATTGCAGGCTTGGCCTCCACTGCTACATCTCCGACTAGCAAAGTGAGAATGGTGTTCATTCTCCTCTTTGTAAGGATGACTATTTCCGTTTTTTCAGGAGCTAGCAACAGGCCGTGATCTGTCATCCAGCCGTTGACCGTCCGCATGATTTGGTTCACTTTTATCTGAGCCAATTCGACGTCTCTTGCCGCGATGAGAGCCGCGATATCGTAAGCGTATCCCACAAGAAGCGTTTCTTCCGGCATTTTGGTCTTCAGCAAGCTATCGTATGCCATGTTCCAGAGGTCCGGCCCGAGAATGGATCCCTGGGCAGCTGCATTTTTTTCTGTCCCTCCGTGGTCTGAAAAAGTAGCGTCCGGTCTTTCAGGTAGTCATCCAGCATGCGCAGGAGATACTTCGGTACTTGGAAGGTATATTCCAGCGTATGCATGATGTCGCACCACCTTGCGAAGTTGAAGGCGTTCTTTACGTCGAGCGTCACCAGTAGGACTACTCGACGCGAGTGCCAGTTGTGGTCCTTCGCTTTCCGGACCGCCTTCGTGATCTCTTGCACCGCGTCGATCACTGATCGCCCCTCTCTAAAACCGTACTGCTTTGATGACAGGTCGCCGGCGGCCTCGAACGCGGGCCTCAATCTCTCTTTGATTAGTTTTTCAAGCAGTTTTCCTATCGTGTCAAGCATGCACAACGGCCTATACAACAATGGCAGCCTGGTATGTCCCTTGCCCTTGCCGATGAGCACGAGGCGCACTGTTTTCCATCGCAAGGGGAAAACTCCAGTTGCTAAGCAGACATTATATGCCTTTAGCAGTAATACTGGGTTTTGCTCCACTACGATTTTTAGTACCTCGTTCGGAATGCCGTCGGGTCCTGATGCCTTCTTATTTCGCAAGGTTCGGGCCGTCCTTTCCAGTTCTTCTACGCTGAAAGGGGGACAGTCCTCTACTTGACCGAAGTCTATTTCCGGTCTGGTGGGGTGTACCGAGAAAAGGGTACCCACGATGTTTTCCATGGTGTTCGTGTCCAGTGCTTGGGATGATTTCAGGACCCCGAGCTTCTGGGTTACGATTTTGTAGCCCAGTCCCTATGGGTCCTTGTTAATGTCCTCCCCCAGTTTCCTCCAGCAGCCGACCTTGCTTTTATTTATGGCCCGACGCAATTGCTTTTTCGCGGTCTTGTATTCCGCAAATTTGGCATTTGCATCGTTCCCTTTCTTTGCCCGTTGTGCAGCTCGTCTCGCTTTGAGGCACTTTCGTCGCAGTTCCATGATTTCTGGGGTCCACCAGTATGCAGGTTGCTTGCCATGGCGAGATCTCTTGCGCGGCATGGCGGAATCGCAAGCCGAGACTATGTGGCGTAAAGTAACCTTTATAAGCCTTTTGGTCGCAGCCTTTCTTGATTCTTCGGAATCTTCGGTCTCTCCTATGCCCCCGGGATATCATCCTACTGAAGATTCCAGCGTCCATCTTATTGATATTCCATCTGCGTGGGGTCGCGTCGTCCTATCTGCTGTTCCGTGGTTTTCCGTAAACGCTCAGGATAATGTATTGGTGATCGCTGCCAGTGTAATCTTCGATCACCTTCCATTCCTCGATCCGCGGTAACAGGTCCTCGTTTGAGAGAGAGATGTCCGGAATCGTCTCGGTGTATCCGGGGCGCCGGAAGATTGTGGTGGAGCCAACGTTCTGGACATAAAGCCCTGTTCTGGCCACCATTTCCATCACGTATTTGCCCCTCGAATTTTGGTGTAACATTCCCCACTCGACCGCCCTTGCGTTGAAGTTGCCTGCCACCAGGATGCTGCCTGACGTATTTCGAACCACTTCCTCCAGCGTGTCTATTTTTTCTCGGAAATCGTGGATGTGTTCGTTCGATATAAAGTAACAACTAAGATAAGTTATTTCCCCACATTTAATCCAAACGAAACCCCGGCGGCTTCCGTAGCTCTCTACTGGTATCTTGCTTGGCACCAGGATCCAGATGGCCGCTGTACCGCTTAGATCAGAGAACCATAGGGGCGATTTCTTGTCCCTATATTGTTAACTGATCAACAGCAGGTATGCCTTCTTCTCCTGAGGCAGCTGATACAGTTGGTCGTTTGCTGTCCTGCTCCTGTTCAGGTTCGCTTGTAGTATTCGTGTCATCGCAGGAGATTTTTGGCCTTGTTAAGAGCTTCCTTGAAGACTCTACACCGCCCTGATCCAGGAACGTGGTCCCGCTCGAGTTTCCCCTGTCTTCTATCTTCTTCTGTGCATAGCAGGCAGCTATGCTAGCCCGGCACTCTCTTGCCTGATCATTCGCTTCGCCATATCTGTGGCAGAGCCTGCTTCTATCCGGGCCCTTGCAGTTCTGAGCGGTGTGCCCATATCCGAGGCATCTGAAGCACCTTGAGACTACCGCCCTCCGTCTTATTCTGCAACTTATTCACCCTACTTTGATATGTTCCGACTTTAAAAGTCGGTTTGCTCCTTGTTCGCTAACCTCTACGATGGCCATTTTAAGCCCTCTCCAGTTAGCTTTCGTGAGCCAGATCTTTGAATATTCGGGGCGCTCCTACGTGTCCCTCTTGATCGCCTCTTCCACTTCTTGGACAGTGGTTAAGCTGTCAAGGTCCCTGATCTCTATCGTCACCCTAGGTTCCAAGTGGCGAACCATCGCTTTGTCCCCTAGGGTGTTCTTAAGTTTATCTCCGAAAGCAACCTTTTTCTTTGTGCCCTGCCCAGTTCCAGGAGCACCTCGCCCGCCATTGTTTGGCGAATTAATCTTACCTCTACTTCAGAGTCCTCCGGTTTGGTTTTGCTACAGATTTCTCCAAGCACCTCCGCGTAGGTACTTCCTCCGCTCGGCTTGATCAGAAAGGCCTCCAGGTGAGGTTTTGCTCGTCTTGATTTATTCTTCTTTTTTTATTGTTTTTCTTGTTCTTTTCCTTGCTCGCCGAATGTCTGGACGGATGTCTCCGCTATTTTCTTCTTTGGCCTCCTTGGTTTCTTAACTACCGCCGTCCAAGAAGGGCAGGGAGGCGTCTCCTCCTTCTTCTTTTTCCCGGCCTTCATTTCTACCGGGCTTGTCGCCGCTCATCTTTTGTTGATCCCCTCTGCCGTTTCGACTTGGGGTGCCTTATCCCGCGGCTTGCCGCGATCCGTCCGTACTGGTATACTTGTATATTGTACTCTTTCCTAGAAAGTTCTATTGCTTTCCACGATACTCGCTCGCAGGTGTGCAACAACGTCTAGTGTTTCCCACAAAAGCAGGATACCTTTTTTAACATCTCCACTGATGTTTCTTTGGCGCTCAGTTGCACTTTTCATGGCCTTTAAAATATCCCTGCATTTCGCTAGCTCTTCCTCTTCTTTTGTCATTGCGCTAGCAATGTGGTCATCGATCGGGGAGTCATGGAGCACGGTCCTCTCGGAGTCCTCCATTTTTGGTGTAGAGAATTTTTCTTCTTTCTCTTCCTCTGTACCTCTTTTTCCTTTCGGAGGTGTCTCTTTTATCGGGGTTTGTGGTAGTGTTCGCCCGACCTTCGACCTCTTTTAGAACGGACTATTGCTGCTTGTAGCTTCTAATCAGACGCCAGCCAAGTCAGCCAACGGCACAGGACTGCAGTTGCAAAATGACGACGACTGCGAGCCTGCTTGCTCACCTTGTCCAGCGAGCCGCTACAGGGGGGTCCGTCCACCTGCAGCGTAACTCTTTTTTTCTTTCTAAACTATCCATGTTTGGTTTATTGTTCTAGGTGTCCGTCCCATAGCTATTTTTTGTCCACCCCGGAAATTAATCCCCGGTATCATGTATATCTACAAAGCGTCCCCCTATCCGCCACCTGAGGAGACGGCAGATGGGGGAATAGTTACCCCACACGGGAATAATAATAATAATGATAATAATAATGATAATAATAATAATAATAATAATAATAATAATAATAATAATAATAATAATAATAACAGTAACAGTAACAGTAACAGTAACAGTAACAGTAACAGTAACAGTAACAGTAACAGTAACAGTAACAGTAACAGTAACAGTAACAGTAACAGTAACAGTAACAGTAACAGTAACAGTAACAGTAACAGTAACAGTAACAGTAACAGTAACAGTAACAGTAACAGTAACAGTAACAGTAACAGTAACAGTAACAGTAACAGTAACAGTAACAGTAACAGTAACAGTAACAGTAACAGTAACAGTAACAGTAACAGTAACAGTAACAGTAACAGTAACAGTAACAGTAACAGTAACAGTAACAGTAACAGTAACAGTAACAGTAACAGTAACAGTAACAGTAACAGTAACAGTAACAGTAACAGTAACAGTAACAGTAACAGTAACAGTAACAGTAACAGTAACAGTAACAGTAACAGTAACAGTAACAGTAACAGTAACAGTAACAGTAACAGTAACAGTAACAGTAACAGTAACAGTAACAGTAACAGTAACAGTAACAGTAACAGTAACAGTAACAGTAACAGTAACAGTAACAGTAACAGTAACAGTAACAGTAACAGTAACAGTAACAGTAACAGTAACAGTAACAGTAACAGTAACAGTAACAGTAACAGTAACAGTAACAGTAACAGTAACAGTAACAGTAACAGTAACAGTAACAGTAACAGTAACAGTAACAGTAACAGTAACAGTAACAGTAACAGTAACAGTAACAGTAACAGTAACAGTAACAGTAACAGTAACAGTAACAGTAACAGTAACAGTAACAGTAACAGTAACAGTAACAGTAACAGTAACAGTAACAGTAACAGTAACAGTAACAGTAACAGTAACAGTAACAGTAACAGTAACAGTAACAGTAACAGTAACAGTAACAGTAACAGTAACAGTAACAGTAACAGTAACAGTAACAGTAACAGTAACAGTAACAGTAACAGTAACAGTAACAGTAACAGTAACAGTAACAGTAACAGTAACAGTAACAGTAACAGTAACAGTAACAGTAACAGTAACAGTAACAGTAACAGTAACAGTAACAGTAACAGTAACAGTAACAGTAACAGTAACAGTAACAGTAACAGTAACAGTAACAGTAACAGTAACAGTAACAGTAACAGTAACAGTAACAGTAACAGTAACAGTAACAGTAACAGTAACAGTAACAGTAACAGTAACAGTAACAGTAACAGTAACAGTAACAGTAACAGTAACAGTAACAGTAACAGTAACAGTAACAGTAACAGTAACAGTAACAGTAACAGTAACAGTAACAGTAACAGTAACAGTAACAGTAACAGTAACAGTAACAGTAACAGTAACAGTAACAGTAACAGTAACAGTAACAGTAACAGTAACAGTAACAGTAACAGTAACAGTAACAGTAACAGTAACAGTAACAGTAACAGTAACAGTAACAGTAACAGTAACAGTAACAGTAACAGTAACAGTAACAGTAACAGTAACAGTAACAGTAACAGTAACAGTAACAGTAACAGTAACAGTAACAGTAACAGTAACAGTAACAGTAACAGTAACAGTAACAGTAACAGTAACAGTAACAGTAACAGTAACAGTAACAGTAACAGTAACAGTAACAGTAACAGTAACAGTAACAGTAACAGTAACAGTAACAGTAACAGTAACAGTAACAGTAACAGTAACAGTAACAGTAACAGTAACAGTAACAGTAACAGTAACAGTAACAGTAACAGTAACAGTAACAGTAACAGTAACAGTAACAGTAACAGTAACAGTAACAGTAACAGTAACAGTAACAGTAACAGTAACAGTAACAGTAACAGTAACAGTAACAGTAACAGTAACAGTAACAGTAACAGTAACAGTAACAGTAACAGTAACAGTAACAGTAACAGTAACAGTAACAGTAACAGTAACAGTAACAGTAACAGTAACAGTAACAGTAACAGTAACAGTAACAGTAACAGTAACAGTAACAGTAACAGTAACAGTAACAGTAACAGTAACAGTAACAGTAACAGTAACAGTAACAGTAACAGTAACAGTAACAGTAACAGTAACAGTAACAGTAACAGTAACAGTAACAGTAACAGTAACAGTAACAGTAACAGTAACAGTAACAGTAACAGTAACAGTAACAGTAACAGTAACAGTAACAGTAACAGTAACAGTAACAGTAACAGTAACAGTAACAGTAACAGTAACAGTAACAGTAACAGTAACAGTAACAGTAACAGTAACAGTAACAGTAACAGTAACAGTAACAGTAACAGTAACAGTAACAGTAACAGTAACAGTAACAGTAACAGTAACAGTAACAGTAACAGTAACAGTAACAGTAACAGTAACAGTAACAGTAACAGTAACAGTAACAGTAACAGTAACAGTAACAGTAACAGTAACAGTAACAGTAACAGTAACAGTAACAGTAACAGTAACAGTAACAGTAACAGTAACAGTAACAGTAACAGTAACAGTAACAGTAACAGTAACAGTAACAGTAACAGTAACAGTAACAGTAACAGTAACAGTAACAGTAACAGTAACAGTAACAGTAACAGTAACAGTAACAGTAACAGTAACAGTAACAGTAACAGTAACAGTAACAGTAACAGTAACAATAACAATAACAATAATAATAATCATAATAATAATAATAACGAAACGAAGACAGGCTGAAAACGGCAGGATGATCACCAAATACAGGGGGACGGCTGTGCTAGTCAGATCTCTGGAAGACAACACGTACTCCGATATTGTTCGGAAGATAAGGTGGACGGTCGACCCCACGAAAATCAACTAAAGGTGACGACTATGAGAAAAACTAGGGACGGTCTGTATCTTATACAAACCGATAGAGATGGCTGAGAGGACTTTTTACACGCACTACAGAACGCAGTCGGAGGCGCGAGCAAAGTCAGGACCATTACACCTAAAACCCAACTAGAAATAATGGACCTGGTCTGCGTTACGACCAAGGACGTCGTTAAGAATGCATTAAGACGGGAAACAGGAAGAGAGGGGACTTCGGTGTCCACATCTTTGGCCAGAAATGAGCGGAGCACTTCATAGCGATTTGTGAACTCGAGACATAAGAAGCCAAAAAACTGCTGGAACACTGCCGAATGGGAATAGGATGGGTGCAATGCCGGGTAAGACATAGACTAGCGTTGACAAAGTGTCATAAGTGCTTGGAGTACAGGCAGACTGTATGAATAAGGACTGGTCGAAAAGCTGCAGGAAATGCGGAGAGTCAGGCCATTATGTAACAGACTGCAAGAATAATCCAGCTTGGCCTCTGTGCGCCGACGCGGGACCCAGTGATGTCGCACACTTTACTGGTTCAGGGAGGTGTGCGGTGTTCCGGGTCGCGCTGGAAGAGCACTGGAAACAAGCCGGAAGACGGACAGAATTCTTCAGGGAAATTTAAACAGGAGTAAAACAACGGACATGCTAATCTCTCAGATAGCAGACGAATACGACGCAGATATATTGATTCTCTGTGAACCATACAAAGAACGGACGGCACGGACATGATTCATGAACGAAACTATGTTATCAGACAGCAGTTATCTGGGTGAGGAGGGCAGCCCGACTTCGTATAATCGATCACAACACAGGAGAGGACTACGTCTGGATCAGGATCGGCATTACAACTTACATCAGCGTCTACCTAACCCCAAACTGCGATACGACGGAATGCATAAGGAAGATGGCGCTTCTGGAGGACGGGATCAGAGATCTACCCGGAGACGTTGTGGTCACGGGGGATTTCAACACGAGGGCGATCGAGTGGGGAATGACTCAGACGAACGAACGGGGTCGTTCGTAAACCTAGTGGTAACAAATACGGGAGACAATGTTACATACAGACGACCAGGATTCGGAAATTTCATACCAGACGTAACGCTGACTACAGACAGAGTACTATCAAGAGTGGAGCGATGGCGGGTGGTCGAAGACTACACGACCAGCGACCATCATTACATCGCCTTCGGCGTGGTAGAACAGACAAGGACGCCACGGACTAAGTTCTCGCACTGCCCGCGGTGGAATACGAACAGACTGGACGAGCATAAGCTATTAAAGGAACTAGCGGCAGTGCAGATACCGTCAGCAAACATTCTACAGGAGCTGACAGGGCAGCAAAGAGCCGAAAGATTGACAGACGAGACGGCCAAACTGATGGAGCGGCTATGTAACAATTCAATGCCGAAACGACAGTACAGACGAGACAGACAGCCACAGTACTGGTGGACGGACGAGACTGCCGAACTGAGAAAGAATTACCTAGCAATCCGAAGACGAGTCACGAGGGCAGGTAGGTGCCCCGAGAGGGAGACCCTCCTGGTCGCATACAGAACAGCTTGGAAATCCTTGACTAACACCATAAAAGACAGTAAGACGAAATGGAAGAAACTATGCGAGGAGATGGGCCGGGACCCGTGGGGAATCGGTTACAAGATTGTGACCGATAAACTCGGGTCCCGGACCGCAACAGAACTCAAAGACACCGAAACCATGAGACGCATAGTTTACGGACTGTTCCCGACACACCCGATTCAAAGGGACGCAACAGACGACAGGGAATACTTAATGGCTCCCATCTTCACCGCTGAGGAGCTCACTAGAGCAACCAAAGCGATGAAGGTTGGTAAGGCCCCAGGACCGGACGGGATACCAGGGGAGATCATCCGGCTAGTGGGCAATCAAAGACCGGAGATCCTACTCGACCTTTACAACACGTGTTGACTACAGAAATCTTCAGCGACCGATGGAAGACGGCGAGACTGGTCCTTATCCCTAAGGACAAGGGTGACCCCGCTCACCGTCGGCTTATTGGCCGCTGAGCTTCCTTGACACGACGGGGGAAATATATGAGCATCTACTTAGACCAAGACTGACATATTGATGCGATATTGACATATTGATCGCATTATTGATGCGATACGGAACGCGGGAGAATTCTCGGACCAACAGTTTGGATTTAGGAGAGGCCGATCAACGATTGGGGCTATCCAGAGGGTGGTTGACGTATTCCAAGCACAGACAGACACTGCCATGCTGCACGCCCAATCGTGTTGCTGGCGACACTAAACGTTAAGAACGCTTTTAATTCGGCCAGGTGGGTGGACATTTTGGAATCGCTGGAAAGCGACTTCAGGATCCCACCGTACTTGCTCCGCATAATGAAGGACTACCTACGAAACAGATGGATAACTTACGAAACAACCGAAGGACAAGTGACAAGACAAATAATCGCGGGGGTTGTTCAAAGATCTATACTCGGACTGGACCTGTGGAACAGGATATATAACAGCCTGCTCAGACTGGAGATCCCGCCCGGTAAGATCTCGTCGCATACGCCGATGACGTAGCGACGGTGATCGTCGAGCGCACTCCAGATCTGGCACGGTACAAACTGAACCGAACGATGAGACGGGTTGGACGATGGATGTCAGACCACAGACTGCAACTAGCGACTGAAAAGACGGAACTCGTTTTTATGACAAAGAAACTTATACAGACAAGACTACCAATGAAGGTCGAGACAGACGAGGTCGAGTCCAGAGGGGAAGTCAGATACTTGGGGATAACCCTGGATACAAAGATGACCTTCTAACCTCACATACAAACGACAGTTCGTAAAGCGGCGGAAAGGACAATATCGCTAAGCCGATTTATGACAAACACGAACGGACCGAGACAGACTAAACGGAGACTACTAATGGCGACGACACACCCAATATTACTTTACGGCAATCTTAAATCTAGGCAAATTCCTTGAAACACAAAAATAGACTGTGAGCACTGAGGATCGCTTGCTCCTATCGGACAATATCAGCTCAAGCCGTTCTGGTGGTTGCAGGCGTCCATAGACCTTCTTACTGCCGAACGGAAGAGCATCTATGAAAGGAATGTGGACACGAGTCGACAAGACGCGGTAACAATAGAGAGGAATAGGACGATCCAGAAGTGGCAACAACGCTGGACAGAGGAAACAAAGGACAACTGGACCAAGCGCCTGATAAGGGACCTCAGCCGAGGATCACACGGGAGTTCGGAGATGTGAACTTTTACGTCACCCAACTGCTGACGGGACACGGGTACTTAATACGGTATTTATATCATACGAACAAAGTACACCAGGACTGCAAACACCGGACTGCAAGTACTGTGGACACGAACAATACGACGCAGAACATATGTTTTTTAATTGTAATCGCTGGACAGATCCTAGACAGAGATTGGAGACGACTGTTGAGAACATATCATCAGACAACATCGTCGAGGTGATGCTCCGCGGGAAAGAACAGTGGCAATTAGTCACATTACATATGTACAGTCCATTCTGGAGAGAAAAAACGCAGACAGCTGTGTAACATAAAAGAGCTGGAGCAACAGGAAGGACGACAGAAAAACAGTAGTGAGCCAAAAAGGCGAATAAAAGGGGGCCTAACTTGAAGCAATGTAAAAACAGTCCCAGGCTAGAGCCCCGACAGGGTAAGAGATGTTTTAGTCGTAGTACAGAAGTGAGTCCGACACTAGAGGAAAGATACTGCCCATGTGCGTAAATGCATTTCACCTACATTAAGAAAAAAAAAAGAAAAATAATAATAATAACAACAACATGAATTCTACAAGACGGTGTAACTATTAACGTTCGAAGAATGCATGTGCCCTATATGTGTCCCAAATAGTTCACATTTTATCGCAATAAAACCCTGAAGGTATGCTTTCAGTCTCGAGAAGAGATCGGATGCTGTGTTTCTAAACAGAATTCCCCTTCTCCACATACGCGGGCGCGAACAAACAGGCATACACAAACAAACAGAAAGACAAACGGACACAGATCCAGACTAATAGACAAACATCAGTTCGTACTACGTTCAATAGTATCTATAAGCTGAAATTCTATATATCTACATACAAATCAAAGGACAGTTAAATTAAAAAAAAAAAATACAAAGAAAATAACATTTATAAAAAAAGTATCTCGATGAATATTCATAGAGATTTATATACTCGCTTTCCACTTAACAGTCTATATATATACATATATATCTATATCATTCACGATTTCTGTTACAGAGAAATAAATATATATATAGAGATGTAAAATGTGTTTGTACGATCCAGAATACAATTTAATATACACTTTTCATTGATAGAATAATCGAACAAGTTGTCAAAATAATAATGCAATCCTCTTGAGAGATAATATGTAATCTCTGTCTCTCTCTGTCTCTCTCTCTCCCTCTCTCTCTCTCTCTCTCTCTCTCTCTCTCTCTCTCTCTCTTTATCTCTTCTTCAAAAGAATTAGATAATGTTTAGCGAAATAAAGAGAAAATTCGTTAGAAATGTAATACATAAGAATATGTTCGTATAACATTTAACGAAGGAAAAATGTCACTTATCGCTTAGCTGTAACGTTAATGATAACTCTCGGCAGTTTTCGTAATCACAGGCTTAAGATTCAACGATTGATTGATAATATATCTTCAAGAACAACGACTTACAGCCTCGTAGAAATCTCTCGTGGGAAAATTCAAAGAAATTTTTGTACCCTGCTTTTACAAATCGTACGTTACAAACTATACATACATACATATATATAAGACGTAATTTCGATCGATTCTACCTAATAGAATAAATCACAAATTTAATCGTATTGATATCTAATTACGTATTTATGTCTCGTTTAGATCTTATAACGTTTAGGTAATATAAATCTTTATACTCCAATGTCAAGTATGTCTAAACAATTTTGTTTGGGTGAAAAGCTGAACAGCGCGATAGCGCTTGTCTTATTCTATGTTGCTAGTTACTATTCTTATATATATATATATATATATATATATATATATATATATATAATATACACAGTGACTCGCGAAAGTATTTGAACACTTGCCATGAACTTTACTTTATTTATTATAATAAGTATATTATAGAACACTTACCGATATATTAACATCGGACGAAGGTATGACTCCCTAGATTATACAGGTATAGTTTCAAACAAATCAAAGTATATATACAATAGTTATGATTTATTTCTTACAAACCTAACAATTGCTGAAGCCATAAAAGTATTTGAACACATCGAACTAAGGTTAAGAATTAATGTAAATAAAGTTTTCCCGGTACTAATCGTAAACATTGATTGTCGTTAGTTGTTATCTTATGTACATTTATTAGTCACAGTCAGTATTCGTGGTGAAATATTACGATATTGATCATGCATTCGAAAAGAACTGAAATTTTTGAAAGTAAGAGAATATTAATTGTCAAGTGGCACAAAGAAGTAAAGACATGTGGTGAAATAAGTAAATTATTAAATATAAATATATCTACGATACATTACATTATTAAAAATTCGAAATCTGAAGGAATTATAAAAAACAAATATCGTTCAGGTCAACCAAAGAAATTAACGGAACGAGAAAAAAGAGCTTTGATCCGTGAAATGAAAGAAAATCCAGAGTTTCCTGCTACAGAACTTGCAACGATAGTTAACCAGAACTTCAAGGAAGATGTACATCCAGAATTATGTAGAAGAGTGCTACGTAAAGATGACTATCATGCCAGGGTTCCCAGAAAGAAGCCATACATTATTGATATTAATAAGAAGAAAAAATTAAAATTCGCCAAAGAATTTATTAGCAAAGATGATTCCCTTTGGAATAAAATAATATTTTCAGATGAATCGAAATTTAACGTTTTTGAGTCAGACGGACGTAACTTTGTTTGGAGACAAGCAAATACAGAGATGGAAGTGAAAAACTTGTGTGCTACGGTGAAACACGGGGATAGCTCAATTATGATCTGGGGGTGTATAGAAGCAGGTAGTATCGGGAATTTGATCTTCTTAGAAGGAACAATGAATAAATACAAATATTTGAACATTTTGAAACAAAAAACATATAGGAAAGTGCAAGAAAATTGGGTATTTACGAAGATTTTTACTTTCAACAGGATAATGATCCTAAACATACCGCAGGAATTGTTAAGTAATGGATATGTACTATCCATACTTATTGTTAAGTATGGATACAATACCCCTCACATGTTAGTCACACTATCACAAAGCCCTGATATTAACCCAATTGAACATCTATGGGCCATAATAGGAAAAGAATTACAAAAATTTAATATAAAATCAAAAACAAGTTTAAAAGACAAAATACTCGAAGTATGGAGTTCCATATCACCAAGTGTTATAGAAAAATTAGTAAAGTGTATGCATAATCGCTTACAAGATGTTATTCGTGGCAAAGGTGTTCCTACTAAATATTAAAGGCTCAAATACTTTTGTGGGCTCAGCAATCTTTATGTTTGTAAGAAATAAATCATAACTATTGTATATATATTTCGATTTGCTTGAAACTATACCTATATAATCTAGAGAGTCATACTTCCATCCAATGTTAATAATACGTCGGTAAGTGTTGTATAATATACTTATTATAATTAATAAAGTAATTCATGGCAAGTGTTCAAATACTTTCGTGAGTTACTGTATATATTATTTATATACAAAATGAATTACTTATATTTTTTGCATTTTTTCCATTATTATAAGCGATTATCGCCAAAAGTTTCATTTTCGTAGGACGACCGCAATGAGTAGACCTCTTTTTAGTAGGTAGGACATAACAAAATTTGGCATGAATCGAATCGTATCGTATCGAAAAAGGTTGGAAGAGAAAGAGAGAAAGAGAAGGAAAAGTCTCGCTTTAATTCCAAATATTCGGATCTGTAGGAAAGTTGAGTTGATTTATTACGTAAAAAGATTCCTATATTTATCTATGATATTTAATAATTTGCCTCAAATGAATTAAGAAGTACTAATAATGAAAAGATTAATTAACAATACAATTTTCATTAGTACAATAAACTTGCAATTTAAAAACTCGTGAAAACAGACAAATCTGTTCGATGTATGTAATAATAATGATAATAATACAAAAACCTCTCTCAAGATTTCTCTCTGATAAAATATGATCCCTGCAATTTAATGATCCATGAAAGCAGACAGAACTATTCAATGGATCGATTGTTGGTGTCAAAACTAAATATAATAAAAAAGCAAAATGAAAAGCAAGAACAAGATAGTAATAAAATGAATAACAAAAATTTACCTTGAAGCATGTGATCAGCTTCTTCATCAGCTCCACTAGGCACCAAACGCTGCCGATGCTGGAAGACAGGAGACTCATTTTTTCTTTGTTGATTATAAAAATTGGTCCTTCCGAGATGATATCGGGATAAAAAAAGATGAAGAAAAAAAACAAAAACGAAAAAGTCCGAAATAGTTAATAGACGAGACGGCGATTGGCCCGAGGCACTTAACATTCGCCCGACCGAAAAATAGAAATTCGTTGTGTGCTTTCGATAGATCGGTTCTCGAACTGGAAAGTTAAAGCTTCTCTGCGTCTATCTCGCTCTCTTACTCTTACTATCACTCTTATTTAATGATGAAAAAGAGAAAGAAAGAGAAAATATGCAATGACGTCACTGACGCCGAATGATCATCGTTTCTTCTTTTTTTCTTTATCTTTCTCTTTATTCTTGAATCCTTCCTTTTCTTCTTCTTTTTTGTTTCTTGGATCACGAAAAAAGAAAATAAATTATGAATAATGGATTAATTGAAAGATCAATTTTAGTCTTTTTTTTTCGAAGAGAAGCACGAAACTTATACAGTTGGTCACTATAATACACTCTCCAAATTTATTCTTCTTTCTTCTTTCTTCAGTTTATTCGATATTATCTCCCTGTATTATCAGAACTACGGATACGACCCGAACGACGCGCCGACATTGACTATGGCCTACCCTTCACCGATGTGGTTCTAACCGAGTGCCTCTCGTGTAAAGAGATCGATACTATCAATCTGCTACTATGTAGGCATAAGAGAGAGAGAGAGAGAGAGAGAGAGAGAGAGAGAGAGAGAGAGACGATACACACACACACATGCACCAGTCACATTGCTGTTTCTCTGACTTGTTGGTTCTGAAGATCAGACATATTATGTTTAATCTTTTATACTTATATATATTTTTTTCTCCCAAATAATTATTTATTTCTTTTTCTTCTTTACATACGTTTTGTTCGTTTTGTTGACGTTTCATTGTATTTTTTTGACAGCGATATATTTAATTTGAAGATCTGTAAGACTTTTTTATCAACCACTTTGCATCAGGAAGCCAACGTGAGATATGGCGTGAGATTGTGCTCACGATTTCTATCGAGGGCGCCACCCGTTCGATTGCTATACCTTTATGTATTACCAATAGATGTCAAAACAGATCCAGCTATTGGCGAATCAATATTTTAAATGAACTTTCTACTTTAAGGGGTTACGCCACCTTGGTGCTCAGAAAAGTAGGTATCCATCATTGAATATACTAGCTGCAATATAAGATGCAATTTCAACAATTTTTCAGCAATTTTCATAGACAATTCACAAATAGTTTTTGTAGCAATGTCAATATCATTCACAACATTATTGTAGAACAAGTGGAAAATTGGTTTAGGTAAGTCCATATTTCCACAGAATTTCTCTCTTCCTGCTAAAACAATTCCAAGAAGTCTGAACGCAAAAACTATTTTTCTATTTACATCATATGCTTTACCACCGATAAAAGGACATAAGTTTATTAAAACTGTTCACATTTAGCACAATTCACCTTTAGTTTAAAACCAAGATCACGAACAGAAGTTTCGGTAAAGTTTATACCACTGCCGCACGCCTTACACTTTACAATTTCACTTATAACAGAAAAAAACAGATACAAAATTAATTAATCGGTACCCGAAAGATGCATTTATATCAAAAGCAACGGTTTCACTGCATTCTATAGTATAATATAAACATATACTATATAAAGAGGGTTCGATATTTACAACAAAGACTATACTCGAGTTATTTTTAGCTTCCGAAACCCAAAGAAATAATGTAAAATCCTTTGTCAAGGCTTTGGGTTATCATAACGGTCCGAGCGCTTTCGAGTCGACTCCGCCGCGCTTACAGAAAATTGCTTTAACTTTGGTAAAGTTTGAACTTTTGAATGATTTAAAGTTTAAAATATTCTTAAAAGTATAAACAATTGATCTAGCCAAAAGAATCGATTTTTTTTCTCAAGGTGGCGTAACCCCTTAAGCAATTCTTGATGTAACGAACCTGTTCGTACTTCACGTTATTAATAATATTCGCCAAACAACGTGCAGAAAATGTACCAATTACTAGAAATAATTTAACTCCAATAGCAGTATCAGCCACGAATCCGATATTTCTATTAATGTCGCTTAATACAAGCTTCTAAAGAATTTTGTAATGAAAAATGAAAACAATATGAAATATTATCATTTCGAGATATTTTTATATTATTTTGCTAATTATATGTTTTACTATTCCTTAATATTTTTCCTTAATAATACCTCGATATAAATGTTATCAGGATCAGAAATATTACAATTCAGTGATTCTAAACAACATGATATATGGACAGCCAATCTGTATAGTCTTCCTTTCGCAGCAATGTAACTACAATATGAAAAAAGATAGAAATTTAAAATAGAATTTTTTAAAATTTTATTATTATTATTATTACTCGTCGCCAAACAAAAAAAAAATAAAAATTACTTGCGATAGATTATATGTTAACGACGTTTGATTTCTTCGTTGAATCCTGATCATAAGCTTTCATGCTATTGTTCAGAATTAAACGAAATACTAATTTAACATTTCATTCCTCTTTTTCCCCTTTCTTTATTGTTTGTTTGGTTTTTGTTTTTTATTATAAATAAAACATTGTTACTTCTCACCAAGCCATGCATATATAATATAACGTATTAAAATGCTAGAATATTTTTAAATTACTCTTTCTGAATACGCCATAATTATCCCAATGATCTAAACATAACATTTTTAAAAAAATCGTTAAAAATCGTTAAAAAATTTTTATCCATTTGGTGTTTTATTTTTATTAAAACTAAGTCTTTTGAAAATGTCAAAAATGTTAAATTAATCTTTCAGTATACTTCCTAAACACTAATTATTTATTTAAAAATTTGGGTCAACCTTTAGAATTTTATTTTTATCAAAAAAGATGTCAGGATATCCTTGAAACTTTTTGAAATGAACTTTCGTATCATGCAAACGAAAGATAGATTAATTAAAAAGCTAAAAAGTTTCATCACAAAACAAAACAGTATTGATCGGCTCGATAGCGATTTGTTTCAAAAACAATTCATTCATGTATCTCTATTTTATTCGATTAAATAACCGGTAAACAAGCGATTTAACTAGTGTCCCGAATTAGTCGGCAGATAGTATTCTCGGGGAATATCGAACTTTTGTGCAACAGATGGTTCAATATATGTACAAATATATTAATAAATAGTATAAATATTGAAACAGAAATATCTTACACATAATACAGAATTGAAGAGTATAAGGAGAGTTTCCATGCAAGCCAATGCGTCCGCGGTTTTTAATCTTATATTCATCTTTCCTCTCGATCATCTTCTTCTTCGGATCTTTTCTCAAATTTTTTTAAAGAATGTTTCCGCCCAATGTTCCGTTAAATATATTTCCTTGCTTTTGTTATGTCATATTATAATGTAAAATGAAACGTTACGAGCACAAAATTTTTTGTAATATATCGTGTTCTCTTTCAACGAATGAAAGCTACGATCGGTTCGAATAACAAATTCCGGATTTTCCACTATCGTTCTCCCTCGTGCCTTCACCCCTAGCCTTTGATTTCGAACTAGAGCTTGAATCGTTTAAATCTGCCGGCATCTTTCAGATCCAGTTATAAATTACATATCACATAAATAGAAATATTAATATGTTAACAATAATTTTGGATTTTTTTCTCTTTCTTTATATTTCATTGTACTTTTTTGTCTCCTTTTGATTCCTCCTGTCGATCATTCTCCATAAACATATCCGTATACTTTCGATCATTTTACCTTTTAAGAATCGAATTTTGTTTGAATCTTTTTTTTTTAGATAAGGACGAGGAAATTTTTTGTTTCTTTTATTAATATTTTTTTTCGTGAAGGGCACATTGCACACTACGTGGAACATGAAATTTAAAAGATTGTAATTAGAAAGAAAGGTTATTTCATAGAAAAGCTATCTTCCTACACCTTTTATATTTTGTGCTTCGAACGATTGTTAATCGGTTGATCGATCAACGATAGCTAGAAAAAGTATAATAGCATTATATAATGTGTGTGTTTTTTTTTGGAGAAAAGATCATTATTGGAATTGCAAAATGCATAATCAGAACGCAGAGAAATGTAATAATAGAAAGAAGAATATTAGTGACGTATTAAGTACGTTTCTGCAAAAGAATTGTAGGGTAACTAAATAATGGAGATAATAAGATCTTACTATCAAATTGTGTAATGTTGTTTGGTGAGAAGAGAACATGCAGAAAAGTTCCTTTCCCTACCTAAGTTTCTTACCATCAAGAGAAACATTTTTACATACACACACAAAAACACTCATGCGCGCCCATTTTCGTGGAGCATTCTCTCCCGCTCTGTAAGGGACGCATATGCCCGTGTACACACTCAGGGTAAGAGAGCAGGATCGGCGCGACCTTTTGCGAGGCCGGATTCAAAACATTTTGCGGGGCCTAAATACACATTCATACTACAACTAAAATTTTACAACGAGGAATTATTCATTTACAAAGCTGTTACATATTATATATTTCTTAAAAAATGAATATTAAATGATAATATAATACAATAATAATTTAATAATTTTTTTCATTCCTTTAAACTGAATTATCAATACTAAAAAAATGTCTTCCATTTATTAATAGTATCATCAGGCTGTAAAAATTTAATTAAAAGCAATGTTTTTTAGTTGGGTAATTTTCGAAGACCGCGGGGTCTCTCAAAATGCGGGGCTGAGATCCAAAAACACACCGAACCCGTCTTGCGCCGGCTTTGTGAGAGAAGATGATAAAACAAATGACATAAAGAGATATAAGTGACTAGTGGGAGTATGTAGGATTTCGAACATATTACGATTTTAATCCCTTTTAATAATTGATGTAGAGCTATTTGATCCACATTGACGTTATAATTTGCTTCGATTGTCATATATCCTACATATAGGTTCGAAACAGGTATCATATTACATATCTCATGAATATTGAAAAAAGTTTTTGTAAATACTGAATGACACACACACACATTAGCTCACAAGCTAATAATCAAAACCAACCCATAATCAAACAAATAATATAAAGAGTTACGAGTAAGCAATGGGAATATGTAGAATTTCGAATATATTATAAATTTAATTCTCTTAAATATTTGATGAAAAGCAATTCAATTATAAACGAGCGTGGGCTTATAATCTTTATTCTCATTTTCAACTTCTTCTTCTTCTTCTTTTTCTTCTTCTACTTCAACATCCATTAACAAATTTTCCTTTCTCGAATCATCGTTAATATCCCCAAGATATTTCTTATCATTTCTGATTTCACCGATGGTCATGAAATAAATACTATGATCGTATTTATAATTTACTGAACAAATCCTATCCGAATTATCATTAGATCGATATCTAAGAACACTGTCAACATTATGATTGATCTTACTTTCCTCTTCGTGACGAGATCTAAGTCGACTTCTTTTGGAGGTATGAAAACACGGACTCCAAAAAAATCCTCGATGATAAGTTTATGGTATTTATTACTCAGGTTCAGAAATCTTTTTAATAAGTTCAAGACTAGTTAAAGTAAAAAATAAAAAAGAGAATATAAATGAAGCATATATAAAAGCGGTTAATGTTGTAAAGAAAACGGATGGTTTGATAATCATTAAGACAAAAATTTTTGAGATATAAGAAAAGATGGATGTGTTTATAAAAGAAAAGGAAGATTTTGATGATTTTATAGTAGGGATAGATATGATAAAAAAATTTAGACTAACCCAAAATGAAAACATATAGATAGTACAGGGGAATAATGCAGACATAAATAAATCAAAGAATAAAATTGAGAAATATTCTAAAAATAAAGAAAATGAAGATGAAAAGACAGAAATATATTTAATAAATTTCAACGAAAATATATAAGAAGAAGAATTTAAAATTCAAATAGATTATTTAAATAAGAAAAAAAAATCTGAAATAGAAAAAATATTAGATGAATACAAAACAAAAGAACATCACCCATATCTAGGTGAAAGGGCTTCAAAGGAATCATACGGGTCACTTAAATATAGATGATGCAGAGAGGACAATGTTAAATTGTTTTAAAAGAAATCAGATTCAACCCCAATAATTACAATATAAAGATAAACAAATGTATATCATATGTCTTAACTTAATCTATGAATTTTAATTTAATTTACAGAGATAAAAGAAATCATCAAAAGTATGCTATGGAGAAAATATACCACATGATTAGAAGAATTCTATTATAGAAAATACCGTTATTTGAAATTTCTGATTTTGTCATATTGGAAGAGTAAATGGTACATGTCTTCTATTAAACAAATATCTTCAAGGAAAGAATTATTGTTACATTGGAGAATGTCTGAAGGAGGAAGAATTAATCAAATTAATATCGAATTGCAATTCAATCTGTAATATGATTCGATCGTTTATTGATACATTTTTGTTTCCTTTTTTTGTTTTATTTTTTTAATCCAGAGCACTAACTTGTGAGAGGCGCTTTATCATTGCGACTGGTATGAACTATCGACTATCGATGTGAAATCGATTTACATTTGCATGGTTCGTGCTAGAAAACCACTAGGATTGACTTGCGCGAAGTTTTCATTGTATCCTTACGCACTTTTACCGACATGAGTCGTTATTGTTCATATTTCCTCGTCTTCTTTTTTTGATCTATCATTCGCACTACGCCAGATTTTTATTTTTTTTATTTTTGAGGTTTTTTCTATTTTAATCGGCATCTGGTTAATTGTTTTTTTTTTCTTAGATTTTATTTTCGTTATTCTCTCACGTGAAATTTTTCTCTTTTCCTTTTTCTTTAATGTATGACGCGTTCTACAAGTTTTAATTCTCTTCAGAAATCTTCATTTTTATTAGTTTGTTATTAATCGTTTTTATTTGTTAACTTTTCATTATTAAACAAGGCGAAATATTGTTGTTAATGTTTTTTTTTATTGTTCATTTTCATTTTTAGTTTTTTTTATTTTTACAAAGAAATATTTATCTCATTGATCGTGTTTTTCATTTTCCTTTTATTAGTTTCCTGAATTTTTTATTACGGATATTTTTGACAGTTTAATACATATTTCGAGGTTTAAATGATTTCATCTTTTTGCAAATTTTGCAGATACTGAAGACATCGATGACTTACCTATCCGTATTACGTACTTTTATGTAAACAAAATTATGAAGCAATTAGTCTGAATAGTTATTACTGGAATATTATTAGTGAAATTTCAAAAAAAAATTGTATACATACTTTGTGTAATAAATCTGTATACAATCACATTATTTAGATAAGTATTATTATCACATTGTATGCCGGCCCCGCGTAAACAAGAGAATCATGCCGGCGCCCAGGCTTTAAGCAGTCGATACGGTGCCGGCGCTCAGACTTTAAAAGTCTCGGATGCCACCGGCGTACAATGTGTTTAAGACAAAATTGCATTTTGTTACAAGATTAACATTTTGAATGATTTAATATATATATGAATATATTTGACCCATATTTTCACTATTAAAGTAACTTCTTTTTTTTGTTGCTTTATTATCTTCTTTAATTTCTTTTAAATATTAATAAAATAACAACCAAGTGTGTGTGTGTGTGTGTGTGTGTGTGTGTGTGTGTGTGTGTGTGTGTGTGTGTGTGTGTGTGTGTGTGTGTGTGTGTGTGTGTGTGTGTGTGTGTGTGTGTGTGTGTGTGTGTGTGTGTGTGTGTGTGTGTGTGTGTGTGTGTGTGTGTGTGTGTGTGTGTGTGTGTGTGTGTGTGTGTGTGTGTGTGTGTGTGTGTGTGTGTGTGTGTGTGTGTGTGTGTGTGTGTGTGTGTGTGTGTGTGTGTGTGTGTGTGTGTGTGTGTGTGTGTGTGTGTGTGTGTGTGTGTGTGTGTGTTGAAGCACGAGAGAGCAAAGTCGAACAACAAGGGTTTTTTTTCCTCCTTTTTTTTTGTTCTCTAATTTCTATGCCTTTATAAAAGTTATCCTCTCTTAGAAATCAAGCCTCTAAGAGCAGATAATTCGTTTTTTATCCGATTATCGGCTTTGTCTGCTCTTGCTTCAATGTTTGTTTTTGCCATTCGCTTTTTCTACTTGTTTCTTTTCGTGCGGTCACGTCTTCAAGTGTAAATTCGTTACAATAAAGCTTTATAAGATCTCTTCGACAAAGACTTTCTTCAAAGGCTTAAACAATTTGAAGAATGTCCTTGTCCATACGTAACCAGTCAATGTCGTTCTTCCCTTTCCTTCTCCTAATATTCTGACTTATTTAATATTTGGAGAAGAATCGGGAAGTCAGTATCTAAAAGTCAGTTGTCAAATAAGCATTAGTCAAAAGTATCAACGAATCAGTCATCGAACAAACAGCAACTAAAAGAGCAATCGAGTCACAAATCAGATAAAATAGTCAAGTATTCTTACCGAATTATAACTTAGAATCCGAACATATTGTACATCAGATTATACATTCATCACGACTTTATACCATCATTGTCAGAAACGCACACCATCATCTACAGTTCATTTAAATAAACCATTTTGTGATATATTAAAGCAACGTTAATTATTTATGCGCAACCTAACCAAGAGCCAACACAGGATCCTCTCAAATTATTATGTGAGAGGTATTGGCTAACGGCCTTCGGTAACCTAACAAATTACCGCTGCCCTTTTCATCGTTTCCAGTGGGTCTATAATTCTGACGTCAAGGAAGAAACGAAGGACAGTTTCTCTGTTCGAATTGACCTTCATCGCTGGTACGGTGCGAGATGCGTACTTTCAAACGCTTTCGTATTGAGCCGGACGCAACATACATACATATATATATATATATATATATATATATATATATATATATATATATATATATATATATACATATACAAAATTTCTAATTTATAATAATTGTTAAATTAAGTGTGTATATATTTAAATTTAGAATTATATTTAAAAACGTGTATAATATAAATTATATATATTACACAAATTATAAACTATTTTTGTAATATCGATAATAATGTAAAAACAAAAACATAATCCGTTATTCTAAAGAAACAACAAAAATTTTTTTGTTAATATTGAAATACCTATATAAAATTCGAATTTGGCATATAAACGATTTTAATATAAGTTTCTGAATCGTCACTAATAATCTGACAATCTAGAAAAATTCAATCAGATTTCTTGGATTAAAATATAATGTTCAGCGCGATGCTTATAATCTACTTCTGATATGATAATATCAGACGGACTATGATAGTTGAAATAAATATTTGGTTCGCTCATCCAAAGACAGGTGCGTTCATTTGCAAAATTTTATCAGTTTTATAAAAATTGAATTATAACTGAATTGATGTAAATAACTAAAAAAAATTAATGTTTTGATTCATTAATAAATATTGTTACATTCAAATAATAAAATGAAAAACGATATTAAAGCTAATGGTATTATTCCATCATGAAGAAAAATAAAAGAAAGATAAAGAAACTAATATAGGATGTTACGATGTAGAGCTTATCCGATAATAACGGTTAGGCTTAATAAACACACACGATCGATAACAGCCTTATTATCTAATATAAAAGCATGAAATCTAAAAATAGTCAATAAATTAGATTAACATTACAAACAAAATATCCTTATAATTTACAAAAAGTTCAGTCAAATTTTAATTCAAACTATTCAGTTATCTTTCATTTTTTTAACTTTTATGATTAAAATATTTACAATTAAATGGCCACTTTTTTAAAATAATCGTTCAATTTCATTGAAATTTTCAATAAAACATCTTTATAATCTGCAAAAGTCTTGTTTAAAATTTTACTGGTGAATCATTTGGCCATTTGTATGCATTGAGATTTAATAATTTTAATTCTAAATATACAATAATTTTTATATATAAAAAATTTATGTGGTGCTCCTTTCTCTTAAGTAATATATTTCTTCCTACTGAACGCATTTAATGTACTTAGTATGAATGAAAAATATTTTATAACAAATCAATTTTTATGACTAGAGAAATACAATATAAAATGTGTTATTTGCAGGTCAACGACCATACCGCGTTGTTAAACATCACTTCTCGTCCGATCACTAAATCATTCAAAAAGTTCAAACACATTTGGACTGTTTCCTTCGAACATTTTATAATTCTGTTAGTTTAAAGTTAGAAGTCGAAAAATGTTTCATTCAAAAATAATAATGATATATAATCATTTACGGGAAATAAGGAAAAAGTTTTAACGACACACCGTAAGAAACTTTTTAACAAAGAAGACGTCGCATAGGAGCGAAAAAAATGAAGTAGTCGAGTTTATGAAATCTATCGTATATGAATAATCCGAAGATAATAAAATTTGATGGTGAATCGTGTCAACATGATCGTTATTGTGCTTGGTTTAATATTGACGAAGAAACGGAAAAATGAAAAAGATCAAAGAAAGGAAATGAAAAGCGATACAAAGAAAAATGAACATTCAAATAAGATATTGAGAGTACAATGTTTTGGAATATCAATACCTTAATGGTAATCAATCGCTAGTAAAGTTTATTTCTGTGGTCTGATCAATGTCAGACGGACATGTTAAGGAGATCAGACGAAATGGTAGATTGATTAAGTGGTTGTGCGAAAATAAGAAAATCATTAAGGATAATATCGATATGTCTCTTTAGGGGATGCTAGATTGCTCCCTACTATGTGTCTGGTAGGCATAGAGAGGATTCCTGAGAATGGTATCAAGGTCAGGCTTGGTTTGGATGACGACGTGTCCGTTAGAGAACTAACCGATGGATGTATATATATGTTTATAATTTGTAAAACATATATCTATGTATTTTTAATTTCTTCGCTTTGTGTGGAAGTAAGTTTGCGTTCAACGAAACAGGCTAGTTAGATCCGGCGCAAACGAGTAACAAGTGACGTACGATAACGAACATTATTTGATTGCGATTTTGGTCGTTTATAAAAAAAAAAAAAATAAAAAAGAAGAAAAAGAATGTCAATAACACAACACGGTTTTCTCAAGCGGTCACTTCCATTTAAGTAATAAACCGTGCTCAACGTTGTTTAATTGCACTGATCGGACGGGAACTAGTGTTTTTCAACGTGATATGGTCGTTGACTCGAAAATATTGTAGTTTTATATGATATACTCGTTTCCAGAAGAATTGATTTACTATAGAGTATTTTTCGTTTATACTGAGTACATTAAATGCGTTAAGTAAAATGAAGTATATTATTTAAAATGGCTAAGATATGTTTATTTACAAGAATTATGTTAAGATTTGAATCTGTTAAATTCCAATATTACTTCTTACCATCAGATACTTATCCATCGTTTTCTTTCTTACCATTAGGCGATACAGCTAGTGGTATAGATTTCTACATTATTAACGGGAGTTATTGAAAGAACTTTTATCCTACCGTGGATTGATAAATAAGTGTTTGTTACCGACCGATGTTGGTAAATTAGTAATAGATACTAATGAATCATTAGTAATGATAATTGTTGCGTCCGGCGCAACTACGAAAGCGTTTGATGGTACGCGTCTTACACCGTACCAGCGAAGATAGTCATTCGCATAGAGGAATTGTCCTCCGTCTCATCCTTGGCATCAGAATTATAGACCCGCTGGAAACGATGAAAAGGGCGGCGGTAATTTGTTAGATTACCGAATGCTGTTAGCCAATACCTCTCACCTAATGATTTTAGAGGATCCTGCGTTGGCTCTTGGTTAGGTTGCGCGTAAATAATTAGTGTTGCTTTAATATACCACAAAATGGTTTACTTGAGTGAATTGTAGATGATGGTGTGTGTTTCTGACAATGATGATAGAAAGTCGTGATTGGTCTGATGTACAATTTGCTCGGATTCTAAGTTCTAATTCTAATTCAAACACTTGACTGATTATTTTATCTAATTTGTGATTCGACTGCTCTTTTAGAATGGTGTTTATTCGCTGACTTACTCGTTGATACTGACTTCCCAGCACTTCTCCAAATATTTGGTAAGTTAGATTAAGAAAAGAAAAGGGAAGAACGATATTGATTGACTGAATAAGGACAGACATTCTTCAAAATTGAATATATATTCTCTTTTGGATCGTATATGGTTAAGTAAACTATGAATACATTTTTCCATTTTTGAATAAAATATATATACATTTATATTCCCTTTTTTTTTAATATCTCCGATCAAATGACAAAAATATGGAGAGTAAAAAAAATTACCGATCAATTTTATTAAATCTCGATTTTCTTTTAACACAATTATTCTAAATTTTACAACGGAATTTATGTTGCCTTGTAAAATAAAGCACCTTTTGAAACCGCACGATGCATATGTTAAGCGGTTGATTGCATACACGAATTTATACGTATAGCAATGGTCGTTTTGCTTACGTTGGAACTGATTGTTTTTTGGGTTATGCCGGTTTTCATCTGAGCGATCAATTGGCTGTATTAAAGTATAGAGTGAAGGAAATGTTAAAGGATACCGATGGTTCCTTGCAAAGAATTCATAAAATCATTCTCTGATATCAACATTTGATAAGGTGACGTAACTTCTCTAATTAAAATGTCTAATTCATAAAGACACGCCAACATTTAGAGAATCCTGACGATGCCGTTCTTTCTTTTTTTTTTTTTTTTTATAAATTTTTAACATTTTTTTCAGTACTCGTAGTGCTCTTAAACAAGTACAAACTTATAAGAATTTTCGATTTGCTTTTTGTCTCTTTGTAACATTCTAACTACTTTCTAACGAATGTTCTTGACTTAACCGTATATTTTAGTAACGACTACTTTGGATATTTACGGCTCCCTTTCGGTGTTTAGATGGGGTGTATCGAGTATGTGACTATAGACATTGCATATGATTATGTGTGTACGTATTTCTTGTTACGTAAAGCATTAAAAATTTAAACATTGAGTTTATTGTCATCAATAATTATTAATCGATTATAAATATTTACCATAATCGATATCTTGAACAATCTCGAGTAACATAACATTTTTGAGTTATGTTCTTTCCAATAATAAAACAAAATTCACTTTGGTAAATACCCACTTCAGTAATTCATCTTCGCATGTAAGTAAGAATTTTTGTCACTTAAAGATACTGTCGTTTAACATCCTCCGGATAATTGAATTTAATAACAATTTTTATTATTTCCAGCATCAATCCCAACGATCTTCAACAATTTCATTTTAACAGCATCGATGCTCCAGCATATTTTTTGTACACTTCAAAGTGATTGGTTAAAAGAAAACTGACAACAAGGAGACTCGTTGAGGGCTAGAATTCAACAACTTAACAACTTGGATACCTTTCCATTTTCTTCTTTCTTTTTTCTATTCCATAATAATAGTGAACGTCGCTGTTTCATTTATTGTTCGAGAAGTATTCACGAGGTCGTTAGATAGAAACTTTCGAAGAATATAGAATCCGGAAAAAAAGAAGACAAAATATATTCTCCTTAGAGGAAAGGGTAGCTAAAATGATTAATGCAAAACACCGTCCGTCAAGTGTTGATCGATTATTCTTGAGTCGACTTCGTTTGTTAACGACTCATCCCTTTTCATTTCTTTTCTTTTTCTTCTTTGGTCCATACCTTCGATACGGTTCGAAACGGACTCAAAAACTGTCTCGTATTCCTTTTTTTCTCTCTTTTTCGTTAGTCCCATGAACTATTCAACAAATCAATTTCATCCGCTTTCGTACATAGTTTACGTCGTGAGTAGATTCTGTATCAATGAACAGTCCGTCGGCGACCTTCGAGCAAACAAAATGGAAAGAACCAGAGAAGTATGGTGATAACTTCGTTTTGCTTATTTATTTATTTATTTTTTTTTTTTTTTTTTTTTATAAATAGATTTTAGTTCGTTTGACAAGTGCGAATTTTGTGAGAATAATCGTCCCGAGTGAATTTATTTGGACTCTCATAAAAGTTAAAGCCATTGTGACGGTTTTCAAAAATTGGAATCCTTTCTTTCCTATTTTTTGTGTTTTCCTAACTCTTGAGCAAATTCAGAACTCTTACGCATTCTGAACTGTCTTTAGGTTGTTTTTTTGAAATTTTCATTTTTTCAATCATTTTCATGATTTCGAAACATCGTAATTTTGTTTTGAAATTTTGTTGAATAGTGTATTTCATTTGACTGTTAAATATTTTCTCGATAAAGTCAAGGTGTAACTATCTATAGTTAATTTAGGAATTAATTAATTCATGTCAAGTGACATAGAATAAAATAATTATCTAATTTTACAAATGAATAATAAAAATTGTGCTGTGTTAGCAATTTATGATAATGAAACTGTGACTAATTAATATTTATTTTTATATTTTCCTAATGTAAATATAAATTATTATTTCGGATATCAGGAATTAGTTTATTAGTCTTTAATGTTTCCAAAATTTACAAACATATTTGTCAAAAATTATATTTTATGATGAGCGTAAATAAATGTTTATTTTATTTATTATGTTATACAATTTTGTGCAGTTTTTGTCCCAGTAATTTTATACTTTTAGGTTACTAACAGATTGATATGAGCAACCAAATGTCATTGAAACTTTACATAGATAGGAGTATAATTTTATTTAATCATCGGACACCCTATAATTAAATATTATTATAAATGTGATAAATCTACTGTGGCTTTTAGGATGAGGTATGTAAATACTGTGGCAGTCAACGTGTCAATGTTAAATTTTGAAATATTTACTTCTAAATTATTAGTTTCATACATAAATATATATTATTAATATTTATAAACACATCTGTATATAAATGTATATGCATGTCTCTTGATATGTTTTCTTTTAGAAATATTTGATTTTGTATAATTTAAATGGACAATATTTTTTATTATGATATACACATATATTTTTCTGTAATATTTTATGAACACTATAAATTGTTTATATGTATAACAGAATATTATTGTACGTAAGTTTATTGACTCGTAAAGAAAAGATTTAACTTGACAAAATTAATATTTGTTTGTGAAGACGTCACAAGGGCTTATTTTTAATAGTTATTATGAGTGAAATTTCTTTCCCCAAAAGAAGATAACCAATTATTCACAAAACACACGAATATGTAATCATTTTATTTTTATCATAATTTTTTTTTTAATTTTTAATATAAAAAAAACCAAACTTCGTACAACTCTTTTTTCATTGTTCATCAATTATGATTTTAAAATGTTTACAATATCATAAAAGCGATAACGTTGAATATTTGCATTGCACAATTTTTCTTTTTTTTTATTTATACTTAAGTATACTTTACTAGTATCTCATTAATCGTTTTCGTGTATTAATTTTTTTAGATTATAATTTTTTTATTTTTGGACTAATATCTCTATGACATATTACTTTTTAACTTTCTTATTTCATTATATTTATGACAAAAACTAGAAAAGATTTAGAAAATATAACCAATTACAGAGTCAAAGTAATGTCTTGAATTATACAAGATGGTCACCAATTGGACCAACTTAGAGGATTTGAAAAAGGCATGGTTATTGAGGTGGTCAATAAGTAACGTAGGAATATTTAATGCAGGGTGGATCGAAAAAGTTCCTAGTTGACTTTGACAATCAATAAATCTATTTTAATTGGACCTGTTAGATCAATTTTTTCTTTTAGAATATAGAACTACAAAGCCCATGAACTTTTTAACGATCCTAAAGAAAACCATTAGCCTCGAAAAAATTCGAAGAGGAGTAATTGATTTTTTAAACCATCTAGATACTTTTGGTAATAAATATAATAAATAAATAAATAAATAAATAAATAAATAAATATATATATATATATACATACATACATACATATATATATAAATTACATATTTGTCTATTATTCCGTTAGAAGAAAATATTAAACGTTAATAAAAAACATGATATATATATATATATATGTATAAATTTTTCTGACACGATTCATCCGATCGTAACGCAGATTTTTATTTAGTGAAATATTTTAAGGTCATTGCAATGACAACTTTGTATTATTAAATACTAATCTACATTTGTTACAATGGCAACTCCACCGCCTTTCATCTGTCTTCTTATTTTGAATTGTGATTCTTTTCTAAGAAAATTTTTTCTAATCATGAAAATGATAAGATTAGTCATCAGATCTGTCTAGGGTAAACCTTTTCTCATCTGAGAATATAACTCTTTTTCAATCTTTTCTTCCATCTGAGATGTTCCCGTGAGAATTCTAGCCAATCGTCAATATGCTTCTGTGTCAAAGCAGATTTTCTTCTTAATTTCCTTTTTTGAATCTTTTTAAATTTTTGTAAAATTCATTGGACATTTCAAATGTTTGTTGAAACATCTGCTTGCTGTGTAATTTGACGTCCTGTCAACATCAAATTAGTTAAACTAACTAAGGGTGGAGACACATTAGACAACAAAATATAAGGAAGAACAACTGGCATTTGCAAAGAAACATGTTCACTGGAATAAAACATGGAGAAATGTTATTTTTACTAATGAGAAACAGTTCAACCTAGATGGTTCAGATAAATTTTTATATTATTATCAAGATATTCGAAAAGAACCATTAACAAAAATCTGATGCCAGATGAGAGAAGTTGAAATAATGATTCAGGCTGGCATTGGGTATAAAGGAAAATCGGAAATTAACTTTATACCAAGAAAAATAAATTGTAATTTACCTGGGATTAATAAAAAATTCAATTGAAAAGTATGCAGAACACATTACTGATCCAGAATATATTGCTATTGTTCATGCAGCAAAAAAGTTATTCAAGAATATTTTCCATAGTTGTTTCATTTTTTTCAGTACTTTCTATTTCTTCTGTACTTGTTACAGTTAATAAAGGTTAAAAGCTAGTCTCATCTTTCCTACAGTTTGCTAATATGGAGTGCTTTAATATCAGATTACATATTAATAATGCTTATCTGCTTACCCAACTTTGACTAGAGCAGTCTAGATCCTTCCGTTTTCTCTCTCTCAAGCATTTGCTGCGAGCGGCTCTACCATGCGTGGCAAGAGAGAGAGAGTTTCTGTTCGGCAGCAGAGTCTTCGCTGCTACCGAACTGTACAGTCTCATCATGTAGCTTAATAAATCCAACTTAGTCTTTCACACTTATATACCTTCATTCTCTTACACAACACGCCTCCTCTTCCTCGGCTATAATGATGTGCCAAATAAGTATTTCAAATTTAGTTTAGTAAATCCGCAATCTTGAAGCATTTTCCATAAACATTATGCGCTTTGTATTGTTTATCTCCAATTATTCAAACATTGTGGTTAATTTCTCCTTAATGAATTATAGCTTTTTTTCTCAACAAATTCCATATTATTTAATGTTTGTAATGCTTTTTGCCAAAATCTCAAATGTTTGCTATTTTGTGTGATAATGTTACTGAGTCCTTGGTTTAATATTTCCATTGAAAGAGGCAAATAAATCGTCAGAGAAATATAATGCTTCAGTGTTGTATCATTTACTTTTATGACACCAGTAATAAAATACTTTAGTAATATTGTTTTTTAACGAAGGAGTAATATTTTTTTCACATATTAAATAATAATTGTACCTTCATTTAAAGACAATATTATGTCCATACAATCTGCAACAGTATGGCTCAAGACTTGTACTGCATATTTTACTTTCATTGTAGCAATTAATACATTTTTGATCAAGTTCATAATGTAATCACTTTCTTTAAAATGTTTGTGGTGCACTCGAAGTCGACTAACCTCGCTTTCTTTATATGGTTTCAAAATTAAGTTTTTCATTCACTTTTCACGTAGCTGTGAATCTTTTGGAAAACTGTGCGATGGCATATTAGATTTTGTTGTATAATTAAGCATACAACACGGTCTTCCTATTTGTATCTTTTTCAATTTTTATGTTAAAATATTAATAACGTGCGTTGTTAGTTGTATCACATATATAAGCATTCATACAATGGACAAACATATGACAAGCACTGCGCGCTTGCGATCACTGGCGCTTTTATCTATCTCACTCGCTCCTACATTCGTTATCTCACTCTATTTATCAACCATTTAAGATCAGTTCTTGCTATGAGAGCAACTTGGCAGCGAGGGTACTGCAAACACTGATACCAAAAATATCCATTAGTTATATTCCTGGTGACACATACTGTCAATGACAAAACTTTCAGCACACTTCGAAGCGAGATAAAACCGTAAGGAAATCCACCAATCAGAATTGACTATTCCCTTTTCTCTCCATTTTTCGACATAAAACGCAAGCTATAACGATGAAAAATTTCGCAATAATGGGATTCTTATGACTTACATCTTACATCCAATCATATGCCTTTCCGCATTTAAACTCAATATTTGAAATTTTATGAATTTAACATAGCAGTATAGAGATTTTAAGGTTATGTACCCAAACATTGCAATTAAAATTATCAAGAACATTATATTTTTTGTTTTAATAAACCAAATATAATTTATATAAAATATAAATATAAAAACGAAGATTCAGCAAGTAGCAGCACTAGACACTTAAAAATTATATTTTCGCGCCATTTCTTCGATGATAATTTGACTAGTTGAAGCTTATAGCTTATGGCAGTCGTATATGATGACATTTACGTATTACGGTCTACCATCTTACGACAATTTATACGTAAAGGACTTTAAGTTTATCCGTTGAAGTCCTTTACTTTTTGTAACAGTAAAGTTTTGACTAATTGCGTTGCTCGGTTCGGCTAGTGTAATAATAGTTACGGTTATTGTTACTGTTACAGAAAGTGTATATAAAGACCCTAATAGAAGTCGTAATAGTAGCACTAGCGGTCGAAAAATGCAACATGTTATAATTTTGCTATTGTTCTTACAGATAGCCAATCAAATTTTACAATTCTTTGACGTCACAATTCGGCACGATAAACAAAGCATCCATAAAATATTGAACGCATAAATTTATACTCATCCAAAAATAATATAACGAAAAATTTATTCCATAATAATTGATAAATTTACTCTTAAAATTTACAAAATATTTCTCAAATATTTCGGATAATTCATTTCTATAACATAAATTTTAGCAAATAATATCAATTTCGTTGTGATTGTATATCAATGTCGCATTACAAAATGTTGAGTATTTAACAGACTTCTGCATACGTTTATAATTACTGTTACGTAAAATGTGTGAGGCCAACTTAAGGCTGTTCATCATTCCTGGTTTTATAATGGTTTACGCCACTGATGAGACAGGCTTAATTATCGACCGATTTTAATGAACAGAGTCTCATTTTAAAAACGAAGGTTTGATTTAGAAATTTGAAATTTGAAAAATAGAAATTTATACTGACTAAAATTTGAAATTAAAATTACATTCACATTTTGCATTAATTGTTACGTAACGTTGACATTCGTTGATATTTAAACCTTTACATAGAGTAAATTATTATTATTTTCTTTTTGCAATAATAGATAATTGAAAATAAATTATATTGTGTTAATGTAAATTATATTAATATAAATTATATTGTAGTAATAAACATATGTTTATATTCGAAATAATTATAATATATTAGAAAGAATAAAGAAGTAGAATAAAACAAGTTATTTAAATTCGTAACCAAATACAAGTGAAAAGGGAATAATTACAGTTAGAGGACTCAGTTTTTATAAATTTTATATATGCTATTACGATGTCATCTGATCTCCAAGAAAATTCAAAACACTAATTCTGCAATTTCCATTAATAAAAAAAAACTTTGTAATGTATATACGTTTAAAAAAAAAAAAAAAATTTGGACAAAATTTATACAATGCCACGTGAGTAGTATTCCTTCAATAACTTACTACAAATGCATTATGACTATATCTTAAAAATTCTATCTTGGATCTACTGAAACTTATAAATATACATAAAATTATCTTTGCTTTCTTAATATTGCTTACGTTTGCTATTTGAAAAAAAAAAGTTCAAAAATAAAAAGAAAACTAAAAGAAACGGAGAAGATAATTCATATCATTTAATGTGTTGTATACATATATATTAAATTATGTTAGAGTTTATAATTTAAAAATATTTATTATTTATTCTATCATGGTATATAATTTATTTATTTTTTACATTCACACATGTTTTTATTCATTGATATACTATATATACAAATAGGTTTTTTAGTAATTGGATGTGTTCCATGTTCTGCAGTTATCCCTATAGGATTTTTCAAAAATTCAATCATTTTTTTAGCAAATATACGATTAGTTTCATGTACTTCTGGATGTTGTAAAAACTCATCGATCTATGAAAGCAAATTTATTAATTAGAAAGTAAAATTTATAAAGATGTATTCATTAATTATAGTTTCTACCTTTATCCATCGACATTCAGTAATCTCTATTTGACACTTTATGATGTCAAAAGTACAAGGCGTTAAGTAAGCTACCATATATATATCTGAACAATTAAAAACACTATTATGTGCATGTCTAAAAGTTACAAGACATTTGAACATTGTTTGTACACCTGTTTCTTCTAACACTTCCCTTTGTGCAGCTTCATCTATATTCTCTCCTAGAAAATTAATTTGTTAAAATTGTTAATTGATCAAATTTATTTTATTTAGAGATATTACCTGGCTCGACATAACCACCCGGTAGTTTCCAAAACTGATTTCTTATGTAATTTTTTTCCTTTACAACTAAAATCTCTGAAGTTTTCTCATTAAAAACAAATGCTCCTACACCTAAATTTGTATAAGCATAAGGTGGAATATTACAAACTGTTTCTTTGTTCAACCAGTTGTAGAGCATAACATATTCTTCTCGTGCATGATGAAATTTGAAACCTTTTTGTACTAAAATTGGTATCCATTCAGAATGCGACAAGTGTACACGAAACCATACTGTCCGTTTCTTTTGTTCTGACCAAGTGTTTAAGGAAACTATAAAAAATCTTTTATTGAAAAACAAATATTGTCATGAAACTGGAAGAATATAGATTTTGATTGCGACATGTGTGTGCAAATATGAGACTAATAATATATTATTTATAATATGTATCTTACTTGATCTATAATAATCGTAAACAAATATCAAATATTTGTGATTTTTAAAAATAAAATTATAGAAAGTAGGGCAAGACTATACCTTGTAAGCATTGGGAAAACACTGTGATGGGACAAGGTTCTTCAATGGAATGTATAGTTACACCATTATAGATGTCATTGTGCCCTTGAAAGCATTTTACAGGCATATTTGCAACATATTTTGTATTACAATTACTGTAATAGGAGTATAAAATGAATCGAGATACAATCGTTTGATACCATAAAAAGTCTCGTTTTATCAATGCCTTGGTAACGCGAAACAGTTTCAGAGTTAAAATATTATACATTGGAATAATTACTACATATTATACACTTAAATAATTGTGAACTTAACTGTTGCAGTTCATACGCCACACAATTAAACGTTTATGTAATGTCGACTATGTTGACAAGAATACGTAATATACATTATAATTAAAAAAATTGTAACCTTTGCAAGTACACAGTCATAGATGAAAATTAAATTGAGGTTATACATATCATAAAATCGATAGAACTTCTACGTATGTTTTTATATCCATCGTATTGACAAAGCATGTTTCAGAAAATTATGATTTTATATCTATTATCGATAAAAAAATATTAGAGATACGTATATTATATGATAATTTTGGTGTGCTCACACTATATGTACAATATATACGCACACATTTGCTGTTTGATAAGCTTTTGTTAAAGATTTACCATTTTCTTATTTAAAAAAAGAAAAGAAAAAATTAGAAATTTAATTGATTCTTTTTAATCGTTCTTCGATAACAGAAAAATTTTTCTTGAAAAACAGTATCATGACACCTATACATGCCTGTTAGAAAAAAAATATCAAGTTTTTTGTAGAAGATGGTTTTTTTTTACTCCCAATTTGTCTTGTGAGACATTTGGCGAGTTGTTTTACTAAATTTAGGGTAGCACTATTATAATAAGATGGTAGATTCATAATACTTATGCTTTCTGATAATTAACAATATATGTATCTTTCTATTCCTCTGAAAAGAGTTTAGTTTCTTCAAGAATGAAACAAATATCTTGAAATAATGGATGAAATATTAAAAAAACAAATAAATAATATAGTCAGAAATTTGTAAATATTTTATGGATCACTCTGTGTGGCGTTTTTTTCAGACGAGTTATGTAATTTTTTATTCGTTTATTTTTTAATTCGTTTTTATTTAAAAACATTTTTAAATATTTAAATAACAAATTATTATTACTTTTACTACATGACGAGTATATTCGTTATTCACAGCTGAGAGGTTAATAATACATATTTTTATCGCGAACGTAATTACACGAACTTTCGTATATTTTCAAAGATATTTTAATTCGATCTATGAACAGAATTTTTCTTTTCCCCAAAAATTATCGAGATCTTCATAAACTTTGTTCACTCGAGAATTATAATGCAAAGCCTCGCAAATACGACAATAGTGACGAGATACGCTACCAAAATAACCGTGTTCGTTCAATATTTTGTAATATCGACGCCATTCGTGAAATTTAAGATAATTATCGATATTGCGATGTAAATATTTTAGATAATACGCTAATTCGATTGGATTAGCAAAATCATCAACGTGTAGATATGATCCTAATGGTAGAAGACGTTCGCAATCATTTCTCGAAGGACCCATGATTATTGGAACAGCAAATTTTTCATATCCATTCCAAAAAACTTTTTCAGTTAAATATTCCTTACAATTTGAATTTTCAAACGCGAGATAAAATTTATAAGCATTTAAAGCGGAACAATCGTTGCCAAAGTGACCAGGACAAGCTGTCGTATTGCCTCCCTTACATCGTCCATAAATATCGAAATCTTCACCCAATAAAAATTTTAGAGAACGTATATATTCCCATCTTTGGTTTTTGCCAGAACAATTGCTGCCCATTACAGCAACTAATTTAGTTTTCGATCTTATAAAACTATTACGTAAATATGTTAAATCATTGAACAAATTTCTCGTCGACGATATTGGAACAGTTCTACCATAAGGTACAGGTATGTCACTATCCATGCGGTACGACATTGACCAATTAAATAAGCCATTGTAATCTGATAACTTTTGATTTTTATATAAAAATGTGTGCATTGGCGATTCGTCTGTTAAAAAGATCCACCTTTGATCCCAACGAGTTCTAATAGGTAAATCTTTTACATTTTTCGTAAGATGAAGATGAAATAAAAGTGCATCTGCTTTATTCAAGTCTTGCGAATCGTAACTCAACAAGCAATTATTGACCGAACAATTCTCCCACGGTGAATATCTGAAATGATTGAGAAAGAGAAATGTAAATAACATGGTGGAATCGTGTACACGTAATTATACAAACGCAAAGCCAACTTAGTATTAGTAAAACGTCTAATATGTCTTCTTTCTAAGAATGGTCCGTGTTTCCAAATTAGAATTATATAAGGTTTCCTTTTTTTCTCGATTATGAGCGGTAAAGATTTTTCGGACGATAGAAGCCATTTTCCGAGTATAGACATATTTTTGAACTTAAAAAGACCAAGAAATTATGTACTATAATATATACATCTATTGGTAAAATTTGACGATTATCTTACAACGCAATACCTCCTTTTCTGAAATACTTTGGTTTTTAAATTTCATTGTTAATTCGTTTGGAAACAATAAATTCCGTTTTTTGGTATTTAAAGATGACATTCCGTTAACAGAACGTTTATTGATACATTTATTAATAATAACATTAATACTATAAATGATTAAAGAAATAGCACAAAAGTATATAAAAACGCGCCGATAGTTTCGAAACACCAACATTATGTAAAGTCAATTCTTCAAAAATTAAGTTAAATAAACCATATCAGCGAATTATCAAAATCATACACTCTCATAAAATGTTACTATAATAAATTATAGAATTAAAAGAAACGCGACATCACATTTACGTTCTATCACTTTCAAACACTCGACATATAATGAGTTTCTACTAACGTAAAAACTGAAAAATAAGATAAGAAAACAATAAAAAGAAATGAGATCATTTTACGATAAAAAAGTACCGCTCGTCATGAAAGTGGTCCCGATTGTGTTGATTAACCAAGTGTTTCTTTACTCGCTATTGATTTCATGTACTTTATTTAATAACGGGATTTTTATTATCGTGTAATTGTACATATATGTATAACAAGAATTTAATACATGTAATAATTTTTTTTCCTTTTTCCAAAGGGAAAGTAAAATAATATTATTATCTTTTGCATAAATTTTTTTTATTAATGTTACGCTTTATTAGTAATTTCAATTATTATTATTTTTTAATTGTTATATATAATTTAAGACATAAATTGATAAAACATATATATTATACATCTATCGGCTGTTTCAAACTTAAAGAAAAATAACCGATTTTAATATTAATTTTTCTATTATCACAATTGGCAATTTAACTTAGATTAATATACTGTACATTAATGCAGCTTTCAAAACCCTTATTACTTTTTAAGACATCATGTATTCTATCTTCAGTTGACATAACTGAATTAGTCCGTTGTATAGTCGTGTCCTCCATCAATCCCAAACAAATTTATGTGATCTTTCAACTTTGAAAATAAAGAATAAGATTCGGCTCGATACTCTTGTGTGTATACGTACGTGTATCTAGAAACATTTTCTTTTCGTAAATAATTTTCTTTTGTTCAATCATGTACTCACTAATCCAGTAGTGCCAATGTCGAAACACCAAAGTTTGTAGTGATATTAGAATTACGCTACACTAACGCAAAAGATTGACAAACAATATCAGCGCCACTTTCCAAATATTAGAAAAAACTATGAGTTCTTAAAGGTGTCACACGCATCGATGTAAGGATAAGAAATTTACCAATCGGAGTCGACTATTCCCTTTTCCCTACATTTTTCAACATAAGATGTAAGTCATAGCGATAGAAAATTTCGCAACAATGAGATTCTTGCAGCTTATGTCCTATATCCAACCAATCACATGCTTCCACGTTCATTATGTTTTGTCTTTTTTTTCTTTTCCTCATATTGAGATTGCTAGCTTATACTTCTTTCTATTTATTTTCTACTTAAGCTTCATTTCTATGCATTACATAATTTTTTCCACAGAAAAAAAATCATAAAAACGTCATGAAAAAAGTTTGAAAATAATCCGACAAAGGCGTTACTAAACACAAATACGATTGGAGTATTCTATCTTCATTTTCATATTTTATGTCAATATATAAATCGAATTCTTCTATGATCTTTCTTTCTTCGTTCTCTGCTGCATTAAGGTTGAAAGAAGAGCACATGTAATTGAAAATGAAACTATTAAAGAACAAAGAATTAAGTGTAGATATAAATAAAATATCTGAAAAAGATATAAAAGTAAAATTAAATTCAAAATCTGTTAAAAATAAAAAAAAGAGAAAATGTGATTTAGTTGAAAAAAAAAAAGTAAGATCCATTAAGAGATTAACAAATTTGAATATTTCTAATATAATCGTTGAAGCATCCGAAGAAAAGGGGAAAAAAATTATAAAAGGAAAAACAAATGAAAAAAAGAAGTTCAAAGCTGTTACAAATGATAAAGTCAAAAATAATATGCAATTGGTAAATATTCCTAAAAACAATACAAATAATATCCGTACTAATAAGGAAGAAAGTATGAAGATAAAAAATAACGTTCAGAAAACAAATAAAAAAAGAAAGTCTCTATCTAATGTAGAGTTACCAAAGAAATCAAAACATGATTCGAATACTTTTGCAAAACAGCAACAAGTAACTATTACGAAAGATGTTACTAATGCAAAAAACATGCACACAAAAAAGTTCCAGAGGAAGATGGCAAAAACTAAAACAAAAGAAGATGGTGACGATATTAATCTCAAAAATTTATCAAGGAAGCATGTATTACAATGTATTTCAGCTATTTTTCATCTAAGGCAAGAGCAATTAAAGAATAAAAATATATTATTCTCTGAAGAATCTCAGCCAATATTTATGCAGATAACTTGTATCAGAATACCAAAGATATCAAGAAGACAAGTAAGAATGTAAGTTCTATATTAATATTAATTAAGGAAAATATTTTATAAATTTTTAATATTGTAGATATAATGCTTCTATAGTTAGTTTATTTATACTAAAAAATCAGCAAATGATTATTATACATACCAATGGATCCTTATGAAATCTTATGATTATAATTTATCTAATGATGCTACTTTGACATATATATTCTTTTGTTTTTAATTAAACTTTACTATCTTATAATTTATATATTGTTATAGATTATTACCATGTTCTATAGTATCATCTGATGATGATATTGCACTCTTTGTATGTGATCTGGAAAGAGGTAGAAGAAAGGATTATGAGCAAACAGTAAATCACTATAAGGAGTTACTTGACAAATGTGGATGTACAAAGATCAAAGACATAATACCTATAAACCAAGTTAAAACAGAATACGATCAATATGAACTGAAAAGAAAACTCGTTGCTAGCTATGATCATTTTTTAGTGGATGGAAAAATTGCTGGACATATTTCGCATTTATTGGGAAAAATATTTTACAAAAAACGCAAACTTCCGACTTCCATTAAAATGAACAAGGAAGATTTAAAGTGTGAAATTAATTATGCATTGAGAAAAACGACCATGCAATTACATTCTTTTGCTGATACTCATATAGTACAAGTAGCAAATACCTCTATGAAGAAGAAGCAAATTTTAGAGAATGTTTTTACTGTTTGTAACCGTTTAGCCAAAATTTATCCTGGTGGTTGGTCAAATATTCGTGCTATTCGATTAAAAACTCAGACCGGACCAGGCCTTCCCATATACATAACATTAAGTGAGTATTATGAATTTATAATATTCATGTTGAGTATAAATTTATTATAATTGATTTAAATTTAATTTTCAGAAAATAAGAATACTGTACTTATTCCTGATGTAACACCTAAAAGACCAAAAGCATATTGCGATGTTGAAGGAGAGCTTACAACTTTATCTGGTGATGCTAATGTGATAGTTACTCCTGATGGTAATGTTGTAATCAAGCAGACATTTTCAAGAGAATCTGAAGATAGTCATGAAGAAGAAAGTATAGAAGAAACTAAGTAATGATTTGGTTTTTGTAGAATATTATTTATTAATTCTAGAAATTAAGTTTTTAATTATTATATTATTAAATGTAAATACATGCAACTGTTTATCAATGATTTTCATAATATTTAATCATTACATTTTTATTTCTTATTGAAATTAAATAACGATAACCGAAAATGAAAATATTTGTTCTAATTTTCCACAAACCTTAATATAAATGAATTGAAAATGTAATTAATATAAAATAGTTTGATCTTTATTTGAAATACTTTGATATCCATTAGCTGGTGTAGATGAAATGCTATTAGGAACACTGTTAGAATATTGCACATTTTTGTATACGTTTGCTGGATCTGTTATTATTTCAATTTCTTGAAAATGATGAAGTCGTTTTATGTCTTTATCTTTTCTCAGTTTAGTATTTGGTAATTTTCGTAACTTCAAAATTTGATGTGGACATAATCCAAATTCTTCACAACATGTCTGTATTAATGTCTGGTATGTTAGGTTATTCGTAGGTAGTTCAACCTCCACAAAGTCAGGATCAGGTGCATTTGCAATACGTAATTTTATTACTAATTCTATAAAAAAAAAATAAATACAAATATTTATTAAAATATATCTGAAATATCTTTATATTCTTTTATACAATATAAATTTTTTACCATCTTGCAAATGGTTATTATTTTTTAATTCATATCGAGTATGATTCACCCCTAAATGCTGTACAGGATCTACATTGGTAGTTACATTTTTTATATATTTAGGCATAAATTGATGTATCATTGGTCCATTTGTATTACGTTGAATATCAGAATTTAATAATTGTAAAATTTGTTGATTAGAGCATAAAGATACTGCTGTCTCTCCACTTTCTGACCTTATATTTTTATCCGCACCATGCTTCAAAAGTAAAGCAACGACATCCAAAAAGCCTCTTTTGCAAGCCCAATGTAATGGTGTCCTTTAAAAAGAATACTAATTACAAAAAAAAACTGTAAGTAAAATGAAATAATGCAACAGTATATTGCAACTAAAGGCAATTGAAAATAATTGATATTTACAACAGAAAAAGTTGTATAATTTAATGTATAATGTCATCAATATTAATACCATCCGTTAACACTGTGTCGCGTGTTAACATCAACGCCTAAATTGACAAGTTCCTGAACTACATCCGTATCCCCAATACAGGCTGCTTTCCTCAGACGTTCTTCCAATATTTGTTCTTCCATATTTCTTTAATGTAAAACGTTAACTACATAAGGATCCTCAAACTATTATTTATAAGATTACTGAAATTGAGAGGCCTTTCACTACTTCCACAAAATTTCATTGATTAACTTAATCATTTCAGTTGCAGACCTTGTAAAGGTTTTACGAACAATAAGGATATTAATGTATTATTAAAAAATTGGTTGTTTTGATATATTTTATAAAATTAAAATATCAAAACTCTATATAATAAAGATAATATAATAACTTTCATATAGCATCTCAGTTTGGTTTACATACGAAAATCGGATCAGAGTACATTTTTAAGTGTCGTAGCAACCAATAAAAATTTAATCTGGTCTTGACTATTTCGCTTCATAACGAGAAACCCTAGGGAATTTATATTTTTACATATATATTTTTTTAATCCATAGAAATACGGAACATTACTATTGTGTTGTTTATTAACCGATTAATGGTTATCTTTAGTTCATAATTTTTTTTTCTATTTTCATTGTGAGATATAAAACACATTATTTATTATAGTTCCTCAAGTTAGAGCAAGGGCATAGATACTTGAATACGCTTTTCACGCCATCTGGTAGCGGTTATTTAGATTCATTGTTCTTCTTGTTGCTCTCACGCCATTACGGTATAAAAATCTATTTGGGAGCGGCTGACGTTTATATACTTTATCGTTCTGTATAAACATATTTTCATATAATACAGTGTGATACTTAAATTGGAAGATCAAAGATGGGAGAAGATTTTAATGGAGGTGAGAAATTCTCTAATAAGATGTTTTTATCTACATTCTTCGTAAGTCTTCCCGCGTTATGTGAAGATGAATGGATTTCTATGAATGTAATGGCCGGAAAGCTTATATTTGCACGCATAAACAAATTTGTATTTTTTTTTTTTTTTAACTAACTTCGATTGACATTTACGTGTGCTCCCTTTAGTATATACAATGGAAATACACAATATACATTTTTGAAAAAATTTCAAAACATTGACATACTCTAACAAGTAGCAGATATGTCCATACAAGTTATTAAGAAATATCTGTTGTCATTCTGTTTGAAAAGTTTATTCTAGTAAAATATAATAAAAAAATATCTGTTTATATCTTCTTTAAATATAATGTGGATATAATTATTTAAACTATTAGAAAGGATTCTTAAAATAATTAATTTGATATTAATTCATAACTATCATTATTTTACAAGATCGAGAGAGACAAGATAGAGAGAAGGACCGTGATAGGGACAGAGATCGTGACAGGAGACACAGATCACGTAGTAGAGATCGTAGGAAGAGATCGAGGTCTCGTTCCAAGGATCGTAGAGATCGTAAAAGAAGCAGTTCTCCTAAAAAAAGCCGTAGTTCTAGAAGAAGGAAACCATCTTTATATTGGGATGTACCACCACCTGGATTTGAACATATAACACCCTTGCAGGTAATTTAAGAATGTATAAATGTTAACTTAATTGTCATTATTTGTTAATTATTTTAATTTTAATATTGTAATTGTTTACATGACAGTATAAAGCAATGCAAGCTGCTGGTCAAATACCTGCAAATATCGTAGCAGATACACCTCAAGCTGCTGTCCCTGTTGTTGGTAGTACGATTACTCGTCAAGCAAGAAGACTATATGTTGGTAATATTCCATTTGGAGTGACAGAAGAAGAAATGATGGAATTCTTCAATCAACAGATGCATCTATCAGGTCTTGCACAAGCTGCAGGAAATCCAGTCCTTGCTTGTCAGATTAATCTAGATAAAAACTTTGCTTTCTTAGAGGTATAATATCAAAATTACAATTATTTTCTTGATATATATATATAATTATTATTTGGAACTTTTGTAAATATATTCAATTTCTTTTATTTTAGTTTCGTTCAATAGATGAAACTACACAAGCCATGGCCTTTGATGGAATCAATTTCAAAGGACAAAGTTTAAAAATAAGAAGACCACATGATTACCAACCAATGCCTGGGATGACAGATAATCCGAGCATGAACGTGCCAGGTACGGTTCCTGGTATGTTTTATGCATACATTTTACATATCAGTGTATAATATGTGATTGTAGAGTAGTATTCTTATGGATATAGTTAATTTATATTATATTTATTAAAACAATTATTAATGCAATATTATATTTATTAATTACAGATTCTCCACACAAGATTTTCATTGGTGGTCTACCGAATTATTTGAATGAAGAACAGGTATGCAAATAAATCTACTATACCATTTGTATTCACTGCACACTTTTTAATGCAGTTCTCTTTCATTGAAGCTCAATTTTTGGTTATTGAATGTGTATTTAGTCTTGTATAAAAATTGTAAAAACGAGCATCAATGACTGGGAGAAAACTGCAATGCGAAAATGTTAGGACTCTATTGCTGTAGGATTATTAAATATGCCAATCCTCAGTACTATGAGTTAAACAAAAGATTACATTATAACATAGGTACTTAGCTATTTAGCGGAGATTAAACAGAGGAAGGTGTACCAGTCTGCCAAAATTCTACAGAGGTATGTATGTGTATCCACTGGATTTCTGCGTCGATTAGGTCATTAGATAGGAAAATCAGGTTTCGCTTTCACCAATGTCTGTGGATTAGCAGATGCGTTCAATATCTTCTCTCATTCCTTTATCATTGTCACACATCGTCTCGAAGTTGTGCAGGATAGATACATAGATAACAAGGAAAATCGTTAGAGGCGTTGCAGCATTTAAATGGCATGCAGTCGCAGCAGTCGTTTTTCTTTTACATCCTTTCTAGGCATATTTTAGGTCCAGCCAAAGAAATTCTAATTCGACAAACTCGAACAAGAATAGTTTAGCAAAAATGTCGCAGTTCGAATATAAGAAAGGAAGGGGAATTGTTGCAATTGCATTATTATCCATGAAATAAAAGTACAAAAAGAGTATATTTCATAGAATGATGCAGAAATTTTATATAAATACATGTACTTGGCAAGAACATTATTACAGAGTCATCCAGCTTTTTTATGACAATGATGCTTATGCAACAGGACTCTTTATAGGTCTACAAGTGAAACAAATCAACGTTTTATCTAGCAAATTGGTTTTATTTTGGATGGGATTACAGGGTCAACACATAATTTTATGTGCATCTGGTAACAGCTCCAAGTCTTCTGGTATCTATTCTTTTCAGGAATATCTTTTTCCCTTGCAGCTATTTTCTTTACAGGCTTTACAGATCTTCATCTTGTGCTTCATTGCGTTTACAGGTAACGCAAATGAAACTTACGTGTTCAAATTTCAGTAATGTGTCTTTAGGCAAAGAGAAAATACTGAGAGTGACAGAGAAACAAAAGTAAACAACTGCTATATTGCATCATTGGAGAGTTAATAACAGTTTCCTTACAGTGAATATGATTAAAATAGAATGAAAAGTAAAATCCTTTGGTTATTGTAAAAGTAAATTGTGGACTGATACCAGTGCCCTTTCTCCCCATTTCTTAGCTTAGGGTCGCGCTGATCAAAAGCATTTGCTTACCACTACCACTACTTCTACCACTACTTCTACCACTACTACTACTACTGAACATGACAATATACCACACTGCCTGGAGAGAGGCTAGTCCAGTCCCTCGAGGCAAGTACTTATCTCATTTTCATGCCTTCGTACATTGGGCTTATGCGATTTTGCAGCCCCTTTCCCGAAGTCTGTGATTCTCCTGAGCTAATGGTGCGTTCTTTGATTTTCTGGTAGAATTTATCGGTAAAAGCATGTTGCTGGCTTGTGAGGAGATCAGGAATGTTTTTGTTAAATCTATATGAGGAAGGTATGTTGTATTCTACCTCCTCGATAGATGCAACATGCTGTTATCTAGATTTCAGAGTTTACAGTTTCTGTGATGAATGGGTTCATGTAAGTAATATCACTATATAAATACATATATGCATATATATATACATACTGTATAATATATGTTTATATATACACATACTTTAAACATAATAAATCAATTATAAAAATTCTAGAAGCGAGAAATTATGCTTAAGAAGGGTATAATTTAGATATATTAGAACTTCTTAGGAAGGAGGTACTAAACAGAATTAAATACTGTGTGTAATAAAATAATGTATAGACATTACAAATAGGTGTAACCTAGCACATCTATACATTCGAAAATCAGTTTCATGTTCTTGTACTATGCAATTTTCTTTTTAAATGAAATTTCAAAATTGAACACGCCTTATATAAATATTGTCAACTTTATTAAATTTTTGTTGCATTAATTATTCAATATGTATGTCTTGCAATCTAATGTAAAAGACTATAAAGCATTTTACATATACAAAATTTGTTGAAAATCCTATTACATATCCATATATTTGGTACATAATCTCTTTCAATAAAATAATTTAAAAAATCATCAGAATAATAGAATCTTTTAAAGTAACAAACATGAATAAATTAATATTAATTTTATTATTTTAAAGGGAAAATTGTATGGTCTACATTAGTATAGATTATTTTATGTAACATATATGAATATAAAAATAATATCATTGTGATAATTTAGGTAAAGGAGCTACTGATGAGTTTTGGCCAACTGAGAGCTTTCAATTTAGTAAAGGATTCGGCGACAGGACTATCAAAAGGTTATGCTTTTTGCGAATATGTTGATGTGTCCATGACGGATCAAGCAATTGCTGGGCTAAATGGTATGCAGCTAGGAGACAAGAAATTGATTGTTCAACGAGCTAGTGTCGGTGCAAAGAATCCTATGATAGGAGCACAAGCTCCCGTACAAATTCAGGTGCCTGGTTTGTCCATGGTAGGCACAAGTGGACCTGCTACAGAGGTAAATATATAAACAAATATATCATTCACATAGGACATTTAAGTAATGTGATTTTCATATATATTTCCAGGTACTTTGCTTACTGAATATGGTTACACCAGAAGAATTAATGGAAGAAGAGGAATATGAAGATATATTAGAAGATATCAAAGAAGAATGCAACAAATATGGTGTAGTTCGATCTGTAGAAATACCAAGACCTATCGAAGGTGTTGATGTTCCAGGATGTGGAAAAGTAAATTACACAATTTTTTATTTATTTTATATGTTTAGTTGTTTTTTATCATATGTAACTTATTTTTATTTCGCAGGTATTCGTTGAATTTAATAGCGTTATCGATTGTCAAAAAGCACAACAGACTTTGACAGGACGCAAATTCAACAACCGTGTAGTAGTTACGTCATATTTTGATCCTGATAAATATCATCGTAGAGAATTCTAGAATGTAGATTCTTATTTCTTACCAATTAATGATTGGCTGTATTGTATGATACATACAAATGAATAATCTGATATGTCTTAAAAGTAAATAATATTTCGCGAGAACAATATTCTCTGTAATTCCTTTTAATTAGAATATAGAAATCATTCAACTATTTTTGACTGCACAGTGCACTACAGTAATAATTTGCTATAATTTACGTTCATTTCATAAAATGAAATACTGTAATTCTTTAAAAATACAGTATAATTAACAATGAATGGAATATTTCTTAGTTTAAATAATATAATCAATTGATAATCTAAAAGTAAGAAGTAAACAATAATAATATTAAATGACATTGCTAGCTGCAATATAAGAGGTTTAAGTAATTATGATGAACAAAAGAAATAAAATATTGTCACTGTGTTTATACAGATATGATTTAAAAATTATATTGATTACTACCCTCATAATACATAAGTTGAAAAATACATGAACTATAATTTAATGATTTTTATACATAAAAATGATATATAATTATAATTATCTATAAAAAATCATGCTTCGTTTTGTACAGCTGGTTGGTATGAATGGCTTTTTGTTATATCAGCTGGATCAATTACAAATTTTTGTAGTAAAAGATAAAGACCACCGCCTATGAACAACATACCGATTCCACATAGTAGCACTATTGCCCATGCAGGTATAGCTGTACCTCCTAAAATAGTTGAAACATTTATGTTGTTTTCATATAAACGTAAAAAATTTCATCAATATTTTACAATTTTTACTTACTGTAATATTCCCTTGTTATTGTCTTACGACCGCGTAGTATTTTACGTCTTGCTTCTGTTTCATCGATGAAGAATCCCATAATAACTATGTTACCATCAAATATAACGTAAGTATTTTATAATATTTTCACATACTTACAGTAAAATATTTTAAATATTTGTTTATATTTACTTACGCAAAGTAACTGCGAGATAGAATAGTAACTTTTTTGAATACATATTGATTGATAAAATGTTCCAACTTAAAGGGAAAATAAAATTGAACGTCTTTTCAATGGACAAGAAGATTTGGGTGTAGCGTTGATCGTGGGATGATGAATCAACGACGATAGATAACAAGTGATAACAGATAGTATAGAATATAGCTTATCTGCTTTAATGCTATAAGATAAAGTACTTGAGAAAATTTATGTAGGCAATGCAGTAAAAGATAATAAACTTTCTAAAATGGTCTGGTAAAGAAGCTTTTACATTTGTTGTTATAAATTTGGTGTATTTACAAAGTTCATGTAAATTTAGTATGTTTAAAACAAATTAGATATATTACTTGTATAACAATGGCCTTTTAATAAATCTCTTAATAAGATATTCAGTCTATATACTTGTGTTATGTCAATGTACGATATATCCTTCATTAACGTGAGAAATGGCACATTGAAGATTTATAATTTCACAGAATGTGAAGTGACTGTGGCTTGGTGTATGGGACAAGGATTCAGGTCCTTACAATCTGATCAACAGAAAAGAATAATCTGAAGTTATTATATTTCTTAATCGCATAATGACTTTTTATTGATTGAAAATTAAGGAACCAAGTTACATATATAGTAAATCATTCACACAATCGTTGTAATCTCACATAAATATGATACCAACGCGTGAGAACGTCAAGTGAGAAGAAGACAAACTAGGCGATACAACTACTGCGAGTATTAGGAAATAATAAGTATATAATCACAATATTAGGGATATTTAGCTTTAAGATAATATAATAGTATATTCTCTTTTATTTGTGTTTATTTTATACGTAGTTATATTGTTGTTTCAAAGAATAGTAAAAATAATATTTATTTTTAAGAAAGCATGATTCTCTTATAAAGGTATACTTGACTCGCAGTATATTCCATAATAGTTATTATTTTTCTCTCTCCTGCATATTGTAAGGAGTACTGGCATAAACCAATACATGTAAGTGATTTATAGAATGATCACTTTTCATTATACCTTCTTCAAAGAGTATGTGTATACAACAAAAGTAAAGCTTTGATGCAACTTCTGAGAGTATAAGTTTTATAATAATATAAATGTAAATATAAATAGCTGGCACATATACAAGGCATTCCAACCATCACTTTTCACCAAATTTGCAGCAAACTTATCTACTGCACTCGCTGCCTCTTTTCTACTATTCCTTTGTTGCTATATCATTATCTTTAGTTATACATTCTTTTCATACAAACTATAAGTTCTGTGTTATATTTTCACTCTCTCTTCTCTCCCCCCCTCTTTTCTTCCCTTCTCTCTCTCTCTCTCTCTCTCTCTCTCTCTCTCTCTCTCTCTCTCTCTCTTTCTCTCTGTTTTTCGTTTTATTATAATTATTCAGCACCATATAACACAGAAGAAACCATTTTCATTCGTGCGAGCATAAACTGTCTTTTTTCCTTTTGATTGCGTTATAAGGCGTGAAATTTCATAATAGCTGCTCCAAATTATATTAAGTTAACGATGAAACAAATGTGATATATAAATGATAGTAAAGTAGAATCATGTAAATCTCCAGAAAAATTTCATAACTATTATTTCATTATTCATCAACATGGTATCTATAGTATTTATTAAATATTATTGTTTCTTGTGTGAAATCATGCTACGGAATTTTATAAGCTTTTCTTACAAATTGAATAGTCTTTAATTTCAAAATAAGAAAAGATAGTGTACTGAGTAAATAAAGTAAATTATCATTTATGCATACAAAAATAAATTCTAGAAATGTTACAATATAATCATTTGTTCATTGTAAATAATATTATTTTCAACATGCCAAATTGTATTGTTTATAAGTTCAATAATGGATACTATTAACTTAAATTATTGTTAATGTATCAAAGATAGAACATAGAAATCATAAAACAAATAAAAAATGTGTCACTTACTTTTTTACATACAATTATTGTATCTATGAATCTGTATCTTTTTTACAAATATATGAATCTTTTGAAAAAGTATTCTCTTCGCAGAAATAATAATTTTCTTATTGTATATAGAACAAATTTTTACATTTAAAAAATTATAAATATAAATTAAAAGTAAAAACAAATAATACTGAGAATTATTTTGATCTAAATGCGCATATATATATATATATATATATATATATATATATATATATATATATATATACACGTACACACACTTTATTAACTAATATTAAAGTAATATGTTAAATATTTAAATAATTGCTTCATGAGTTGTGATATATATTAAAAAAATATTCATAAAACAAAATTAAAGAAATTCACCTTTTTTCCTCTATTAACTGCAAAATAATAATATCAATAATGAAACTTCTATTATGGATAATAAAGTGTTATGATTGTTATTAAATATAGACTATTCTCTACCAGAGTCTTTACCATTATACTTATCTGTCAATTAATTTTGTTTAAATATGAATCTTTGTCTCTAAACTACAATCTACTGCAGTTAGAGTTACTTCCTAGTTTCTTCAATATAACATTAGTGGATGGCATAATGACTTTAATATAACTGAAGAAATGATTTATTCTTAAATAGATAGCAATTTTTACTAAAAATTTACTCAATGAAATCCACTCGTAATTAACAACTATTATTATCGTATTTCTTAATGCTATTGCAAAGTATTTAATGTTGGCTCGACGTATTGCTAAAGATTATTATACCTTCTTTTGTTATCATTTCGAACATCCAGAGTATTTAAATCTCTTTCCTGTGTATTCAAGATTTCTTTTACAAATCAGTCGTATCTTTTTCTATTTATAAGGCAGCTATTTATTGCTGCCTATTTATAGAACTAAATATATATGTGGTATCATGACATGGTTAATACCACATATTAATTTTATATTTTACTTTGTAATTGTACAAAGGACTGCACAAGAATAGTATATTACTCTCTTATATATATGTATGTCCCTTATACAATTACATTTATATTACTAAATGATTACTAAACAATATCAAGTATTCCTAGCTGCGGAGCAATGACAGCGGCATTTCTGTTAGGAGTTATCTCGTTATTAATGTTAATATTAATAAATAGATATCATAAACATTTTTCAGAATCTAACTTAATAAATTAATTCAATATATTACCGAAATTTCATATAACTTTTGCGTACCATGCGCTTGGATTTGGATATAAGTTTACCTTGTGGCTAGCTGGTATTTCTTTCTGATGAATTTATTTTCCTTTCGCTTGGAGGGATTGCAGGGGAAGATGAAATTAAATCCTTCCTTAAATTGCCATTTGATAATGATTTACTATCTGCTTGTATATTGCTCCTGCTGGTATCATGCTCTGATTCTTTATTTTCTATGGTTGCCGTTATTTTTTGATGTTTTTGGATAGAATTATTTACTGTTTCTCTTGTACAGCTTTGTAAATTGCTTGGTTTTTGTAGTATGCTTTCTTTAATAAGTACATCTCTAAATATTGCCAATGTTTTTCTAAGTGTGATACAAAAACCTCTAGAAGCTGGTATCAAAGGAAATTCAGGCAGAATTTTTTGATCTAAAAAAATAAAAATGAATGTATTTTATTAAATCAAAAAATAAAGAAAGAACAGAAAAAAATATCAGAGTTTACCAATTTCTGAGATTTCCTTAAATGTGGTTGGTGTAACAGGAGATAATGGATGTTGATTATTATGCTGTTCAGATATTTCCATCCAAAGATCTAATCTTTGTAATAATTTTTCTGCATGTCGTTTGAAATGTGCTATAATTATGTCTTTAAACACAAGAGGTGGATATTGTAGTAATTTTGTCTGAGCTTGAACCAATTTTAATACTACCATTTCATTATACATTCTAGAATTTTCTCTGCCTTGTTGAGAACCCTTTTGCTTTTCAAAACCAGCTTCATTGAAGTAGGGTTCTGATACAAGAATAAGACCTTGTATAGAGACTATAACTTGCAGTAAAGTAGAAGAATTAGTCCATACTTCTGTTCCACGACCAGACCATGTTCCAAGAAGACTCACACATACTTTTCCATCTTCATAAAGATTGGGGTTAAGTCTTTCACTACAATAAGAAATATAATGACATAGGGGCGGAGCGGCAGGATAGTCTGCAGATAATTGAAAGTCGAAAAGAAAAAGTCCATCCTCGTATGGTGTTTTCTCAGGACCACGAAACATCACAGAATATAAATCTATACGATCTTCAAAACCTTTTACCCACACTCCTGGTGGAAGGGAACTTCTTAAAAGTTTCAATTCTTTTGAAACCGTTCTAAAGAAATTTGTTGGATCCGTAGGTTGGAACATTGTTAATTTAAATTTATGACTATCTGGAGCAGTTTCTTCTATGGAAAATCCTTCACCTTCCGCATAAATCAATGGTGGAATATCTACCATAGATTCAGATGGTTCTGACAATGTTTCTACATGTTTCTCTTCTTCTTTTTTTTGTTTTTTATGAGGCGATGAACCTTTTGCAGCATCTGATAATGACATTTTTGATAAACCAAAGCGTTTTGAAACTTCTGAGTGAGCCAATACTAATTGAGCTTTTATAAGGGTACAAAGTTTTACACAAACATGTGAGCTAGCAACATGAGAACTTGTTATATGCATTTGCATTTTTGCTGTTTTATCTATTTCTGTTTTTACTGATTCAGTTGTCTGTGTAGGCAGAAAACGTTCGTTATTAACATCTTCACTAAGTAAAAATTCTCCGCTAGATTCACTAGAACCTGATTCTTTTTTGGAGTTCTCTGCAGAATATAATCCAGAATCTTCAGGATTTGGATTGACATTAATTAATAATCGATTATTTGATTCTGCTTCCTCTTTCTGTTTTCTATTATCTTCATTACTTTTATTGGTAGTTGTTGTTGCTACATCCATTACATTAGTTACTATTCTTTCTATTGTACAAGGTGTATTTTGAGTAATATTTGGATTGTCTTTGTTTATATTTTCCTCCGATCCATCGGATTTCTGAGTAAACAGTCTTGTTACCTGATCTGCCATTCGTTGTGCTACGTTTGCTCTTCCACGTTCTCTTACTCGTTCAAGTAACCCTTGAAAATGACTTTCATGGAAAAATGATGTACCCATAAGTTTATCCATGTATCGACAATCTTTATAAACTTCCAGCAATTTTCGCATTACTTCTGTAGTTTGCAGTGATGGATTTTGTGTAAAAATTTCTTCTAATCTCGACATTGCAATTCTAGCTTTTTCAATATGTGCAGCTAACTTTGGTTTTATAATTTCTAGCTCAGTTTGCTCTGTTGTATCAGTATCAGCAATGAAACAATCCTCTAATTCAGTTTCCCATGACGCATCTGATGATACATCATCCCAAAGTTCTCCTTCATCACTGTCATACTCACCAACTTTGTATAAATCTTGTGGCCAACACATACTAATATGTCCATCAACCCACCATACTTTAACACGACCTTCTGGATAATTGTCTAATACTTGTCCAGCTGTACAACCAGCATCCTCTCCTTCAAAATTAGCTATACGTATTACCACTGTACCAGGCCTGTATTGAAAATCTGGATGATCCTTCAAATCATAAACACTTACTTCACGTTCTTCTAATAAAGTTGGTCTATAGAACAAATTTATACATTAATAATTTTCAATCGTTAAGAAAATATATTTATAAAAGCGAATAGTTTTGTAATAGTATACTTAGTATACAAACTTCTTTTCTAAGCATCAATTATAAAATTATTCAATACTTACTGTGGAGTTTGACTACAGGTATATGTTCTAAACCATTTTATTTTAGCAGTTCGACCTTGGTGATCAACACTTTGTACAACACCATACATTCGAGATTCTTCCTTTTGATCTAAAACAAAGTCTCCTGGGAAAAATTCTTTATCATCCAAATGATGAATGGGATATAACTGTGTTGATGGGATTCCTATAGGAAAATATAATATTATATATATTTTAGAAATGCTAACAAAATGATTTTTAATATTTAATTCAACAGGCATACCAAACTCTACAGAACCATCTTGCCACACAACATTAGCTTTTGTATTAGTGGAAAGTGTTTCCACAACTATCTTAGTTCCTGGAATTAATGGAACAGGTGGTACTTTTTTTTTGGCTTTACATAATTTTTTCTTCTTTAATACTTTTGTCATTAATGCAGGACCTTTCTTCTTTTTACCCATAGATGACATACTGGAACATCCGCTGGATATCTACAAAAATCATAATATTCAGTCTAATTGCTTCATTTTTTCTTGGTTGAATTCATACCGAACCAGTGTCACTCTGAGAACCAGTGTCTTCTGTATCCCAATCATCTGAACTTTCAGTATTCTGTACTTGTAGTGGTGGCATCAATGTATTACCACTTGTAATATTTTGTAAATTATTAATATTGTTTGGTGTACTGTCTTCTATGGATCCTTCACTCATGTTTTCTTTTTCTTTTCCTTTTTTCTTGTCTTCAACTTTTTTTTCATTTGTTTTTTTATCATCAGCTGGTTTTGAAATACTGATATTGGGACGTATTTTTTTTGGACTATGCTTAGGAACTTGAAAAATATCTCTTTGTTGTTTTCTCCATTGTTCTCGAGTTATAACATTTTCATTGCCCTTAATCACATAATAATTACGATCACCAACTTGTAATGTAGATGGTTCAAAGACATTAAGTAGCTTTAACTTCTTCAAATCCTCTCCTTCAACTACAAATTTTGGTTGAGCTTGATCAGACCAAGCTCCATCTTTTGAATATGCTCTACATTGCCAGTGAACCCCGACCCAGTCCATTTCAACTTTTTCCACTACTACTTTGGTTATTTTCTGTGGTTTTGTCTTCCTTTTTGCTTTCATTTCTTTCGTACAATGAATCCATTGTGCTTCTTCTAGGCAGTGAGTAGGACCCCATAAATTCTGACCAGGATAAAATTCCGTAGAATGAGGAAAATCATTATCCTAAAATTAAAAATATTTTTTATAAATTTTAGTACATAATTGTGGGAAATATTTAATGTTCTTACATTATCCCGTTTTTCTTCCAATTGTCCTAGAGCACGTGAATCCATTTCATTTATAACACAACGAGATCCATCAGGTGTAGCTAGCCAAACTTTGAAGTGTGTCATTCTAATGCCACCTACCCATGAATCCATACATACTGCAATATCTGTTGCAAATTCCTTTAAATACATAACAATAAGTAATATAAACATATAAACATTAAGAAAATATATAAATAAATCACATTGCATACTTCTAAAGGGACTAAGTCTTCGCTCCTAATATTTGTAAGAACCTGCTTGGTGCCAATAATTTGAATGCACGCAGTAAGCTCGATATCTCTACAATATCCTCTTTGTGTATCTTTTCCTTTAATCATGCGTCGTACAACATCACCTGGCATTAATGTTCTATCTGCTAAATGCACCTAAATATAATACATTACACATAATATAGTTAATAGTAGTGTTATATGTGCTTATCAAATAGAAAATAAGATTTGAATTATAACAATGTTTAATACTACTAACATCTTTGAGGATATATCGTTAATTTAAATTTGAATATAATTGTAGTTGTCAGAATTATATAGTATAATCAGAAATAAAAGATGTCGCTTATTGCGACTATACAAAAGTTCAACGTGATTTTTGGAGAAACGATAAGAAACGTCCGTATTAATGATAAATTTTTCCTACAATACATTCCTTCAAATCGATCGATTTACACACCTTTTTAGAATTTATTAGTTCCTCATCTCCAGACGGATGCCAAACAACGCGGATCTCGCCCTTTTTTCGCTTGGGACTTTCCTCGCCATCAGAGCTCTCGTCGGACATATCCTGATCATCATTTTCCATAATGATACCGAAAACGACGTTACCTTTTTTGTCCACGCGATAAATTACATCTTCGTAAAAATACTGACATTCAGCCGCAACATTCGTATCCATCTTTTCTCTGCTTACTGACGCACTTGCTTTTTGCCGACGACGGCTGATGAAAGGTTACATGTAATCAGGGTACGCAAGCCTCCGTGTTAACGGGACGGCCTGTATTTAGTTACCATTGTCTTCGCAGAGGTCTCCAATGCTTTTTCGATTATAGCACCTCTAGTAGCTGTTTTAGAAATTAATGTCTATTCACAACATTTCGTACTGTATTCATATACCATTTACACATTTAGATGTTTATTATACTCTAATCATTTAAATTTTAATAAAAGATAGAATAGAGAAACAAATTTATAATAATAAAATAAATAAATATTCAAAAAGTATTACAAACAACATTGGGGTGGAGATATAAATGTAAAATGATCTTATAAGTTTAATTTAGAATTAGTTATTTGCAATAATCCTAAATTTTTATTCCTTTTTGCTTTAACTTCTTTGAACGCATGATCTGAAACTTATGTAATAATAGAAATTATGCGAGTAATGTTAACGTCATATTAAAGAAATATGTAAAATTATGATAAAAATAAAAAAATCCTATTATATATCGAAAATTTATTTTGTGTTTAACGAGTAGATATTTGTCATCAAATCAGATCGGCAACGTTCGGCTAAATTCGGATTTACTCGGATAATAATCCAATAAAATGATCCGTGTATCGTTGTAGTTAATAGTGCTCGTAGGCAACCTGTAAGTTTTTCGATCGTGTAAAGTAAAAGATAAAATTGTACTGAAATGGCTATTAAAGATATTACGAAAATGTTTACGATACTCGTGATTTTTTTAATCTACGTTGGAACAGGTAAGTTCTATAGCACAATGTATATATATATTGTATGTATATATATGTTCTTCAATTTATTAAGATCAGACAATACCTGGGCGAGGCATAACTAACAGATTTCTTCATAGATTTATGTGGTTGGTAATTCTCAAAGAATTCAGCCAATCGAAATTATTTTAAATTTGAACATTTCTATGCTAAGGAAATATTAACAAGTGCAATTATGCATTAAATTTAATATTGTTTGACAAAAGTTTGATATATTTTGTTGCCAGTTAGATGATTGTTAACACAAAAATATAAGAGTACACTTATAGTATGAAATAACTTCGTGTATATAAAAGTAAAGGTTTTATCATATGTTATTAAGATTCTCATTTTATGCTGAAATTAGTGTAACTTAAAATAATATTGAATTGTATCAATAATTATTTTATTTATCTTTTTTGTGAATGTGATTTATATGTATCATGTTCATCTTATAATCATTTGAAACGATTCGCGAAAAGATCCTTATAAATTGATCCCTATCAAATATGAATGTAAGTATACTTGTATGATACGTACTACACGTGTATGCGTATGAGCATGACTCGCTTTTCAGTTATTATCTAATTATACAACACATACACAAACATACACAATGCAAATAACAATAATGCAATTAAATGTGTATGTATTTTGTACATATGAGCACGTATTTATATGTAGTTACATAAGTTATAGGATTTGAGAATAAATTAAATAATATTGATTCATCGATTTGTTCAAATATATAGTATGAAGTAAATTCTAAATGTTCTTACTTTACTATCAAAATTTCAAAATGAAAACAAAAGATAGTATACTATAATTATTGCCTTCGAAATGACACATTAGATTTCTATAAATATTAAAAATGATGTTTTTAGATATGTAACAGTTCGAATTTTTTAATATTTATCATTCCAATTTTTTATTACGAAAATTCAAATCTCCTCCGATGCTTATTGCATGATACTTCCTTAAGAAGCATTACTTTATTAATTTCATTTGATATTTTTTCAAGTTAGACACAAATACTTGAAATGTTAAAATTCGATATATATATTTTTGATCTTTTATCAGATTATATTTGATAACATAATCAAACAAACCAACAAATAATGAAAAAAAGAATGAAAAGGAAATTTTATATGATTATTTTATATCAAACTGTCTTTTATTTATTGCTCATATTATTTAGTCCACAGTATTCGATGTTACCAATGCACCAGCACGAACAACACACATCCTTTTCAATGCAACGAGTTCCTTACAAATGACATTGACATAGAGCCAGAGTCTTGTGATGCCATTTTTGGAGCACAATACTGTGTGAAACATGTTGGCCGATTTGAGGGTAAAACAAATGACAAAAAATATTTAAAATTTTAGAATGTTAGTGCCTGATGGGTAATTAATATCACATAACATGCACTGGTGAAACGCAAAAGGAAGGGGTATTCTAATATTAATAACTAACTATGTGATCATTTTTCTTAACAAATTATTATCTTAATTATTTTGAATCTACGCTAAATAAATGATAAATAATCACGGATTTAGGAATTCAACATTTCTAGGAGACTGAAATACAATTTTCTATTGTGTTCATTGTTATACAGTGTCAACAACAGTGATGACCAATGAAAATAATTTTAATCAATCAAATTATAGCCCTGGAATGTTACCAATGTACATCCGCGGACGAATGGCAATGTTCTGATGGTGAATTAATTAAAGATTCTCTACAACCAATAAACTGCAGCCACATTTACAAGGCGCATTATTGTGTTAAGACCATCGGACGATTCGGAGGTTTTTATTCACCGTTTATTCGGTGAATTTATTCGATGTTGTATATGCACGATTGTTTTTTAATTTTTAAATTAGATCTAGTATGTACATCAATATATCGAACAATAATTTCAATTGTGTGTGTGTGTGTGTCATTGAATTAAAAAATGAACAATATAAAAGAAATAATGCTAAACATTAAGTAATTGTTCTAAATGTTAATAATCTATTCATATGATAAATTTATGTTATTGTTTAAAGCTGTTCTATCATATTTTTTTTCTTTTTACTAATGCTTGAACACTTCTTATTTGAATATATTTTTTGTTAACACAATTTGTATTGTTTTGTTTTCACAATTAACTTTTTGTTTTATATAATATGTTTAAAATATGTTATTTTATTCATATGCATGAATGTATGGTCAGTAAAGATTTTAAAGTATTTATAGAAATAACCCTAACTTATAATTTGTATATACATAGAATAGATCTTTATCATTGTATTACACTTTCATTTAATTGTATTCAACCACTACTTTGTAACATTTAACATAAGCAGTGATTATATTTCAAAAAGTGTAATTATGTATATATACACGTATTCATGTATATTCTAATAGGTGGAGTTGGTACAAAAAGATTTTGCTCAACTTCGCACTTGGGAAATTACTGCAACTATGTGCTTCAGCCTGGAGATAAACTAACATATCGTACGTGCATCTACACCTGTAACAGCGATGGATGCAATTCTGTACCTTCTTTAAGGTCTACAGTCAGTGTTTCCATTATATTACTTCTTTTACTCGCCTTATTTTATAGATAAAGACTCAGCATCGTTAATAAAAACAATCATATTCATATATCATCAAATTTTATGACAATATATCACTCATATTTTACTATTTGGTAAATGAGTAAAGTAAGTTTACATATATAAATATTCTCGTTATATTTGTAATATTTGTATTTATAATATTTCATGCACGGTAATTATTCTGTTTCTTTGACATTTATTTCTCAACAAACTTTAATTAAATAATATATGCATTTTGATACTTTCTAGTAAAATTTTACTAGAATACTACTAGATTTTACTTCTAATAAATGTGTAATCTTAAACTCTAATATGAGAATAGTTTCTTATTACGAGTAATCTATTAAATTTTCTTTGGCATATTATTTTATTATAACGACTAATAAAACAAGTATTAAGAACATTTTATTATAGAGCATACATAACGTGTATATGTATTTGTATCTTCTCTCTTGATGTTATTTATCTGTCTTACATAATGCACAAGTAAAAAAGTAGCAAGATTATATGAATATTATATTATTTTTTTAATTTATATATTATATATATATATATATATATATATATATATATATATATATAATAATAATAATAATTTTATGTTTGTACATTTGAAACTTGATATAATTTTAAGTGCGAATTGGAAAAATGTTCAAAAAAAATGTTGGAAATTCATTAATTTTATACGCAATATGCATAAATCTTTATAATAATGTACTTGATATCCACATATTTTATATATGCAATACAGATTTGTAAAAAAAAGAACTTATGCATGCAATGTCATCTCATTTTCATGAACATTTAAGATTATTATTTTGTTCTTAAAGCACGAATATAGCAGATTATTTGGTTTCACAATTTGCATGAAATGTATAAAAAGTTTATATAAAGGATACTGACGAAGTTCTTCGGCTAAAAAGCATTACCAAGCGTTACTGATGTTGTAATTTCCGCACTTGTTCTTCTAATTCCTTTATACGAAGTTGGCTGTTAGCAAGCTGACGGCGCATCAATCGCAATTCATCTGCTTGACGTACATATGCCAATCTAAGTTCTGCTTCGTTGTTAGGAACGTCAATGGTCTCAATAACTTTATTGTTGCTTAGCGATGTTGTTATTATATTATTCTGTAAAAAATAGCTCTGCTTATAATTAATTATACTATATGTGGGACATAGTCTTCGTAAAATAGTAATAGATTATTTTACAAGGTATTTTTTATCGTTTTCTTACTTGTAAATTTACATTAGCAAATTTTTGTTGTAACTGTTGAAATTTAGTGCTCTGGTTGCTGGATGTTTTTTGACTTTTCTCTGTTATATTATGTAACTCTACTGGTCTGTAATCAGGAACAGTTTCGGTAGACAAAAATGCAAATTTTTTCTTATTATTTAAATCTGTTGCTGGAGGTAATAATGGTTGCTTGTACACGCGTGGCTTATGCGTTGAAATACTACCACCTATGAGAAGAACAATGGAAAAAGAATAATGATTATAATGTCTATGATTATTAGACATCTATTTAAATTTACATTAAAATGATTTTATACCAGTTTTAAGTGATATTAATATTGGTGGATTGTTCATGCCACTGATCCAATCTCTTGCTGAAAGTGCAGGACAGGTACCTATAGTGTCAGGATATAAGTCTTCTTGAAATTGATCGCTCTACAAAATAGAACATTCTTACTAAACATGTAAATTGATATATATATATATATATATATATATATATATATATATATATATATTACTTGTAGTTATAGGTCACATTGATAAACGATATCAAGAAAATACAACATAATATGTTAATGAGTTTACTTTTCTCGTTACCTTTCGAGGTACAATCATGGAAATTGGTTCACACATGCCTCGAGTTGCATGTAATTTGTAAAATCTGAAAACCTCGCAAATACTTGTATTTATGCCTCTTTTTGGCATTACACCCAACCCTCTTTGTGGATTACCAGAAATGAATTGACTGAGATAATGCATCCATGGAACTTCATTAACTACCTCATAATATCGAATGTTACCATCACCCTGCAGAAAATAAATGTCGAATTTTGTATTTAAAAATATTCACTATAGTAATAATTACTACAATGAAATTCATACCTGAAAATAAGTAAAAAGAAATTTTCTTTATTCCAATCTGTATATTTATTAATATTAAAACATTATCTTCTTGGATGTATTTATCTTAATACGTTTATTACCTTTCCTGCTAAATAAACCATATTTGTATCATTGTCGAAATATGGAAAAATAACACCGCTCGATGAATCTATAGTTTCACGAGTAAGAGGAGCTGTTAAATCATGTTGACACCAAATTGCGTATTGTCTATCTGAATGTCTACTAAACCCGGTAGTCAATAAACGTCCAGATCCACCAAGAAATACCACTTTACTTGCTTTGGTTCCAGCATGACAAACTCCTTCCTGAATTGAACATGAATTTATAATATATGAAAAATTAAAAATCTGAGAAAAGAGGAAACTGTTTATCTTATTGTTTACATTTGGCAAGAAAGAAATATATCACAAAGAAATCATCTAATATATATTTGGACATATAATTTAAAAATAAATGAATATTTTGCGTTTTATCTCTTAGAATGATAAAAACAAAGTTAATATCATAGTATACAGCTACACATTATCAAATAAGATAATTATTAAAAAAAAATGAAATAACAATTGTATTAAAAGTAAAAAGAGAATAAATTAATGTTCCTTCATTTTTATAAACTTACTGAAACTATAATGCCTGATCTAGGTTCAAAGACACGTAATCTTTTATCTTTGCACGTTGTTGCTAATAAACTTCCATCTCGATTTAAAGATAAACTATATATCACATCAGGATGTCTGTCAATGATGTTTACTGCTTCTCCCCTACCAACATCCCAAACAATAACAAGATGATCAAAACCTATGCTGAAAAGGATATTTTCAGCTACAGGATGCCAATCTATGTATGATACTCGACGTTTATGACCTTGTAGTTCAATAAGCCATTCCGATAAGTTTCTAGATAGCCCCCCATCTGGTATATGCCATAATTTTATCTGTAATTATTATTTCAAACATGAAAACTTTCAATATACACTAAGTTTAAATTAAATTATAATAATAAATATTGAATTATTGCATCATACTGTGCAATCATCTGAACAGGATGCGATAATATTATCATTGAATGGATTCCATTTAATATCCAAAACAGGTCCTGAATGTCCAGTAACTCTACTAGCATTGAAATCCAAACGTCCAGTCTGAAGTAATATCATAATGATAATCATTTACTCAATGTCTGTTTTTTAAAATATTCATAATAAATAAATCATTTTTTCTTCATTACATAACTTACTCTATCGAGAGGTAATACTAGAAATGCCCCACCTCCAGCTACTTCTGTAACAATCGCTAGAAATTTAGGATTGACAGCACAAAACTGTGAGTCATGAGCATTCTTTGTAATCTTGATATTGTCATAACATTTTTCCCTCTTAGCTGGTATGCCATAAACGTGACGGAATTTGCTGCTTCGAACACCTCGAAACCATGACTACAATAATAATAATAGATAAGCAAAATATATAATTGTCCAAATTTTAATTATTAAAATGAACAATAAACGAATTATTTCAATTACAACAAAGTGCAATAAAATTATATTATGCATAATTATTACATTGAATAACATACAGCCACATGCAATTTTAGAATACTTCATCAGCGTTTAACGTCACAAGGATAATGAAAAATATATATATATAAATATATAGTTAAACATTTTTATCAGAATTTATGGTATTACAAAACATCAATGCAGCATTATAAATAATGAAATAATTGATTTATATGTACTGTATACGAAATATTTTTATAAAAGCAAAAGAAAAATATAAATTTCTATTGTCACAAATACGGCAAAACAATGTATACATAATGGAAAAAAATATTTAATATTTTGAAATATATTACTACTATTTACAAGATATTATTATAATATTTTTCTATGATAGAAATATCTTTATTTTCATTAGATAATAAAAAATATTATTTAATTAAATAAAAATATTCCAAGTAATTGTTCATCGATCAATGAAACAAAATATGGAAGACAAAATTTTTATAGTTGAACAGAAAATCATTTCATAGATTTTCTGAATAAATCATTTGCTTTAATAAAATATGTTTATTATGAATACCTGTCTTATCTCTCTATATTTCCTCTCTCTGTTTCTCTTATATTTTAATAAAACAAAAACTTTTTTGAAAAAGAAATTTTATTATAATATATCATTATCATATATATCATATTATTGTATATTGTATTATATGAAAAAAATGTATAATACATATAGAATTATGAACATAAATAAAGCAAATTATCTATTAAAATATTCTATATTTTATAATACAAAATTTATTATACATATAATAAAAGGTAATTAGATACAAATTTCAGGTTATTAATAAATTACAATATCTGAGTATTGATAATGTCACATTACAATAATGTATATTATAAAAACAGATTTGAAAGATAATTTTATAAGCTCAAAAAATTTAGTTGTCACATAAAATAAAATTAAATAAATGATATGAAGAAAAAAGTAATATGTATAAATAGTAAAATCATTTTTTATTTCATATTTCAATTAAAAATCTCTTTGGTAAAAGTTAAATTAATAATGGATAGAAATGAAGAAGAAAAGAGAAGAGATTGAGAGAGGGAGCATGAGAGATCAAAAGCACTTACCTCACTCATTGTTGATCATATTTGATGACAGTCAATATATTTCCAAAATAATAGCCATTGGACATATACATCTGTGATCTCCAACAATTGCCCTTGGCATAAAGCAGACTGTAGAAATCAACAAATCTGGACCCATGTATAGCAAAATGATAAATGGGACCATATACTCAAATGGCCTCCTAGCAATATTATGCCGCTACCATGGTGAGATCATGCGTAATTTACTAAAGAAACAATAAAATAAAAGAAAAATAATAAAAACACTGTCCTTCTAATGACAAATTAAAACTTTCCGAAGATTATAAATATATAATCTTTATTTATAATGACTAATGATTTCTTTCTTCATGAATAGATAAGTAGCACATATATATACTTCTATGTTTTCCATATGATTTACATACATATATAATTATTACTAAATTTAACATTTTCATTCTGTTCCAGACACCTGTCATTTTTTAAAAATCATAAGTAATGCATTATTATAAATGTTTAACATGCAATTGAAAATATATATCATGCATAAATGATATGAATAGATAAATATAGTCTAATTTGACATATAATGTATTCATATGATATACAATGAAGACACACATGCATGCACAAACTGAACACGTATATACAATATTTATTTAATCTAACATCCATTTAAATGAAAAACGAGCAATGCTGACAAGCATATAAAAATGCAAAATAAGTAAATGTATATAAAAATTGTTAAAATATCATGGCATTGTATATCCGAAAATTAATCAAATATTCAATATAACTAGAATATTATTGTAATTATTATTTTTATGCTAATTATATTCTGTAATTCATTTATTAATTCCATTGTTCATTTGACAAATTTTAATCTCTCTCTTAAAGACATATATTTAAATATCTATTGTTTGTCTACTTTATTTCACCGAATTTGTGGTTAAAATCAATGCCATATTGTTGGATGTAAAATAATAAACATTTATTCTTACTTTTCCGTTTGGCTTATAACAAGCTCTAACGTCTACCATGTTGTTTAATGCACTATCCGTGTCTTCTAAATTCAATTTTTCATTCAAAATCTCGTTGGATCGTCTCATTTCCCAATCGGTGATATTGAACGCTACAAAATTTAACACAATTTTCGCTTTAGAATTCCGTGGCTTTCCTATTCACGTGTTAATTAACTAAAAATGCTATTCATCGTGAAGCAAACATCTAATGACATTTAACGACACTAGATGACACGGTACGACACCAAATGTAAAGGATTTAAGAATAGAGATATGAAACTCTATAAACTGTATAAAGCTGACTAAATTTTGATGGGGAAAAAAAATAATCTATCTCAATAAACTGTATAAAACTGACTACATTTTGCCGGAGAAAAAAAATAATCCTTCAATTTCTTTGACAAACTATATTCGATAAAATAAAAATGAACATTAATTTAAATAATTAGAATCAATAATTTAAACTATTTACATTTCAAATATCAACAACGTTAATACATTTTACATATATCCAAATATTACGTGTAAATACATATAACTAATTCAATTGGCACAAAGTTTTATTATATATGCTAATATTTTTTAACATGTATAATATGTTTGATTAATTTTTAATTTATTGTTGTACCAAATTAAACTTCTTTGATTTGAACCAATTCTAAAGTACTTAATATTATACAAAATATATATATATATATATATATATATATATATATATATATATATATATATAATATAAAGTTAAAGTTAAAGCGTAAATAAATTTATAAAATCTAATAATTTGTTTGATTGTTCTATCTCCGAGCAAACGATAATATCGGGTAATACATAATTATAGCCTATAAGTTTCTGTGATATAATACTCAAATGCAAACGTGACTGCAAAAAGTTACTAGGCATTTTTAATTTTTATGTGACTATAGGAATTTAAAATATTATGATATTATCAAAAGTGTGAGCAATCATTGATGTATCTATATATATGTATACACATACGAAATATACATAACGATGATAAAACAATTTCTTTCGCTAGCTTACGATGATACGTTATTGACATTTTTAAAGTTGATTAAAAATAATTGTTCTTATACATCTTTTTGAAAAGATGAGTTCTGATCATACACACAGACGATGGAGTAATTTAAGAAAAATTTTGGAAAGATCTGGACCGTTTTGTAGACCAGATTTTGAACCATCTTCCGAAACATTACAATTTCTTTTAGAAAATTGTAAAATACTTGTAATAGGTGCTGGTGGTCTTGGTTGTGAATTATTAAAAGATCTTGCCTTAATGGGTTTTAGACAAATTCATGTGATTGATATGGATACTATTGAATTATCTAATCTTAATAGGTATATTGTTTGCTACTAGACAGATCATATACTCGATTATAACTTTGTTTTAAAATTACTTATTTTTACAAGCTAAAAACAATTTGCAAATTTCAATTTTCAGACAATTTTTGTTTCGTCACAAAGATATTGGCTCTTCAAAAGCCGAAGTAGCTGCAAGATATATAAATTCCAGAATTTCTGGGTGCAATGTAGTTCCACATTGTTGTAAAATACAAATGAAAGATGAAGCATTTTATAGGCAATTTCATATTGTCATTTGTGGTTTAGATTCTATAGTTGCAAGAAGATGGATCAATGGTATGCTGTTATCTCTTTTAGTTTATGAAGATGGTGAATTAGATCGTTCAAGTATTGTACCCATGATTGATGGAGGAACTGAAGGTTTTAAAGGAAATGCAAGAGTTATATTACCTGGATTAACAGCTTGCATTGAGTGTACATTAGATCTATATCCACCTCAAGTAACTGCTCATAATATTAACATTTAATACCTGAAACTAACAAAATAAAAATTCTTTACATATGTTTTTATAGATTACATACCCACTGTGCACAATAGCCAATACACCACGTCTACCAGAACATTGTATAGAATATGTTAAAGTAATACAATGGCCAAAGGAAAATCCATTTGAATCTGTAATAGATGGCGACGATCCACAGCATATAAATTGGATATATGAAAAATCTAGTGAAAGGGCAGCTCAGTTTGGTATACAAGGTTTAACATATAGACTTGTTCAAGGTGTCGTAAAAAACATTATACCTGCTGTAGCATCTACGAACGCAACAATTGCTGCAACTTGTGCAACTGAAGCATTTAAACTTGCTAGTAGTTGTAGTGCATCCTTAAATAATTACATGGTATTTATACTCGATTAAATAAGTTTGCATTTTATTTTATTCAGTTCTGGTACATTTCCAGAATTTTTATATGTATAAGATAACAAAGAAATTGCTATTCATAATATTTTTGCTTATAAGGTACTTAATGATCTGGATGGAATTTATACATATACATATGAAGCAGAGAGAAAAAAAGACTGTGTGGCATGCAGTCAGCTAGCAAAAGAAATAGTAATTACAGATTCTAAATTCAAATTGAAAGATTTAATAGAACTGCTATGTAATAAACCAGATTTACAAATGAAAAATCCTGGTCTTACTGCTAATATTGATGGTAAAAATAAAACTTTATATATACAAGCAGTTTCAAGTATTGAAGAAAAAACCCGTGAGAATTTGTCTAAAACATTAATAGATCTTGGACTAAAAGATGGCAATGAAATAAACGTTGCTGATAGCACAACGCCAAATGCAATTGTAATACGGCTGAAATTTTTATTTTAATTAAAATTGTTAATAATACTTACAATTCTGCATAATAAATAGATTCAAGACTATTGCGGTGATATAAAAAAAATTAAATACAAAACATATGTTGTAAGAAATAAATATCTTCCCATTATTTCTAAAATTTCTTTTAATATAACCTTCCATTTGTTTTTGATCTATTTAGGTAACAAAAAGATTTATAATAAAAGCCTTCTTTTTTATGTTTTCTTTTTCTTTTTAGATAAAAGAGTATTTTTTATAGAATTTAATTCAAACTAGTAAGATAGTAATATTTCTATAATATTAAATGTTAAATAATAGTTCAACGTGTGTGCATTCATTATTTGATACACGTTAAGGTAAGTTTGAAATAATATTATTATAAATAAGTATATTATTTAAATACTTATCACTCTTATTTCACTCATTTTGAAATACCTACCATACATTTTGCAATGTTTTCTTCTGCAATGTATGTACATATTTACTAATAGTATATTTCTATAAATAATAATAGTCATGGAAAACTTCTCTTCATTATACATGGTGTAATGACTCAGAGTTAAAACATGTTTTTATCATGTATTGGTATTTTGATAAAGTATATAAGTTTTCTGCATGACTCACATGGTGAATTATAATATGTTAGATAATTGATTTTGAAATGTTATGTGAATAATCGCAAATTCATACAAATTTAATATATATGACCCACGAAATTCGACTTTTTAAACTAGTTCTGAAGAAAAGGATTTAGATTCACATTTTATAATAATGAATCATGTAACACAATGTTTGATAAAATTAGCCTAAGTTACTCGATTAAATCAAAGCACCATTAATTAAATTATCATTTTAAATTAAAGCCTATATTTTTAGCAATACTATTTTTCCCACTTCCATTTAATATCTTTGATTAGAAAAAAAAAAACTTTTATCAGTTATTATCACTGCGGAGCTTGTTATGATCTAAAATTGTTGAAATTTCTAAATATTCTTATATATGTTTGCTGAAAAAATAATAGAAAATAAATATTATAAGGCCTTTCACAGATTAAAACTATATTATAATAACGATCATATGGCATTTGTTCATGAATTAATTGTTATAATAATGCATTTTATACTGCAACTATCGCGAAAGTATTAATTTAATCAAAATAATATTACCTTTTATTTTGTATGATCACATTAATAAACATTTATGGTGCACTGTCCTTTTTGCATAAATATTTTTTATATTGCTTTGATAATAATATATATAATTTAAATCACAATATTATATTATCATGCGCTAGACTACATAAAATAAATAATGTAGCCAGTTGGAACATATTACATATCTTTATTATTAATATAATGATAAATATAATGTTAAAATATGATTAAGAGCAAAGGAAGGACAGTGCACAGAAGATTATGATATCTCTCGTCGTATAAGCACATTCTGTAACATTCGACATATACACACAATTTGTTTAGAAAAAATATTTGTAACAGACACATCTATCCTTTTTATATAAAACTATTTTAACACACATTATTAATATTTTGCGCTTATTACCTCAATAAGTCGAATACTTTCCAAGTATGTCATACGATAGAGGTCCATTTTCCATTTCGTTAAATGCGAACAACACGAGAAGCAAGTGTTGATCTATGTAAAGTACTTCTCAATTGCCGATATAAAATTTTTATAAGGTGCTTAAAATAGGTTATAGAATGATTGCCTTTCCGTCGAGGAATTTTCGCAACGAAACACTTCAAGACTTATTGGTATTTCATTGTTTATGCATAGTCCTAGCATTGAAAATTTTCCAGTTTTACAAGTTCAAGCCAAATGTGTTTATAGCTTAAATTCCCAAATACCATTGAGATAACATATAAAATTAGATTGTATGGAACTAATATTTATCAAATTAAGTGTTTGAACCCTACCCACTGTACATCCACTGACACAAAATTGTTGCTGTTTTGTGACTAGTTTATATTTACGTAAATTGATTATTAAAATAATTGAAGTTAATGAGGGTAATGCAATTTGATTATATTGTTGTTTATGTTTTAATGAACATTATCAAAAAGTTTGTCCCTATATGTAAAGAAAGTCAAAGGCGGTATATGTATATATTTATGACACACACGCGCGCGACACACTCATACACGCACACATACATATACAGAGAGATATGCATGATACGTGCATGCTACACGTAAAACAAAGGCATATTTATAATTAAATAATTATGTATGTGTGTGTATATATATATATACATATATATGTATATATATATATACACACACACACAATTTATTTTCAGTTCGATTAATCGAGATATTTCACAAAAATTAATTACGTATTGTTATTAAAATGACATTGGTTTAAATATTATGTAAGATGTAATGTAATGTAAGATATCCGCAACAATTTTTTAAGAACATTCATCGATTTTTGTAGAGTAACAATCTCTGCGTCATTGAAAGACGTTCTGGTATAAAAACGTAAGTGTCAATGAATTATAGCATGAAGTGTGATGAAGTGTCATTGTTACAGAGTAAAACTAGACACTTTTCAAATAATAAGCACTTTTATGCATTGGCTGAACTTGAATTTGTAAATATTAAATTGATGGAAATGATAAAAGCATTGAAACATAAAAATCTACATTTTGTCAAAGTGGGCATTAATGGTTAAGAATAAAATTTGAAATACAGTATTCTTTGAAAAGTTTCTGATTTTACTCTTTATACTGCTAGATAATATGAAAGGGATAGTGCTTGATGACAATAAATCATAGCGAGCATAATTTCATTGTGTTAGGCCTTAGCGTCAACTTCCATTGCTACTTCCCCCACAGCTTTCTCGGCCTTCTTTTTCTTTTTCTTTGCAGATTTAGGATTTGCAGAAGTATATAAAAGACTCTGCAAAGATAATGATTTTGTTACAAAAACAGATTAAACATCAGATGTTTGTACATAGTAATAAATTGAACAATCATTTTAAATTATTTCCTTTTGAATTCAATTTATAATTGTAAATATATCATAGTTAAAAATGTTGAAGCTAAGAAATTTTGCATTAACAAATAGTTCAATATAGATAAATAATTTTTCTTTGCAAATTTAATAAAATGTGTAATAATAACATAGAATGTAAACAAATTCTATTTGTAAATTTTTTAGAAACGGAAATATTATCTAAAATAGTATTTGAAGACTCTAGGTAGATATTTTGTATACCTTCAATTCTGGATCTTCCACTATGCAATCTGATTGATAAATGTCAAGATCGAAAGGAATACCAGTAATTTTATGTGGCCCATTAGGCATCAATAATACAGTAAACTTAAATTGTGCAGCATATTCATTTGGTTTTTCATATAACACCTGAAATAATGTGAGATGTGGTGGTGGTTGTGGTGGTGTGTGTATATATATATATATATATATATGCATATATATATGTATATATATGTGTATGTATATATATATATATATATATATATATATATATATATATATATATATATATATATATATATATATATATATAAATTAATACTTCAGTAAAATTTCATGAACTCCTTACTTGAAATGGCTCAATCAACCTATGATTAACACATTCAAGAACTGCCATCTTTGCTTTCTTTTCATCTTCAAAGGTACGTAGATTAAAAGGCATTAGACCATGTTTATTGGAAACTTCTGAATAAAACATGCGAGATGCTTTCAGCTTAAGCTGATATGTCTCCTCAGTTTTTTTATATATAGTAACACGAGTGTCTTGCTCTCGTCCAATACCTTCACCTGTACTAACAAGTACATCCATTGCATATACCTAAAAGAGGCATTTATATAACATAATTACATATAAATATTATACTGCCTTATTATTTGTGAAATTCCAAAGATTAATTCTTTAATATACATAATTTATTTCTCTTACTTCATGGGTTTCAAGCGTGAACTTCTCATGTTCCTTTTTTTGTGCATCATTTGGATTTTGTATTATAGTTTTTTCTCCATCTATTTTGAATTGTTTCAATTGATGACTTAACATTCCTTCAATTGGTTTACACTTATATGCATCACAAATTTTTTCTACCGTTCCCGTTATTGTGTATGTCTACAACAATATGGCTAGTATTAGAATGATTCAATTCAATTTCAATATGAAAATTATATTTTCTATATATAAATTCTTTAAATTGTAACAAATCACACCTCTGTTCCAGGCTTCAGAAGTCTTAGCGCAGCTTGAGATGCATAATGCGCAGCTAAAACTGCATCAGCTTTTCTACCTGTAACTTTGCGTTCCGTCGAAGAGCCTATAACTATAGTGTGTGCCACAACTGCTATAAAGCCATCAATGTGTGCTCCAAGATCACTAAAAATTATACATTACAATGACCATTGTTATTTTACTTTACTATTAACGACATTAGACTGCCTCTGGTATCTGTACTTAACACAGTGGTATTTATGTAAATAATGGATTTATCCAAGTGCACGGATATAAACTGCTTTCATTGACAAGCACACCTATAAATTGTGTTGACTAATACTTATGTAAAGCAATTAAAGATTATTTTACAATAAATAATATGCACTTACACTTTAACCATATCTTCATCTTTGAGTATTAGATCCGGTTCACTTGCAATAGGAGAGAAGTGACAAATACAGTTGTTAACTGATATGCAGGTTGGAAAAGCAATTCCTTTCTTAAGTTCCTTCTCTTTCTTAAAAACTTTACTAGTTTCTTCTGTTAAAAGTGTATCTCCATATTCACATATCTCTCTTACAGATGCTCCAACAATACATTTGTCTAAAACTTGTTTTAATACACCTGCAATAAATAAGAGACATTACATTTACACTTAAAATAATAGGTTTAACTTTTCGTTTATTCTAATATATTTTAAAAATACTAATTGCCTTTTAAAATGGTTATATTTAAAGATTTTAATAATAGTTACATTACTTTATAAGTCACATTTCTTAAATTCTTAAATTTATATTTGTTTATTAAAAAAGGGATATTAGTCTTGTATAGAAATGCTTTTAATTCTAATTTCGTAAACATATTAAGTCCAAATTAAAATTTTTATAAAGACATCTCAACTACTTCAATAACTTAGGAAGTGTGGAAGAAAACGCGGGCATTACTCAGAATATTTTATATCATTCGAAAATCACATATTAAAGCTAGTCCTCTGATAAAACTTAATAAAAATATCGAGAATAAGCGGAAGCGTATAATTATGACATTTATAAGAGCGATATCCTTGAAATTTGAACAAATTTCAAGAAATCTATATATCAAAAAATTCTAAAACGAGAGTCGATGCTAGCTATCCCACATGGTAAGAGCCCGGCATTGGCGCGCCACGTTCCATATGGCCGTACCAAAATTGAGTCAAGTAACTATTGATGGCAACATACACCCAAATCATTTTTAATTTTCAAGCTTTTCGAAAGAACGGTAAGATGTTTCCTTACGATTTACTATCTCGCCAGCCATTTTATACTTGGTAACAACCAAGTCTTCGGCAATGGTCTTCTCAGGCTCTTCTTTGTCCGCCATGTCTTCAGCACACTACATCTGTGATCACGTGATTTCAGAAGCTCTTGTATAATTTGTATTTCGATTTGTAGTCGGCGCCACTGTATGCTTTTATAACGCCTTCTATTCAGTTATCATATACACCGGTATGATTTGATTAGATTTTTACTTGAATCTTTCTTTCGAATGATGTATATATTACTTTTTTGAAACAAGTAAATAAAAGAACATCGACCATAAGTGTACTAATTCTTTCTTACTTCATAATAAAAAAATATCATTGATTGTTTGAAAATTATAGCTTGATCATTTTACAAATGATCGTAATCGTATATAGAGTTAATGTGTCTCATACGTACATGTGGCAGAAATTGAAATATAGCCGTCATCTTGATATACCGATTTCACTCGTGCTAAATCAAAAAAATATGTACTTCATATATAGATTATAAATTTTAAAGTAAATAATGAAACATTAATTTTTTCATTTAGTGTATATATAAATATATATATATAATCTTTTAATACACATAACTGTTAAATCATATAAAATATGTACTACACGAATCGATCGTGCTTATAGGCAAACTTGACCGTATCAAACTCACCATACAACTCATGTCACAACCAACCACCATACTTTTCATTATTTTTGACATCGTTCAGTCAAAAACTAAATATGAGTAACAATGTTGGAAATAAAGCATTATACAGTAATATAAAAGTGGTGTATCAATATGGCAGAAGTACGCCATAATAATTTTGTTTTGCTGATGTTTTTTTTTTACTTTTTTTTTTTACTTTCAAGCCTATACATATATCATTCATTTAGATAATTACCTATTTGACAATTAACAAAGACTTCAAAAATGAAGGGAAACTATTCTAGGATATTATACAAAATATTTACAATATAAAGGTACTGAGAACTTAACCTAAGATAAAGAAATCAGAAATAGCCATAATTTTTAAAATAAATTTCTTTAAAATACTTCTTCAAAAATTATTTTGAAAACAAAATTTAATTTAAATATATTTCATTACCATAAATATAAATTCAAAGTAAAATCGCTAAAATAATTACAATTGTGACAAAATGAGTTTATTTTAAGTCAATTTTGATGCATTATATGTAAACATTTATATCAGTAGTAATAATAAATTGTGTTGTGCAATGGTTGTTTTTTGTTTTATTTTTTTTTTTTTTTTTTTACAAAGATTGTATATCTTTTACACTTTGGATAAATATTGCATCTAAATTGTAAATGAATACTGTAATATATTATCCCGATTATAGTTCCATTTTTGTTAATATCTTCTTATACAAAGATTATATTTTTGCATTTAGATATATTACTTTTTCTTACTTTTCCCTAATGTAAGCGTATGATGCTGTGGTTGTTGAGCAAATTGCGTTTTGCGTCTATTAAACTCTAAGATATCATCTTCAAGTTTTTTTCGACTTTCTTCCAATTTCTTTTTTTCTTCCGTATGATCTTTTTTTAATTTATCAAATTTATTGTGGAGCTGCCATGTTTTACATGAAAATTAAAATTGCACAAATAATAAGAAACAATTACATTTTTTATACATTATAATGAAAGTTCTTAATAATATCTACCTCCTTTTCAGCTTCTTTAAGTTCAGCTTCTTTTTCTTTTACTCTTGCAACAAACATCTGTCTCATTTCATCTTCTTTTTGTTGTAATTCTTGTAAATGAATAGATCTTTTTGCTTCACAAGTTTGTTGGAAACTTACAGGTTTGTTGTCACTATCAACATCACTAAATCCCATCTAAAAATAAATTATTTCATTATTTCACATTTTTATATTACATATTTGAGACTTGGAAATACTATCTATTGATAGAATTATATAAAAATTCACCTGCTCTAATCTCCTCTTACGGTACAATTCATAATGACGACAATGGGTTTTTTCACGCATATCTTCCATATTCGTCCTAATGAGCATCTCACGTAACTTTACAAAGTCACAGTGAGATTCATTCTCCACTATTATATATGCAAATTTGTTATTATTTGTTTATATAATACCAAACATCAGTGATATATTCTATTGCATTAGTTTCTTTACCTTGAACTGTACCCCAAGGATATTGACGTGAACGCATCATCTTGTTTCCAACTCGTACAAAATCAGTACTACCAACTACTGCGAAAGGTACATGTGCATTCATACCAGAATTCACATCAGCTACACTTTCATCATCTGTTGGAAATTGATATATATGTACTCCATTATTTTGCAATTCTGAGATTATTTTACTCTGTAAGAAAATTACATAAAATGAAAATACTAATTAGTTGATATTAATCTTATAAATTATTTACCTTGAATTTTTGCAATTCAGTCTTTGATATTGTATCAGCTTTAGCAATAATTGGAATAATGTTAACTTTTGTATCCAGCTTTTTCATACATACTAGATCAATTGACTTAAGTCTAAAAACATATTGCTAATTATAATTGATATTAGCAAATCAATAAAATTGCAAGTATAATATAAATAAATTAGAGTAATATTGATAAAACAACTAACTCCTCTTACTGGTAAGAACTTCAAAACTTATATTGCTTTTTTGAAAATATTTACCCATGACCTGTTGGACAAATGAAATAGAGACAAACATGGATTCGACTATCGTGATAAGTCGACAGAGAACGTTTGATTTTCAATTCTTCTTGCAAATATGCTTCAAATTGTGCATCTATGTAATCAACAACTGTTTTAAAGCTATCTTCCTTATTAATTTGATCCCCATATCCGACTGTATCAACAATGGTAAGTTTAAGTTTAACATTACTTTCTTGTAATTCATAGGTATGTGCTTTCAATTTTACAGATGCTAGATTATGTGGACTTGGAGTAGATTCAAAGCTTGTATTGAATAATGAATCCATAAGAGTCGATTTACCTAAACCAGTTTCACCTGTAGATATTTATTAATTTTATAATTTATTACATGATCAAATAGCATCAAATCCAAAAGTTTTTATTTCTTTATAAATATAAAAATAAATCATACCAATACAAAGGATATTAAATACAAATCCATTTTGAACTGATTTATTTACTAATTGATCTGGAAGACTGTCAAAACCTACATGACCAGAAAGTTTCAAATTGCGTATAGAAGAGTCCAACTGAAAAAAGTAATACATTATTAAGACAAAAAGTATAAATAAACTTATACCTTCAAATGGATTAAAACTATCATGGTATAATATTATTCTAACAACTAGTATTACGATTATCTCATTTTTTGGAATAACAATGTTTTTTAAAGATAACATTATTTCTTCGATTGTGAGAAAAAATACATTAAATTAAAATCTTTATAATTGTAATACCTTCCCTCGTTCAAGCTCTAAACTCGCCATTTTTATGTAGGATGGATCAAAAACAGTACGATATGTTTCAAACTAGATTTGACGGATTGACGCCACGTGCTACTATTAGCAGCCTTTCTAAAAAAGTATTTTTGAATCCGTGCGTAATCATATATATTCAATAAGATAGTAATTTCTGATAACCGAGTATCGAAACACTATTACAAAAGGGTCATAACAGGAGTTATCAACAAGAAATGTTTTGTATCCGGAATGAATAATTTTTCTTCCTTCCGTCACTTGACTAGATATATCCCGTTACACACAGTATAGGGTTTTCATCTTCTATTGCATCGGCTTGTTGGTCTGTACTTAGAAGGCGACGTGGTTACAAAACGTGAATATTTCACTGAATGAAGTTCTAGTTCGTTTTTATACTTTTATTTAACAAGATAATAATAACAATATAAGGAAAATGTAACGAATAAATAACTATAATGAAACATTGTACACGAGCACTGGAGAAACGATGAAAATTAGAAAATGGATGATGAAAATCTGTTGTCTTCTTGAAGCGTTGGCTAGAAACGATGGCGTTACCGTCGTGTTGCTCGCTCTGAGAACTTTCTAGTAATGTAGTTCCAGTTGTTACCAGATAAGATCAAACGTATGCGCATACGCAAAATTTGATCGTTGCGTCTCTAGTGATGTTTACCGGAACAAGGTTGTCTATCTACATGAAAATTATATTGGGTGTAAAATTTCAGAATGGCGACTGTCTTTACATAGAAGAGTGCTTATTCCCGCCCAGAAAGCGTTTAACTAACGAGTGTGTTTTAAGACTTTTATGCATTTTTCATTGCGATTTTACTAAAAATGATAATAGAGAATCCAGATCAATTCAAAGCGTGGCTTACTGCCGTTTTGGAGCCGCTGTAAGTAGGCCAGCTTGTCCAAGTACGTTTTGTGTGCTGCGTATATGTGTGTGCGTATATCTATGCATGTATGTATGTATGCGCGCGCGGACGAGTATATCTATACGATGCATAAATGGCCGTACATGTGCCATTTTTTACTTCGCAAAAAAAATATTATTTAAATTAATTTCATCATAATTTTTGGGTCGCCGACATATGTCCTTCCATGTTTAATCAAATGATTATATTATTCTTGTTGCAGTGAAAAATTTTCATTAAAGGGTTATTGAGACTTTTAACTCCTATAGAGAGTAAACTATTTTATTTTTTTTTAATCATTACTTTTATATCGACATATTATAATATTACAAGATGCATGTGTATTCATAAATTAGTTTCAATCGTATAATAATACTAATAACGCTTTAGAGATACTTCCTATATGTGTCTTTATGTGTGTGTTTCTATGTCGCGCGCGCATCACATGCGCGCGCGTGCATATGTATGATATATACCTTTTATATATATATATATATATATATATATATATATATATATATATATAGCAGTCTGTATTATATTTTATATTTTTATAGTATTAGAAAATAATTTGGTAGCAAAGTAATTCTAGTATATTAATGCTTTACAGGAAGTAAAATATTTTACAAAGCATACGTATGTTATAAATATGAATGTGTATATTGTAATAAGATCATTTTTAAACTTCTTTTTACATTTTGTATAATATTATATATACATATATACACATAAAATTTAATATATAGTAACATATATATATATACATACATACATACATACATCATACATATATATTGTTTACAGCTGTGATGCAGATCCTGCTGCATTAGCTAAATATGTATATGCCTTGGTTAAGAAAGATAAAACCTTAGAGGAATTAAGAGGTTGTATGGTAGAACAGCTTGATGTATTTTTGCAACAAGGTATCTTCTTTACTTTTATAATTTATAAATCTTAGAAAATTTATGTTTATAAATACAGATAGTTAATCATTTATATATCTTATGTATGATGATAGAAACTAAAAATTTTGTGGAGCTATTATTTAAAACTTTGGAGACTCAAGAATATATACTTCCACCTACTAAGGGAGATCCAGATGGTGGTAGAACTCCACCAGGTGTAAATCCACCACCTCCAGTGATAACATCAGAAAAAACTGCAGATACAACAATTTCTTTAGCTCCTGTAATTACTAATCCTGTTGCACCACTTCAAGTAAATGGCTCAACGCCTACAGCTATTTGCAAGCGTGAAACAAGAAAATCTGATTCTGATAAGGGTGATAAGGAGAAAGAAAAACGTTCTCGTAGTCGGTAAGTGTTTTCTTTAAATATTTGTTTTTCATTTTGAAACATAATAAAATTATCAATTTATAGCATATTGCAATGTATAACATAACTTCTATCATTAGTAGTGGAACTCTAATTCAGATAGTTGTTTATCTTATGTTCATAGAATTAATAAATATGATTTTATGTATATGAAAAAAGGTTCTGCATTTTTATTAACATTACATTAATATACAGCATACATTTGTAAGTAACTTAATGTAATTAATGATATTATCGTAGTTTAATATAATGGTTCATAGTATATGGTATGAATATTTAAAAACAATAACAAAATTGCAATTCTAGTAGTCTATTCTACTATATCGTTTTTGTTAACTAATTAAATTTATTGTAATAGACTTGAAGATTTAATATATGAATATTAATCTGAAAACTTTTTATATGATTTAACTTGATTTTAACAACATCTATTGTTGTCATTTTTGTAATCATGTTTAAAAATTAATAATTATTAATTTAATATTATTACTGCAAGTATTTGTGAATTTCATCTTTGATATTGTTGCTTCCTAATTATAGAGTCTATCTTCAATAAGTATCTTTCTTATAGGGAGTGCTCAGGAAGTTGATCTAAGCAGAAAGATTCGATGGACATAAATTTAGGAACATTTTTCTTTCTTACAACTTCTGCCTGATCCAATTTGTTTTATTTGATGAAGTTTATAAGATAGAAAAAGATTATCTCCACAGCAAGCGGTGTGTACTAGAGGTTAAAGCTGTATTATATTTATACTAGATAAAAAAGTAAGCATATAAGCTTGGATTCAAGAATATTTAGGAGCAGCCACTATGGAGATAATTTCTTTTTATTGTACAAGTCTCATATAAAATATAGTAGAACAAGGATAGATATTAAAAAGGAAGGTGTTTCTTAAAGCATATCCATATAATTATTTTTGCTTTTTGGAAAAATTTAATTTACTTGTAAAAATATTTTGTGTTATTTTTTTTTTCTGCAAATGTGTTTATAGGAGTGGTCGTATGAGATCAAGGACAAGATCTCGATCGCGTTCTTGGGAAAGAGATAGACGCAGATCAAGAAGCAGAGAACACATTCGTCGCGACAGAGAACGTGATAGGAGTCGTCCATGGCGGAATGAATCTCCCCCTATCACAGCTAGACGACATGACAGAAGGTTGCACGAACGATTCTTGTTAAAATGGTTTATTCTTATATGCATTCTATCAATTTGCTGTAATATATTTCTATATAAAGATAATTTTAAGAATACTTTTGGCGAGAGTAGAGTAATAAGGTTCTCTGTTTTTTTTTTATTTATATAGACGCACTAGAAGTCGTAGTACATCTCCAATACGACCAAGGTTACGAGATGGCCCCGATAGTCGCGATCATAGAGCACGTTTCAGAAATAGATCTCCAACCCCGTTGAGATCCAGATCACGATCAAGATCCATAGATCGTAAGAAAATTGAACGTTCAGAGAGGTTGGATGTAGATAGATCAGAACGGGTAGAAGGAAGTCCGGGTGGTGGTACTCCAACACAAGATAGTAATCACGGAGATGTAGACATGAGGTTATCTACTACAAGTCAATCGATCCAAAGTGTTGTTGCTGTTGCATCTAATATGCCAAGCAACCAAATTGGTCCTTTTCAAGCAAAGAGAAGATGTAGAGATTTTGATGGTATGTAATTCTTGATTATGATTATGTTATAAAAATGAATTTTTCAGAGAATACATATTGTGTCATTTTTAAATTTTTACTGAAATACTTGAATAGCAATAAAATATTTAAGAGTTTCTTTAATGATATATTTTAAGTAATTTTATCATTGATAATTGAAACAATACTAGAACGATAATAACTTTCCAAATTTTATGAATTTTAACCGTTTCAATATGGCATCGTCGTTCGTGAGTACTCAGTCAGAACGCAAGCGTGCAAGTGCAGATCAGCTGTGTCTTTTATTACTAATTGAACGTATATTTTATCGCTAACAAAGCGTAACATTTGATACTTTGTCCCGTCATGTAAATTATTGGTTTTTAATTCAAATTGTATTGATTTAATATAACCAAAGTTGTGAATCCATGCGAAATTTCAACAGGTGGATAAAGTCACTAGCAAACATGCGATGATGGATGATTATAGTTATTGTTTTGTAACGAAGGGGTTAATGATTATAAAATATATGAAGTATGTAATATACCTGAATATTGAATATATTTTTATAGAGAAAGGATATTGTATGAGAGGAGATTTATGTCCTTATGATCATGGTACTGATCCTGTTGTATTGGAGGATGTTGCTCTAAGTCGTGTTCTGACTTTTGGACCACATAGTCATCAAGCTCCAGGTACAGTACCAGTAACAGCAGTACCTGATCCACCTCCAGGTCCAAATGGCAATGCACCGCCACCACACCTTCCACTCGCAAGTCTGCCACCACCGCACTTACGAAATCAACATCATTCTAATATGGGTAGGAAGTATATCTATATAATATTTTGTTTTTTTTACAATGATTAAAGTTTCAATATTCTATTGAAGTAATTATATGAGAACAATATATTAATCCTTGAATAAGAGACCAATTGTCTTGAAATACTATAAAAGATTAATATTATTTCATTGAATATAATTTAGTATTTATTTAAATGGAAAAATTGTTTAAAAGATACCTAATTTAGTATCAGTTAAGCGAGCATTAAAGTAAAAAGATACGGTTTATCGCTATGAAGTTTGTATAGTTAAAATAATTATAATGTTGTATCATATTGAATAAATATAAGAACAATATTTAATGAGATATAATGACAATAACAAGAATATGTTAGATGCATTTGCAGAATACAATCCAGACGCCCCTAGTATGGAACCAAGAATGCCATGGGGTAGACACCCACAGACTGGATCGGGACTTTATGGAAGAGGTCAAAGGGAATTGATTAGTGTGCCAGTAATTCCTCACACAAATTCAACAGAAATAACACATAGTCAAGCAAATCCATTGAAACGGAAACAAGCATTTGATTTTAATCGTCTTGGACCAAAACAAAGAGCAGTGCACAATCCAGCTAATTGTTCTTTAGAATTAAAGAAAGTTCCACGAAGTTTAAACAATATAACACAATTGAATAATCACTTTTCCAAATTTGGAAAAATTGTAAATATTCAAGTTAATTTTGGAGGTGATCCAGAAGCAGCTTTGGTTACTTTCCAGTTACCTACAGAAGCTAAGGCTGCATACAGAAGCACTGAAGCTGTATTGAATAATAGATTCATAAAAGTGTTTTGGCATAACATAAATAATAATTCAGTTAGTGGAGCAATAGAAAATGTACCACCAGGTAAATTGAATATTATATTTTTGTGTTTTATGAAACTCATATTTGAAAAAAAATAGTTAATTTTTGTATATAACAATTTACAAATTAATAATAGCAATAATAATAATAAATCGAATCTAACATGTTGTTAACATTAAATTCTTATCAACGTATGACTATGTTTATCAAGGTTGCCGTCCTTCTGTAAAAGAAAGATTAGGTGCTGCTTTAAATTTGCCAGCAAAATCGGAGGAAAATGAGTATGTACCCACACGTCGCTCGTCGGATGAACAAAATACACAGAATGTGATACCAACATCACCAAAAGCGGCAGTAGTTCCTACACGAGAAGAAAAAGTTTTAGCAATAAAAAAGACACAGGAGATACTAGCGGCTAAAGAAACATTAAAGAAAAAGCAAGAAGAAAAACGTAAAGAAGCTATAAAATTAACTGCTGATTTAAGGAAAAGAAAGCAAGAACTTCTAGATAAACATCTTGTAGAAATTAGAGTTCTAATAGACAAAGCGGAGAAGAATCCAGAGCAGAAGGATGCAATTATGGCGACAATTAAAACTATGCAACAATCCATTGATAATTTACGTAAAGATTTAGCTGCAAATGGACAAATTTGTGGAAATAAATCGCAGATAAAGTCCAAAGAACAAACTCAAAAAGAGATTTTAGATGCTGAGCTAGATTTAATGACTGCTCAGCAGGAGGGTCAAGATGCAGGAGAATTGCAAAAGAGATTAAATGAATTACGAGCTCAAGCTGCTGCATTAGGTTTACATGCGAGTCCAGGTGTAGGTAGAGGTGCGAGGTCTAGTAGAATAATACGTGGAACTCATGCAGTTTCATATAGGGGTCGTGGAAGAGGAAGCTATGCTCATGTTTCAGTAGATCATAGACCAACAAGTCTTCTAGTCTCAGGTTACGAAACGGAGGAAAAATCAGATGTACTGGCACATTTTCAAGTAAGTTGATTAATATAGTTATTAGTAGTTTGAAGTAAATGTTTACTCGTGATATAATTTATTATTTGAGATTTAATATGTTAAATAAAAAAAAAATTGTCTTAATTTATGAAATATTAAGGATTATTGTTTTTTTCTTTAGCAATTTGGAGAAATAGTGAACCAAATTATAGACGATACAACACCATCTATCGTAATCAATTATAAATCCAGAAAAGAAGCTGAAGTTGCAATGTTAAAAGGCCGTACCTTCCAAGATAGATTATTATCTATAACCTGGGTATCCGGACATCACTTACATCGCGGTGGAAGTGGAAATAATTTGAATTCATCCGTACAACTTTCTGTACATTCTGAGCAAGCACAGCCTACAGCTGAAGAAGAAATCGATTTAGAAGTATGTTTCAATTTTTTCTTTATTTTTTTATTTATTTTAACACAAACTGCAAATCTAGTTGGATAATAATAAACTAATATTATAAATTGCAATGACGCTAATAAATTGCATATACACTAATCCAAGTGTTCGTATTTACAGGGAACAGCAGAAGCATTACTTCTTGAAGAAAATGAAGAGGAAGAGGAAGAAGATGGGGAACCACGCAGTTGGCGACGATAGCAGCATCAGCGTTATTTATGACAAAAGTGCGTTATTGGCTACAGTGATAGTAGCATTTTTTGGGCATATCGATGTTTGCTCAGTTCTTTCATGACTGCTACATCGCTGCTTAATGTTTCAAATACAATGATTTTGTCAAAAAAGTCACGTTATGGGCTCATTGGCGTTATAATGAGCATTACAATACTTGTTAATACTATTAAATATGCGTGTGCATTATAACGGTATGTCTATACTGTGTCCAATAATGCGCATCACGAAAATAGGCCAGTATACAAGTTTCCACAACACGACTAACCAAATTTATCTCATTATTTCTAGAATAAAATCGCTATGTTTTGTATGGGAAACTCTTATTCTAACTTTAAGTCCTCATCTTTCATCTGTAGAATTGCGATTATTTCTCGTTATGATATTATAAGGTTTTATGATGTAGTACATAAATCTAGAGTAAATAGGCATATGTAGTTCTAAACATTTTTCTGTCGAAAGCGAGAAAACTATATTTATAATTTGTATAATATACATAGCTTATTCTAGATCTTCTTCATAAGAGATGGCGTATAACGCTTAAAGTAGTGTAAATGATTTTTTACTTTCACTTAAATGTACTATTTAAAAATTGTTCCTGTAATCATGTACAGTATCATGTATAATTTTCATTGTTTTGTTTTACCTAATGTCAGTGAATTAAGTTGGTAACGCCAAAAGATATTTAGTACATAATTTACATAGATTGTTTCAATATATATTGCAAAAATAATATATCATTGTTACACATAAACCATTCAGTTTTATAAGAAGGTAAGTATTTTATTTATAAATATACCATTTGAACATGCACATGCACTAAAAATTTATGATGAAATCAAAATGTGTTCTGATACTAGTAGAGTCAGAAATAAATTATTTGATACATTTTAAAACTAATCTTGCGTGCGTTTTTTCCCATTCGATAGAAGTAATAGTAAAATACGTTGCATGTTCATTGTTATAATGAATAATCACAAAAAAGACTTAATATCAGAAGTTATCTTTTGAGTAGAGAGGGAAAAGGATTACTTGTCGATTAAAAAAATTTAAAAGATTTAAATTAATTTAATGTATTTATATACTTATAAATATTCTTTTTCTACCTTACTTATCTTCATTCTTCCAGTATTCTATCTTGTAAAAAAGCTAAAATTGCGTATATTGTTCTATATGAAAGTGTTACGTACTTGCACAAGTTACATACATATGTACTTAACGGCTATTAGATGACCGATAAACAAACATTGGCCGATATTTGGTCTAGCTGCGCAATGGGTACGCGCATGCTACACACTAAGTACATATTGATACATATATTCTATATACAAACTCTACGTCCTACATTTATATTCGATTTCTACAAACTTAGAATTCTTGCCTTTATACGAATAGGTACGCGACGCAGCACGAATTACGTTTAATTATCAAACACGTTTAAATATGACGGAACAAGGTGATAGAAGTCAATTACCACCTGGTTGGGAGTGTAGATACGATTCTCGTAGCGGACGTCCGTATGTAAATTATAATTAGAAGTAATATAACGTAATTTTAAGAACATTTGTATCTGTAAAAATTTTATTTGTACGATACAATAATTCTTATTACTTTCTTTATTCTTTCGTTTATCCATGATATACTCAACTTTAATTGTGTTGTTGGTTATAAATTTTTGTTGAATAATATTTATAAAATTTATTTTATTAAAAATAATTATTATAATAGATAATGTATATAATAAATATCTTCTTTCAGATATTTTATAGACCATTTCAACCAAACAACAACATGGGAAGATCCAAGGATACGATATTGGCAATACTCTCAATATGTGCAGACACAAAATTCCATAGTATTGAGTTCTGCCACAACTATTACTTCTCAAGATATACCTATGCAGGTCAGTTAAGAAATATTTTATTACATTTTCAACTCCAATATAAAGATCAATTAGCTTAAAGTAACTAATTTATTGCAGTTTGCTGATTATAGAAGTTATTATTTATCTGTAAATTAATTAGAGTAAAAATCCAAATATATTAAATATAAAATATATCCAAAAATACTAAATATTTCTCTAAGTTATTTGAAGTTAAAATGTAGAATAGATAATAGTATTTTTTTTATACTTCTTAAAAAAATAGCAGTTTAAAATTTTATAAAACTTCTTTTTATCATCCATGTATATCATCTATTTATATTCTTTTTGTTTTTATATAAAATTTATGAAGTTATTTAAGAAAAACCTATTCATCTTATATCAAATTATATAACTTAATGAAATAATATAACAGTTTCTTATGCATCATATAAAGTATGTATATTTTTTTAATATGTTCATGCTGCATTTGGATTATATATAAAATATATTGCACATATTCAAGACTGGAGGAATTGGTGGTGGTGGGCATTTAGTTTATACAGGAACTCATAGAGCTCCTCAAATTTATCCAACATCATCACCTTTTCATAATCCTCAACTTGCATTTTTGCCACCTAGTTTACAGGTAGGTAATACTAATTAAATCAATGCAGACATATTTATTGAAAATTAAATTAAATTATATTTTACTATATTTAATTCTGATAATTTTATAATTGCTTGGTATGTATATATTTTATATAGGACTTAAAAACTCCAATGTCTATGAAATCAATGAGTGCCATGACAAATCGGTTTGGTGAAATTACTTTAGGTTCACCGACACCAGTAAGAAATATGGAGACTACTTTAACACAAGATTCTGATTCTGAATTGCAAGTTGCAAAAATCAATGCAATGTTTCCTACAGTCTCTGATACTCACATACGACTACTATTAAAAAAGTAAGTGTTTTATGAATTTTAAAAGCTAATTCTCGTTAACAATATTTAATTTTTTTTGTGTATCATTTAAACTAACAAATATTTACTGTTTTATTATTTCTCTCATCACACTTATATTTATTTATATGATGCTATAATTAATTATCATTTTGTACATGTTTTCTTTTTCTTCACTTTTTTTTCATATAGCACTGTATTAAATTTAGCACTAAGTTCCTAGCCGATGCTTTCAGATACCATAACAGAGCAGCTTTGGTTGTGAGTGCTCTCCAAGTGGAAAAGAATCCTCTTTGTGCTCCAGGACCATGTACACCTATGGGAGTACACTCAAAATATGCAATACCAAGATGGAGGCTACCAGCTCATGCTATACATGCAGCTTTAACATTGAGTCCACCTCGTGGAGTTCGGCCAGCCCCTAACTCCCCAAAAATGAAACTTAGGTTTATTCCATACTTATAGTTTCAGTCTCACCCACTCTGGATGCTAGATGTTGATATCGTATCTTGTTATGATTAATAAGAAGTATACCAGATTTGGAACAAAGTAATACTCTTTTCTTGCTTCTTTGTAAATTTCTGGTATATTTCATTTGTGTACACAATTTGATCATTGTAATGTAGCAATAGCATGTACCAATTATTTCCCTGCTACAAAATAATACTACGTTTCGAACTTCCGCAATTATCGAAAAATTGCATATGTCGAATCTGGTAAATTTTTTAATTTATATAAATTTTACAAGTATTTTTTGTGTCACGCACGGTAGAAAAATTGGTATTTAGTAGTATTTAAAAGATAACGATATTTAAAGATAATTATGTCTCTCTTTGTATCTGTGGTCTTTATAGAATGACAATGTATCCATCCTATCTGATTTACTTATTTTAGTTAAGATTTCATTATTTGGAATTTTTTTTACTTTTCAGTTTCTTCCTGGTTTACAGTACCATAGACGTTGGGTAGTATAAACATTACACAAATCATAGATAGGTTAGTTTCTGTTATCATCTATATACATTTTGTTTAACATTTAGTGGCACAAAGTAATATTTAAAATGTTGTGTAAATGTTAGTTATTGTAAACATCTGTGTAAGAACAAATGATCCAAAGAATTATCAATATGTAAACTCTCAATTTAAGCCTATCAATAACTCAACAGTATATGTAATTTTAAAATTTCATTTGTTCTAATGCAGGGTAGTTATATATGCATGTATATTATGCCTTAAAACCATCTCATAGCTTAAACAGCTTGAGCTACTATTATTTAATAAAATAATTAGTTAGTCACATTTGCAGATTTAAATATTTAAAAAAGAGATTTTTGTTAAATATTACTGCTTGATGCAAAAATATGTAATCATTTATATTTCTCAACCAAATATGCATATCATATAACATATTTTTAATACACATTATCTTTATTTTATTTTTGAAGATAGCACGTATGTTTTATATTCAAAAAGAGAGAAAAATTAATAAGACCTTTTAGAGGTAGATTTTATCTATGTATGTATTGATATAATATGTTGAAGTTAAGTTGAACACATTTTTGTATTTTAGATTATATCTATATACGGACTATTATCAATATTCGAAACTTCTCTTAATTTACATGTTTAAAATTTGTGTACAGGTACCTGAAAAATGTATTTCCCAAAGTTGATGAAACAATGTTACTTGACATATTGGAACAGAGTGAAAATAATGTTCAAAAAGCTTCTGAAAAATTAATTGATCTAGGCTATGAGAAACGAAATCTTACTGCTCCTAATAAATCCTTAAATAAAAAGAAAGATAAAGATCAAGTAAGTAATCACTTTTATTATGTAATGAAGGTAATGAAATATTTAGTATAAATCTTTAACACATTTCTTTTTAATTATAGAATCAGAATGAACGATCTGCTCCAACTCCACCTCCTCGTATGAAAAGTTTGGAGGAAAAAAACAAAAGTATATTATTAAAAAATATTTATATATTCTTCTATTAATATATAATAAATGTATCTATAAAATAATTTCAGTGAAAGCACGCTTAACGGAAAAATATAAATCTGTACCAGAAAGAGTAATAGTGCTTGCTATGGACAGTGTAGATTATGATGAAGAAAGAGCAATACACATTTTAGATATTATGGTCGCAGAAGAAGCTACAAGGCCACTTTGTACTTCCAGTAGTCAAAAGTAAATCATACTCATTGTGCTCATTAATTCTTTTATCATGTCTATGAATAAATAAATATATATATGTTTATATTTGAATTGTCTTAACAGCAGTCGAAGTGATGAACGAAAAGAAAGTCCACCTATAACAGAAGCTATAAAACTAACAGCATCACCAATTAAAAAAGTAGTTAAGGAAATTGATTCTGAAAAATCCAAGAGATCTAAAAATAAAATAGAAATACCAAAGTACGATATTTGTGTACCATATTTCTATAACAATTAAATTAAAGATTTAGATATTGTTGTTTATGTTACTAAATATCTTACATTGAATAATTATGTGATAACTTGTAAAATATTGATATTTTAGAGTTTCCCGTGGAACTAGTACCACTGAAGATAATGAATATAAATCTCCATATTTGTTAAAACCTACTGGTCCAAATCCTGAATTGTCAAAAGGGGCTAATAACGATTTATTATTGTAAGTCGTAATAAAAATTAATGTTATGTTCATAATGTTATATTATGAGTTAATGTGTATAATATTAATGTATATAATGTATATAATGGTATCATTTGTTAATTAAGACTATGTTAAATCATTTCAGACCAGACTATGCACCATGGTCTGGACCAGATCCCAATTTATTATCAAAAGAACAATTTCCAAAGTCAGCAGCAATAGGACATGATGCAGCATTAGTATCAGGAAGTTATCTTGCTAAGGGTCCTAATGCCGAGTTACGAAAAGGTCCGTTAAGAGGATTAGCAGAAGGATCCATATATTCTCAGAGGAATTTAGCTAATACAGAAAGTCGTGGTAAATAAAACATATGTGGTTGTTTCTTTCTAAGATTTTTGCACTTGCAAATTAACTTGAAATAATTTATTCTCTAAAAATTACTATAAATAATGGTTTTCTTATGCTTTACTTTTCCAATTTATTATTAATGTACAAATTTCATACCTTCATATTTCTTTTCTATTTTTATCATCTTTTAACAAATAATTATACCTATATTTATTTCTCATCAGATATATCCAGCTATCTTTCCATCTATTAAAATGATATCATATAGCATATTAATGTTCACTAAATTAATAATGATAAGCATACTTATAAATATTCGAAAATGTCCGATATAACAGATTGATTAATATTAGATATTTTCTCAAATATTTTTTAAAGTTAAATCTTTTCTTTTTCTTAGCTCATTTACTTCATATATTATTCTCTTACTATTTAACTTAAACATATGAAAATACATGTTTATTGATATAGGTGATATTTTTTATTGTTATTAATTACATATTTTTATTCTATTGAAAAAATATATTTTAGTATTGTTTCCGTCATATAAAAAGTTGAAACATATTAGGTCTTTATATGACAAAGAGATCAATAGCATTAACAATATTTCTATGACTAGATTACAAATATGTGAAAATATAAAACAATGATAGTCATAACATCTGCTTACATTCAATACATTCATATTATTAGAGGAGTAGAAGGATTTGAGAATGTATTATCCTAATACACATTAGTGATTCAAGAATATCACATCATTTCTACACTAACATATCCTAACAAATTTAGTGATATAGGAATATATATATATTCAGAAAATTTTGTTTCACGTTATATCTTTATTGTTAAACAATGATTTATAAAATTATTTGTGATATAATCACGAAATATTTATTTATAAATATGAAATAATTTACCATAATTGTAATTATGTAAAGATAGTATTGTCTATCATTCTTGTTTTTTTTTTTTTTTTTTAATGTTTCTGATATACTATACTAAATGCATAAATGGTTTAAATTACATAACAGCGTAACTAACTTCGCATTCATTTAAACTGATATCAATAGGTATAGAAACTAATTAGATTAAAGTATTTAATAAATACAGAAAGCCAAAATATTCAGTATTAAGTATTTAAATTAAATATAAGAGTACATTTAAATTAAATAGTCTAGTGAATATTCACATGGACATTAATTTTTTAGGATACAAACATTCCATGATATAAAAAATAATAAATTCAGCATATCTGCAATATAAACTCCAATTTGTTAATATATAATATAAACCAGAATTAAGATATGATTTATAATAAGAAATTTAAAAAAAAAAGACAAAAATGTCAAGTATAAAACTAATAAGTGCTGTAATTAAGTTAATAGACAGAGGTATTTTCATAGCTTCATTCAATAATCCTGCCTTTAAAAAGATCTAGTATGCGAGTTCAGAATCAATAACAGATGGGCTGTGGTTGATACATCAGTTAAGAGCTATTTTTATAGCTTTTTAACTTTTGAACAATTATGATGAAGAAATAGTATATTTTCACTATATTTTAAGTAATACCAAATGCAGAAATTAATGCAAATAGAACAAATGGGCTCTCCAGTTCTACTAGAAAAAATCATATATTTTAATGTGAAGCATATCTATCTTTTTGAGATATTATATTATATAAATACAATATTGGTGAATGTATATCAATGTGTATGACAGACAACAAATAATGTGAATATACACTACTAAGAATTAACAGAAAATATTTTCTATTTAGTAGTAAAAGTTTTATTTGAATATTTGGAAAGAAATATTTTATTGCATGAATTTATTACCTGCTATAGAAGGTTATTTAGATTAGATTATAGTAAATTTAGTATTATAAACTAAGTCTCTCTCCCTCTCTCTCTCTCTCTCTCTCTCTCTCTCTCATAATTTTTACATTAGTTGTTGAAAACATATTTTATGCATCTACAAGATAAATTTTAATTAATAATAATATTGTTTTCTTCATGATTAATATCTGAATAAGTAATTAAATTACTTATCATGTATTTTTCCATTTATAAGTGTGCTATTTCTAGCAGACTACAGATTTTATCGAATATATGAAAGTAGTAAAATGAATTTATGTATTTTTATCAAAATCTCTAATTTGGATGTATTCTTCATAATTCACAATGTTTAATATCATTTTACATTTATAAAGAGAGAAAAATGAATGTGCCTGTATCACATTCCTAGTAGATCTTTCAAACGTTTAAATAATCAACATTTATAAATAAAAAAAGAGTAAGCTTTTAGCTAGCTATAATAGTATCAATAATGGTATGTGTGTTAAATATTACAAGTGAAAAAACAAAATTGTATTTCCTTGTATCTATACATATCTGTGCAATAAAACAATTGAATTTGTTTATTATCTCTAATAAATTTAATCAAAACTGTAATAGTTCCAGTTGTATATGTTCTATTAAAATGTATCTTCTTATATCATAATCTTAATACAATCTAAAAAATATTACCTACATTTATAATTTATAATTGTAGAAAATAAAAAGAAATTGAATCATAAGAATGTGAACACAATGCTCTATATAGAACTCTATGCTACATGTTCTTAATCATAACATTTCAATACATAAGATATATTCTATTTGCAAATATCAGTATTAATGATAATATACAAGAATTTTATACACATATTAATGTATAATTTTATGACCTATACATTTTCTTATAAAATTTAGACTTCGTCTTCATTCAAAAGCATGTTAGGTATCCCATCATTAATGGGAAACCTTCTACCAGATTCTGGACATAGCAAATCTCCATTTATAACTTCTACTTCTAATAGCACATGATGTACTTTTTTTAAGAAGTCTTCATTTTTCTCATAATCTTCTATTAAGTTTTGAGGAAGTTCACCAACATGTCCAATCTATAAAAAATCTTTTAACTAAAAATATGAACATTGTATATAAAAATGCACATATCAAATTAAATGTTTTTAAAACTTACACTCTCTGCAGCTTTCCACAAAGTGGTCCAGTCCAATTTTGGTATGATTCTTGCTATAAATTCTGAGTTGAAATCTACTTCTGATACTTTGATATCTTTTGCCTGTAAAATTATTGAGAGTGCTTTATTATAATATTTCAAATAATCTTTAATAATAAATAAAAATCAATTTTTAGAGTAAAATTTAAAAGTTCATGAAGTGTTAACCTTAACAATTTAAGATTGTCTTTAATCTTCTAAGTATAGTTTCTTTATGAAATAAACTTACGATAATCCCTAAAGGATAACCTACAGTAACACCTTTTAAGCATTTGGAAGTTAACATATTGTGTGTTAACAGTTTCATTTTTCTTTTAAATTAAAAGTCGTAATTACGATATACAAATATTCGTTGAGCATTAACAATACGATGCGCGCGCAAGAGTTCCGGCGCAGAATGTGGAAGTGTAAGCATCATATGTCATATATATATATTCATGTTTCTTTTAATTTACTCTTTTTACATTTTATATTTTATACATAATATTCTGAATAAGTAATTAGAAGTGTACTTCTTTACAAATTTTTATTTTAATTTTTATAGAAATGGATACAATAATAAATAAATATAAATAAAACAATCAATGAAAATTGATGAAAGGTAACATTAAATCTTTAAGTGTGAAAATTCAAAAGACAACACAAAGACCGCCATGAATTTTTATTCGAATCACGTGATCGCTTCTATTATAGGAGTAAACTCTCGATATGAGAGGTTAGTTCATCAAAAAAAGCGTTGATCTTAATGAACATAATGCAAATAAAGGAAGATTAATGCGCAAAATATCTTGTTTTTTTATATTGAATAAGGTTGCTGTCATAATGACAGAATAATAGACCATTTAATGAACCCTTCAAAACATAAATACATGACATGTCGAAACATATGGGTGGTACGAACAGTGTTGCAAAGTGGAAGACTTTGAACAAACTAACGGAGGCCACATCATCTGGCCTTGATAAAAATGCATGATCAGCTGTCATTAGCACTTTTTTATCTTTCCTATTATTCTGCTTGTGATATAGGTCCCTTAATCAAATTTTGATGTATTTTCAAATTTTTCGGGATATAACCAAATACTTTTGTAATCTACGTGTGTGCAGAAGTTGATCATCGGTGCTTCCTCTTCTTTTTCTTTACTTATTTTATACATTGATATAAATATATTAAACTATCTTCCATTAGTGACATCTTTAAATTTACCGAACAATGGCTTGTGTGTATAAAAATTATACAACAAAGAAGCATTAAAAAAATCCTGAGCAAAGATCTGTATAGTAATATTTTGTTGAAATTGTGTTAAATAATATTAAAGTTTTGTTGGATGAAGTGAATCAATTAAAATATTTTTGAAAAATGTTATGCTTAACCATAGATATGACATCTTGACAAACAAAAAGGAACATATTTTTTTATGAAGAATGGCTCCTGATTCTCTCTTATTTGGATTGTTGATGTTCGGATGTAGCATACGTGCATTAATGGCTACATCCGATAGTGATCAACTGGATTATATGAGTAAAGAAGAACGTGAAGCATTGAAGTATGTATAACAAACTTTCAACTATTATTTATCATTTTTAATAACTTTATATTATTTTTAGGGATGAAGCAAGGGATATGTTTTATCATGCTTACAATGCTTATATGGTAAATGATACTAAACTTAATTATAATCTTCTAACAATTGGATGGTACTGAATCATTTTTTGGAAAAATTATAGGAAAATGCCTATCCTGCAGATGAATTAATGCCATTAAGCTGTAAAGGGCGATATAGAGGATCAGAGCCAAATAGGGGTGATATTGATTCTACATTAGGAAAGTAAGAATGTATATTTAAATGTATTATATTTTACATTTTTTAGATAAAAGAATTATCTATAGTAAAAAAGTGACATAATAGTTTTTTTTAATACATTTATTTATTTATTAACTCCTTTTATATATGCTTGCAGTTTTTCTCTTACGTTAGTGGATACCTTAGATACACTTGTGGTAAGAGTCACTATTAATATAAGGATGGCATAAAATTATTAAATGCTCTCACATTTAAGGTATTAATATTATAGGTGTTAGGTGATTTGGAAGAATTTGAAAATGCAGTAAAGCTTGTTACTAGAGATGTTAGTTTTGATACAGATGTAATAGTGTCTCTATTTGAGACTAACATCAGAATGCTTGGGTAATTAAGCTGAATCAGGTTTATTTTACCTATCTACATATAGTTAATATTATTTTAATAATAATATTTTAATATATGCTTAACAGAGGTCTTTTAAGTGGTCACATATTAGCTGAATATTTACAACAAAGAGCTGACATAATGCCATGGTATAGAGGCCAATTATTAGATCTAGCCAAAGATTTAGGATACAGATTTTTACCTGCATTCAATACATCTACTGGAATACCTTATGGCAGAGTAATATATCTTTCTACTTGATTACTTAATATTGCTTTATAAAAGTTATTTCTATATGTGAGTGTATAATAATATATAATCTTGTTTATTTAGATTAATCTAAAATATGGCATGAAGGGAGTTCCCACAGAAGTATCAAGAGAGACATGTACTGCTTGCGCAGGTAGCATGATATTAGAAATGGCTGCCTTGTCAAGATTAACTGGAGAATCAATTTTTGAGGTATAGTTTCTTTGACATTATTAAAATAGCTCAAGGCAATTAATTCCTTATATATATTTTATATAGGAAAAAGCACAAAAAGCAATGGACGTATTATGGAAAATGCGTCATAGAGGAACTGATTTAATGGGTTCTGTATTGAATGTAAATTCGGGTGACTGGGTACGTAGAGATTCTGGTGTAGGAGCGGGTATAGACTCTTACTATGAGTACTGCCTAAAGGCTTATATTTTATTAGGTATAAACTTTATATCCTTCTACCAATATTTTTATTGATATCAGCCATAGTAAGAATTTACTATTATATAGGGGATGAAAAATACTTGGGACGTTTTAATAAACACTATCAAGCTATCATGAAATATGTGAGTCAAGGTCCAATGTTGTTAGATGTACATATGCATAGACCAAATACGAATTCAAAAAATTTCATGGATGCTTTATTAGCTTTTTGGCCTGGTTTACAAGTATGTATAGAATCTTTATCAATTTTATATCACAATCTATATACATTTTTTTTTGTAGGTGTTAAAAGGGGACATTAAGCCTGCAGTGGAAACACATGAGATGCTTTATCAAGTCATGCAAAGACATAACTTTATACCAGAAGCTTTTACTACTGATTTTCAGGTACATAATATGATAATAAATATATCTGTTATATGACATATGTCTGCATAATTATTATATTTACAACATTGTAATGGGAGTTATTTCTCACACAATTTAATTAGGTACATTGGGGACATCATCCATTGAGGCCAGAATTTTTAGAATCAACATATTTCCTATACCGTGCAACAGGCGATCATTATTACTTGGGAGTTGGACGTAAAGTACTCAAGAGTCTTCAAACATACGCTAGAGTATCATGTGGTTACGCTGCTGTATCGGATGTTAGGACTAATAAACATGCTGATACTATGGATAGTTTCGTGTTATCGGAGACACTGAAATACCTATATCTGTTATTTGTGGAACCAGCTGATTTAGTCTTAGATCTGGATGAATTTATTTTTACAACTGAAGGTCATTTACTACCACTGACGTTAGCTTCAATAAGAACAAATGTTTCTTCCGTAAGTCTTCAACAAAGGTCATAAATGTGATCGGTAAATATTTTTAATTAATTTAATGTAGATTGCTTACATTTTTTAAATATCTTTAGGACTTTGAACGAGATTCTGTTCAAGTAGATGAATTTGATCGGACATGTCCCAACAGTTTACATTTATTCCCAGCATCAGTTAGACAACCATTAAGAAATATGGTGGAAGATGTTTGTCCAAGACGTCCTATAAAAAGAAGATTAAGTGCATCCCAATTTCAAGTAAATTTATGCAGTTTTTATATTGTATTATTATTTCAAAATAAATAAATTTGGATTTTGATTTCAGGCTAACAATCTGGAACATTTGAAAATGTTGAGTGAAATGGGTATAACAACTTTAACATTAGCAGATGGAAGAGTACAACTATTGCACACATTTTCTAATGTAATTTCTTTTTTATATAAATTAAAATGATATTCATTTCGTAATAAAAATATTACTTTTTCAAGGCAAAAACTCCACAAGATTCTGAAGAAGGATTATTATTTATGCAAGAAATGGTTGAGCTAAGTATAATTCAGTCGCAACAAACAGAAACTAAACCACAAGCAGTTACATTTATAAAACCTAAAACTTATCCACCACAAAAAGTTACACTTTTAGCTGGACCAGCACATTTTGGTCCTCAATTACATAGTTTTAATAAAGTTACTGGGAAAGTTGTGTTCACATATCCTCTTGCAGCTTGTACAGATCTTCTTAATACAGACAAATTGGTAAATAAAATAGTGATCATGAATCGTGGCGATTGCATGTTCATGGAAAAGGTAAGATTTCTATAACTGCATGAATAATAAAACAAACAGATATCCATCTATATATATATATATATATATATATATATATATATATATATATATATATATATTGTTAAATAAATTCACACAGGCTCGAAGAATTCAAAAAGCTGGTGCTATAGCAGGAATAGTATTAGACAATGTAGCTGGTACTAGTGCAGCAACGTCTCCAATATTTGCTATGTCTGGTGATGAAAAAGAAGTAGACGATGTGACAATCCCTGTTGTATTTCTCTTTAGTGTGGAAGCTGCTGAATTGATTAAAGCTATTGGCGCAGGTAGAGGTGAACTTACCGTTACTATTGGTAAGAAAGTTTATTTAAAAGAATATAAATATTAAAAAATTTATATATATATATATATATATGTATATATAATTATAAATATTTATTCAAATCAATAGGAAACTTTTTTTCAAAGGATGAAGTTCAGCTAAAAGCACCTACTGATTTATCAATGTTTGAGCAATTAAAAGGTTCTTTAAAATCTCTATTTACTCAGCAAATAACATCACAGGTTTGTCTTAATATCATACAATCACTGGCGGATTTTGCCTTCAAATATCCTGAGGTGTTGCAAATTTTTGGAGCCCCATTAAAATAAATCAATTATCCAAAATATATTTTCTCGCTTTAATTGTTAATATAAATGATGAAATGACAAATCACTATCCACATTCGATTATAGTAGCAAATATAGAAATAAAAATTATATACTGATCATTAGATATTAAATTAAATTTATTATATAATATAAATTTATATTCTAGTATAGGGGTCTTACAGAACCCAAAGTGACCACCTCCACTGCCTGTGTGTAAATCCGCCATTGCCTACACTAATTACTCTGCATTATATTTGTTTTATATCATGTAAATAAACTAATACGGAATTTCATTTTTATCTTAACAGAGTATTGTAAACAATGATTTACATAAAGATATAATTTCTAATACTGAGAATGAGCAACAGGACACTATTGAGTTTCGTCATTTATCTGCACAAATTATTAAAGATTCACTTGGAGGAGAGATAAGGGTTACAACTAAATCAAATGTACCACTTATTCACATGACAAAAAATTCAGAAGCAACAACTTTGCTGGAGAAACAATGGCAACAATTGAAAGAAGTATTTGTAAACAAAATGTACATTGGATCTGGCCAAAAAACTGGATTATATATTAGGACTTTCCTATTAACAAGTTATTACAACTGGATAATGACAGAACAAGGAGTGGATACAAATGTATTCAATGCAGCAAGTTTGAAACAAAAAGTTTTATGGTTCTTAAAAGAATTAAGTGAAGTTGCACCAAATCCATCAAGTGCTGTATCCATTGGTCAACTTATGGATTCTAATAAACAAAAAATATTAAAACAACATTTACTTACAAAAATGGATCTTACTGTCTTATATTTGAAAGAAATTTCAACAAAACTCAAAGAAATAAGATCCACAATGCCAGGTTTAACGCCATTTATAAAGATCTCAAGATTTGATATACGACAAATTAATGAATACATTGTTTTACGACATTTACTACGAGAAATATTTGATGGAGATGATAAAATCATTAAACAACATTTAGATCTTCTAGATCATGTTGGTAAAATAGTGAAAAATATATATCAAGAAATATTAATGGATGATTGGCAAAAAAATGTAGAAAAATTTGGTGGAAATAAAGATCCTGAATTTTTAAAACTGCAACGTGCATATGTTGCATTAATACAAGAGGTAGATTTCACAAATGATAATAATGAAAGTAATCCTGAAATGAATACAAAGGATTTATTTAAACTGTTGGATGAAAGTAAAGATTATGATAAAAAATATGAAAATTTTGAAAATTTTATATGGACAGAGATAGAGAAAGTTAACAAAAATACTGAACAAAACACTTTACAAGAGTATGAAGATGAATCTAATATTTCTAATTATATAGAGATTAAACATAATGAAAATAAAATTATTACTACTGAATCAGATAAAATGTCAATACAATCTGATGTTTTAAAACAAAGCAAAAATGAGAGTATAAAAAATAAAATTGAAAATATAGAAGAAAAAGAATTAATATCTTTAGACATAACACAACAGAAAAATGTAGATACTATAGATAAGGCAGTTAAAAATAAAGAAAGTTCTACAAAACCTTCATATAAGAAAACTTCATTTAATGATGGTAATCTTTTATTTCCTATTTCTAAAAGTACAATGAAGTCTTATGTCACAGAATCTATATCACAAGATGAAATTCAAAAAATATTACAAGAAATTCAAGAAGAAATTGGTAATAAAATTAAAAAAAATAATAAAAATCAATTAACCAACAAACAAAACACCAAAACAAATAGTAACAATAATGTCATATCTGCAGATCTATTAAAAGAATTTAAGAAACCAATATGGGCATCTGATGAAGAAAAATCGAAATTTTTCACAGAATTTCATCAAAAGACAAGATTATCTAATACAAAATATAACATAAAAGAAGAAAGTGATTTAAAATATAAGGAAGATTATACAATCAATTTTAAAAGTAGGAAAAATGATGACAAAAAATATAAAATAAAACATATCGATGATGAATTATAATAATGATTTTCCATATTTAGGCAAATTATAATTATTATAACAGAAAAAATCAACTTCTACTCGCAACAAAGCTTATTGATAATGCACCTAATATTTTTGCAAACAATTTAGGTGCAATGAATTTCAAAGTTTTTATATTTACCAAATGTACTATATATGATAAATTATAATTATATAATAAAAAAACTCAGTGAAAAAGTTACAATTCAGTGATACTCTGGATTTACAAAAACTTTCAGATTAAAAGAAACTGGTGCTTAGAATGAATGTATAATGCATTATGAAATGAGAGCATAGGGTAGGGAAAAAATATATTGTTGAGATGCATCTCTATACGCGTTTTATTAGAGAATATAGCGTATATACATATGAAATTAGACTAATGTGATTTTGGAAAGGATATAAAGTAAGGGCTCTAATAGATGTACATTTTATATATTATATAATTAGAGTATAGTTTTTGTGCACTTTATAGTATATGAATATTGTATTTTCTATTACTCCAGAGAATATTAATGTTTGTTATTGCCCCAGCATTAGTACTTTCTACTTTAAATATGTGCCATGTTTTCCAATACTAATTACGATATGGAAATAGAAGAATATTTCGTAAATTGACAATCTAATGAATATTATAACACATTTTTTTTCCATGTATTATATTTTTGCTAAAAACACTAAATTGAAAAGTCTAATTGTTAAATATTATTATTTAATGTTAAAAACAAAGATTTGAGAATTCTAATAGTTTCTTTCATTTGTATATTACAATATTTGTGTTATGTATTAACGAATTACACTTATAAGCTAGAAAAGATGATATTTGATGTCCAAGCAAAACATGTGATCACGATAAATGTGCATAAATGCAATTAATTTTATATACATTAATGTTAAAAGTAAAAATATTACTTTCAAAGTATGTAATAAATTTTGAAATCATTTATCAAAGTTATAAATATTCAATTAATTGTACAATATATGGCAATGTAAAAATTATGATTTAATTGTAATAATTATGTGTCTTAAATGTACATAAGTGTGTATAGTAAATTGTATGTAGTATATAATATAAAGAAACATACCATCTCAAAGCTAATTAAGGAGTAGCTGATTATAAAAATATTCATGAAATGATAATATAGATTTGTTTGACTGCATTTATATAATTATTTCATTCATAAAATTTATGCAAAGCACAATGCAGTATAAAAAGCATATCTATTTATTTTTAGCAGTCGTATTTTTATGTTTCATAAAAAATGCACAAAACTTTTGCATTAATTTTCATTTCAGCTGCTATATAATTCACACATGTATGTGTGTGTACACATTTATATATATTTATATGTATATATATTTCACAAAATATATAATAAATATATATATACATATATATAATTCCACAAAAAATGTAAATAAAAGTTTCACTTTGGTATCATATATCTGTGTTCCAATAGTAAATTGACACAATGCATGTAAAATGCCAAAAGACATTTTTACACATATATTTTATTGTACATAAAGTAAATAGAACATTATATTGTATAATCTATCACTTCGTGTATATTGATTGCCTGTACTTAAATTTGTGTTTTCTTAAGTGAAATCATAAGAAAAACTATGTGCATTGTGAAATTTCATATATTAAATGAATATGTAAATGTAAGTCGAATAAATTTAATGTTTTAAGACAGTACTGAAAACTGTCTGTATTTAGAAATTAAACTTTTATAATTTTATTGAAATAAAAAATATGCATTTTGTAAAGAAATATTAACGTCTAGTCACGTTTAATATGATACTATAAAATATAGTAATGAGAGAGAGAGGGAGAGAGAGAGAGAGAAAAGTTGTTAATTATTATATTCGTATTATCATTCGATATTTCGTACGTCCTTCAATAGTACAGAGTTAGATATATCATATTCAAAAAATTAAAACTCAATTATCTTCATTTAATTTATTTATAGTACAGTTTATAAATGAATATAACTGTTATCTAAATTTATAATATATTGAATCTTAAGATCTTTATTTTTATGATCGATCATTTTTACGAATGCATTTGTAATACGCTTAGATTGTTTTGAGGAAACTAGAGATTTGTGATAGTGGGTTATAGTGTCAACAAATGTTATTAAGATTTAAAGGCTTTTGGGGTATTTGCTAGGATAGACCATGATAGAAATGGTTAACGTTTGAATTTTAAACGTGCTACGTGCAGTTTACGTTAATATGATAATATCATTAAATAAAAGAGCAAATATAGAAATAGTAAGCACAAAAGAGACTAATACAAATATATGCGATATATGAAATGGATATACATATCGCGTCAAATGAGAAATATTAGGAAACAAAAATTTTGGTGGACTGAAAAGATAGAAAAGTTAAGGAAAATATGTATAGCCAGTAGAAGGAAGATGCAGAGATGTAAAAATTCAGAGCAAAGAGCTATTTTGACAAAAGCATATAAGGAAGCAAAGAAAAATCTTAAAAGTGCCATAAAGATTGCCAAAAGCTGCTGGAAGAAGGCATACAAGGAGATGGATAGTAATTCTAGCAATCAGCCATATAAAATAATAAAACAGTTTGCAACTCTAAAGTATGATATTCAAGATACAGAAAAAGAGAAGCTTATTGAGATTATAAATTAACTCTTTTCACAGAAAAAATGTTCCATCTAGATAGAAGATAAGAATTTTAAGGAGAATGAACTGTACACAGCGAATGTAGAGACTTGTAAGATATGTAAAGTGATAGAATCTGATGGTATTCCTGATAAAGCTTTACAAGCTATGATAGGAAAATATCCAGAAGTATTATATGTAATGTACAATACCTTTTGGCATTGTGAAGCCTTTCTGGATACCTGGAAGAAACAACTTCTAGTTTTGATTCCTATAGATTCTTTGGAAGCACTTTCCTACAAACCTCTATATATAATCCCTGTTTATCCCTATGAAAAACTTATTCTTGGCAGATTAATGACTTTGATCAAAAATAACAGTGCACTTTCCCAAATACAATGTAATTATAGAGGAGAAAGGTCATCGATGGATGCCTTAAGGATCTTGACAGAAAAAATAAAGCAGGCTTATGAAAGGCCAACAAAAAAAATAATACATGCTATACTTGTTACACTAGACATAAAAAATGCTTTTGATTCAAATGAACAAAAGAATATTATAGATAATGTAAAAAATATGAATAAAGTAACTAACCATATAATCAAAATGCCAGAGACTTATTTTAATAATAGAAAGTTCCTGATATAAACTAAAGAAGAAGATAAAGAATAGGATATGATTGGAAATATTTCACAGAGCTTTATTAAAGGATTAGGTATATGGAATGTGATGTTTTATGGATTCTTTATAATAGAAACTTTCACAGTAACAACTATAATATGCTTTATGGACAATATAAAGCATTTTGTTACAAATAGATCTATAGAAGAATTACAAAAGAAATAAAAAATAAACTCTAAAAGTAATCAATGCCCTTGTATATTTCATGGGAAAACCATCATTATTGTTATACTTTTTTGGTCTTTTCTTCTTGAACACATGAAGTACACACATACTGATGTAGTTTTAAGTAATGTATTAAGTGTATATAATAACAGACATATATCTTACTTGCATAATTTCAACAAACCTTTCAATAAAATAAAAAGGAGATATTATTTTTGTATCGTTCTGTTTATAAATTGTACATTATAATATACAAATGTATATATACATACACTCAATGACAAAACAATTTTAAATTATATTAAGATCTGGTGATCTCTGAGGACAGGATCAGATGAGGTCATTTTTTATTATTCGTTGCACCATAAGTATATTTCTATGTACGTTAGCTGCATCAGCGATTTGTTGTGTCATTTTTGAAGAATTCGAAGTTTCTTTTAAAATCGCACGTTTTTTATACTTTTCTGTTTCGATATATACGTGCAATTTTTGAAACGGAGTGGTTTTTTTTATGTAGTACCAAAACCGTTTTTATTTCAACGTCGGATAAAAATTTTCTTCTACTCACAGTGAAATATTAATAAAAAAAACGATAACAAACAGACACTATATTAAATGCACAGTAATACTGTCACGTCACCGTCATTGACCAAAGGGGATTAGGAATTATTTTAATGAGGAAGTGTCACGTCGCCGTCATCGACATGTTTTCCACCAAAAGGAACTCAGAACTATTTAAGTTTAGTGTTGTCGCATCTCCGTCAGCGGCGTGTTTCCTGCCAGAAGGAACTTGGAATTACTCTAGTATAGGTGTCGCATCGCCATCAACGGCGTGTTTTCCCGTCAAAAGGAACGTAGGCTTACTTTAGTATAGTAATAAAGTCTACTGTCGGTAATGTTGACAGCTCTTAATACCCACTATAAGTCAGTAAAAAAGGAATCATGAATATTTACCTTCAGTATATTAAACGTCGGCAAGAAAACACTTCACAAGAGTAACGTTAAATTTAAAAAGGTTCATTTAGCAAAAGCTATGAGGAAGTTAGCTGTTAGTAAAACCAACATTAAGGAAAACAATTAGAAGATTCAAATACTTAACTAATAAAATAATGAAACGGGTATAACAGCTAACATTAATTTATAATTTAGTATAACTACGCGTTTAAAGGAAATATTGTAGAATAGGAAAAAATATGGATGCAAATCCCAAAAATTCGAAAATGATATTAAATAAAAGAACTAAGACAAAGTGTGCGAGACACTGTTATATAAAAATATTAGGAAATATAAATATTAAGATTAGCATTTAAGAATATTCTAGAGTTAAAGGTATTAGGTTTAACGTTCAGAAAGAAATACACTTAGGAAATATAAATATTAAGATTAGTATTAAGAATATTCTAAAACTAAGGTATCAGGTTTAACAAGATAAGAATTAGGACAAAGAGTCCCAAACATCGTTATCGAATAGGGGGGCGACGACGTCTGGCGATAGGGTGAAATAATACCCGAAGTATAAATAATGGAGAAATATTACTACTAATCCCTGGAACTATAACTAAATTTCTAAACAGTAATATTTCAAAAACCACATCCGGGCCACTTGGAATTTCGAAGAAAAACACTGTCGACCTCAGGGAAAAGTCCAGCGAAAAGCAACAGTCTACTACCGTCGCTCCTTCTGTTCAGACGTGTTCCCCGCAGCTCTTCATATTAACTAATAGTAAAATGTAATTTTCTAAGTACAAAAATTGACTTAAAATATTTTTGCATTCTTCAGTACGAGCAGCTACTAAACTACTTAAATAGAATTATTAAAGGATTTTATAATAGAAATATATTTTATTAAATAACAGTTAGGCTTTTGTGTGCGAAGGTTAAAATTATAAACACGTTATCAGTTCGGAAATACAAAAATTTAATTTTAAACCAAGTGTATTAAATAAATTTTGGTTATATTTAAATATCGTGTGAGAATTTTGATTTTGAATCCAAATCGTACTTTCGCTAACGCATCTAATTGGACGACGTCTTGGCCAACCACCCTTAGCCCATAACTAGATTTCGCACACTATCTCCAAGGGGAATTCATATCTTGGTAAGTTCCTAGGTCTTGAAAGAGCTCATTGGCGACAGTGAACCTCCGAAAGAGAATTGGTCAATTTAAGGTATAAAAAAGAGTATATTTCACTCTCGCTCCCGTGCTACGAGCCAAAAAGAGAGAAGTTAGCGAGGTTTGAGTAGAGGACGCAAGTCTTGACCAAACCGTATCAGCTACTCAAAGAATGCTAGTTTTTTTTTGTTTTGTTGCTCCCCTCCATCTGGGACGTAACACTATCATTTTGTTATATTGGTGACCGCTCTTGTTCACATTTCGACTTAACTTCTCCAATAGAAGCAACTTTGGATCTCCATCGAAGTATATATACGAGGAAAAGATCGAGTTTCATCAGATTTAAAAAATAGCAATATTTTTGTCGCGGAGTATATTATATTATTATAATATTTTATATTAAAATTAAAGAAACTTTTTGATTTGATATTTAAATGTTTGTGTGAGTGTGTGTATAGAGAGAGTTTATATAGAATATGTTAAAAAGTTACTAAATGTCTTAAAAATGTTTGCATTTTTTTACAAATAATTAAATTGTAAGCACGCTACAGATTGCTTTAATCGAATTCAAAAGAATGAATACCGCTGAAAAATTAAATCCATGACATAGATGGTATAATTAAATAAAATGCATCAACATACAAGATGGATTGTGTGTTGAATAATAAAGACAAAATAAACATTGGTCAATCACACTTTATTAAATAATAAATAAAAAATGATTATCTAACCTTTATTTCTTTATTTTTTAGAGTTCAATATTTTTACCATTGCATGCAGTCACACGCAACAAACATGCGGCAACTGAGAATAAATTTCGAGGAAAAAGCAAAAAGTTTTTTTTTTTACTACTTACATAAACATTTTTTTTAATAAGTTAAGTAATAAAGGAACAAGAAATAAAAACAACTTTTTCTTAACATAGCTAGAAACAAATTAAATTGAAGAAAGCTGTTTGCAAAAAGAAATAGTTTTCTACATATATATTTTCTTGTATATACACAGACAAACACATCAAGGAAATTCAGCCGAATTCTCGTATTCATTTTCACGATTGAAAGCATCTATCGTTGCGTTCAGTAACGAGATTGATCACATCTTACCACTTTGTTAGTACCAACAAAGGGATATAACCTTCATATATTTTTTTGTACCTGTGTTCAAAGTGCCCTTACTGAGCGTTAAACTCATAGACGAGAACTAATTTTCAATGTGTTGGTAAATAGAGTGAGATAGCGATTGTAAGAGCGAGTGAGATAGATAAAAGCGCGCAACGCTTGCTATATATATATGTATGTATGTATGTTATATAATTATTTGTTACTTAGGTCTAACCTCTTTTTCTAGAATATTTCGATGACATTCTATGTGCTTGGAAATACATATAATTGTGTTTTAGCTCATATTTTATTTTTCCCTGCAAGATTTTATTTATTAAATTGCACCATTTCATAATAAAATAATGTGCGAGAGTGTTAAGCACAAAATTGTGCACATTAGTACAGTGAAAATGTACTGTAGACAATGCTTTTTAATTTAATATTTTTATAAGCTTATTTTTAATTCCTATATTATGACAAATAATGTATAATCATTGTTCGGTAATTTCTACAGCATGCTTTAGCATTTCTGTGATTTCTTTCTTATCTTCCAATATAGCAGTACATTGAGCGCAATCTATTTTGATCTTCTTAACGTTATTAATTGTATTATTCGTATTTATATACAAAATTCGTGTTGTAACTGATGTTTCTGGAATAGCGTCTTCTTCATATCCCACAGTTGTTTCATTTTTCTCAGTACTTTCTATTTCTTTTGTACACATTACAGTTAATAAAAGTAAAAAGCTTGTCTCATCTTCCGTACAATTTGCTGATATTAAGTGTTTTGATATCAGATTACATGATAATAATCCTTTAACAACGTGCCTAAGGTTATTATTCTAATGTACATGATCTCTAGTTCGACTAAAAAAATTTTATGCAATATCTTGGTTTAAGTATTTCAAATGTAGTTCAGTAAATCCACAATCTTGAAGCAGTTTCTATAAACATTGTGCGCTTCGTATTGTTTGTCTTCAATTATTCAAACATTTTGGTTTATTTCTCCTTAAGGAATTATAGCTTTTTTTCTCAACAAATTCCATATTATTTAATGTTTGTAATGCTTTTTGCCAAAATCTCAAATGTTCGCTATTTTGTGTGATAATGTTACTGAGTCCTTGGTTTAATATTTCCATTGAAAGAGTCAAATAAATCGTCAGAAAAATATAATGCTTCTTTTGTTGCAATGACGTTTGTTGACAAAGTCAGTGTTGTATCATTTACTTTTACGGTATCAGTAATAAAATGCTTTAGTAATATTGTTTTTTAACGAAGGTGTAATATTTTTTTCACATATTAAATAATAATTGTACCTTCATTTAAAGACAATCTGCAACATACAATCTGCAACAGTATGGCTCAAGACTTGTACTGCATATTTTACTTTCATTGTAGCAATTAATACATTTTTGATCAAGTTCATAATGTAATCACTTTCTTTAAAATGTTTGTGGTACACTCGAAGTTGACTAACCTCGCTTTCTTTATATGGTTTCAAAATTAAGTTTTTCATTCATTTTTCACGTAGCTATGAATCTTTTGGAAAACTGTGCGATGGCATATTAGATTTTGTTGTATAATTAAGCATACAACACGGTCTTCCTATTTGTATCTTTTTCAATTTTTATGTTAAAATATTAACAACGTGCGTTGTTAGTTGTATCACATATATAAGCATTCATAACAATGGATAAACATATAGCAAGTGCTGCGCGCTGACGCTCACTGGCGCTTTTTTTATCCCACTCGCTATCTCACTCTATTTACTAACCATTTAAGAGTATCTTGTCTATGGTTCTTGTCCATTATCGAGGGCGCTGCAAACATTGGTACCGAAAAGGTCCATAAAGTTTATAGCCCTTGGAATAAACTAAACTATTGTCCATGGAAGTGTCTTTCAAGATTATACCAATATATATAGATCCTAATTTTCACTTTAATTGCATTTATATTTTGAATCTTATGCAAAAAACCAAAAATGTATTGAAACTCTTATTTCCTTTTATTAACTTGGTCTTCACCACTTTAATAATTACTTTAATAATTTGAATATAACTAGATCTGTGGGATAAGTTTCTTGCTACATATGTACAATCTGACGTATTTTAAATTTGTGTAACCTTATTACAGAATGTTGATAAGGTTTTATATTTATATTCATTTGTAAAATGTCAAAACGTTGGAGCAATGATTATGTGGTTACGGAGCACCGTGACTTACAGGTATGTAGAATGTCATATAACTTATTTTTAAGAAATAAATACAATTAAATAAAAAAAACATAATTCTTATATTTGTTATTGATTTCAGGCTAATACTATGGCCATAGATGCAACTGGCAATTATGTTTTATTAGCTGGGTATACACATATTTATTAATTTATTAACTTATTATTATGAACTTAGTATAAAGTTCCTATGTTCTATAGTCGTAGGTATTTTGCTATAAAACAGTTAAATGAATGCAAGGATACTTTACGAAAGTTTCAACGACAAAGTAAATATGAAGTAGGTTCTGCAGAGTGGAATCCTACACCATTAAATTGTCACTTATGTGCGATATCAGTAAGAAGTTATATTTGAAGGATTCACCATTATTAAATAATTTCATTTATTTTCTTAAAATAATATTTGTTTTCTTTTTCAGAGTAATACTCGCATAGAAATATTAAGCCTTGCAGTAAGTAGTGGATATGAGCTACAAACTATTTATGGTCTTAAAGCACATACCCGTGTAGTTAATGGTATAAATTGGCATCCAAAAGAACCTGACATTATAGCTTCTTGTAGTATTGATACTTTTATACATATTTGGGACATAAGAGATCAACGAAGACCTTGTTTATCTTTATCAGCAGTTGGTAAAGCAAAATAAATAATATATGCTTTCAGAATGAAACATATAACTTTTGTATTTTATAAATATTTTTAATATAGCGGGATCTTCACAAGTACGTTGGAATAGTTTATCACCTCATACATTAGCTACTACTCATGATGGAGATATTAAAATATGGGATCAACGTAAAGGAAATAGTCCTGTTCAATATATAGCAGCTCATTTAACAAAGGTTGTTATTTTTATAGTATTTCTACACATTATTAATTCTATAATTAATAAAATTTTATAATACTTCAGATACATGGTTTAGATTGGTGTCCATTTAGTCAAACTCAATTAGCAACATCTAGTCAAGATTGTACAGTTAAAATTTTTGATATTGGCAATCCAAAAAAAGCAGAAAATATCTTAACAACAAATTCTCCTGTATGGAGAGCACGGTATACAGTAAGTAAGCTTGAATATATAATTTTACGTTTACGTTTTACTTTTGGATTTTTTAATGAGATGATATCTCATTTAATCCTTTAATATTAAATCTACAGCATTAAATGGGCAAAATAAATATGTAAAATATTTTATCTAAGAATAGAAAAGGGTCATAATTATAAACATATTTTATAATAATATATATATTAAAACGTTGATTTTCTAGCCTTTTGGAGAAGGACTAGTAACAATTGTAGTACCACAGTTAAGACGAGGAGAGAATAGTCTTTTATTATGGAATACATCAAATCTTAGCGCACCTATATATACTTTTGTAGGACATACCGATGTTGTCTTAGAGTTCCAATGGCGACATACAAAATTAGGTATTATCTAGTATTTTAAAAAATGTTAATAATCAAGGAAATCTCTCTCTCTCTCTCTCTCTCTCTCTCTCTCTCTCTCTCTCTCTATCAATTAATCTGTACACAGAGAACACTGACTATGAATTAATTACGTGGTCAAAGGATCAATGCTTAAGGATTTTTAAAATTGATCCTTTTTTAAAGAAGGTAAGATAATTGTAGAACACTGCAGTAATGAAATATGCATGAAGTGAACAAAAAATTTTTAGCATAATGTTTTAGTTATGTGGACATGACAGTGACGATAATGCATCCGTTTTTTCCCAATATGGAAAAGATAATGCATTAAGTACGTATAAATTAATTATATATTTATTCAATTTTATTAAGATATAACAAAGTTTAGTTAAATAATATTATAGGTTCTTTGCAATCCGTTCAACAACTTCAAATAAATGATGCGCAGAATAATCAGAAAACAAATTATATAGAAACTAAAGTTGATGATTCTACATCGAGTACGGAATTAAGTACATTTTCTGAAAATACAAAGGATATATCATCACCTACACAACCGAAGACATTACAACAAGAATTTTCCTTGATAAACATGAATATACCAAATATAGAGGTAATATAGTTTAAAATGAACATAATATAACTTATTATTGCCTTTATAAACATTATAAAACTATTTAGGTAAATGCTATGGATGCAAATGAACGAAGCTGTACTGTTACAGCATGTAATACTAATTATAACGTAGTACTTAAAGTAAATTTTCCTAGAAACTATCCATACAATGCACAACCTACATTCCAATTTTGTCCTGGAACAAGCATTGATAATGCAACAATGGCAAAATTATTAAAAGTTTTGAAACAGACTGCTCAACAACGCGTCAGAAAAAACCGGTCCTGTTTAGAACCATGTCTTAGACAATTGATTATAACGTTAGAACAAGTAAATAAATTATGGTATTATTTTGTATTCTAATATTTTAACTACATTATTTTATATTCATTATACTATTTATAGATATGCAAAAAAAATGAAAATGAAACCAATCATCTTGATTATTATATACAGGATAATGCAAACTTTTTGAATTCCTCTAATATGTGTACTAGCTATCAAGATGCATATATACCATTTCCTCGAACATCCGGTGCCAAATTTTGTTGTGTGGGTTTGTAGACATATTGTAAACATTCAATAATGTTTTAAGATCATTTATAATACTAATATTTCTCCAGGTATACTTGTATGTTTTGGTCGTTCTTCATATCCAAAAAGGTCTTCAATAAAACCTGAAAGCATAACACCTAGAGCACTATCTGCTTTAGGAAGTGGAATCAATAATGGAGAACATTTTATGAATATGTATCCAAATACTTACGTGCCATCTAATGATGGTATATCGATCAGTTCTTTCTATTTTCAAGATCGTGTAAGTTAATATTTTTTACTACAGTTATTATATATTATCTTTAAATTAGTATAACAATAAAATTGATGTTAATAGAAAAACATAAGACGTAATTTACATGGTACAAATAGAATACACGACAGGCCATGTTGTAAAAATTATCGTTCATTGGTTACAATTTACGAAGCTTCGTCTCTATTTTTTGTTAGTAAAGAACTTGCAGAAAAATATATGTGAGTATAACAAAAAATGTAATATTTTATTAATATAGCATTATTATAATATATAATAATCATTATATCATAATTATCATAATGTTCTTTCATATATTACTTGTCAATGATTTTGTCCAAATTTATTTTTTGTTTTAGTATTAACATTACAGATATTCCAGCTATGTGTCAGTATAATGCAAATGTTGCTGCTACATTGGAAAGAGCTGATTTGGTACAAGCTTGGTGTTTAGCTACACTTGTTATATCACAATCTTCTTCCAATATAGGACAAAACTTATTTCAAACATCAGATAATGATCTTGCCCCGTGGGCTTTACATCCGTTTGGACAAAATTTAATTCATTCTTTGTAAGTATTGTATTGTAAAAAATGTATTTGTAATAGAACAAAAAGTATATTCTACCTATGTTTACTCTTCAGAATTCAGCATTATGCTAATCAATCTGACATACAAATGGCTGGTATGTTGTGCTGTGCATTTAGTTATCGATCTGAAAATGTAGATGCTACACAAACACGAATAGTTAGCAAATCTGTTAATGTTAGTGTAAGTGATCTTACTGTTTATAAAAGTAATAACTTATAGTATTATTTTAAGATATCTTCCTAATAAATTGTGTATATGCACAAATGATAAGACAGTCATATATTTGACAAGAAAAATGTAATGATGAGATAGTAATAATTATTTTATTTGTCATTTTGTTTCTGACAATTTAAATAAAATCACAGTTAAAGATAAAATTTCGAATTAAATCTGACACTTCTACACCATTCTATAAATAAATTACTAAATTATATGTTATATTTGCTATAATGTATAATGAAATTGTAAGATTGAAATTCAAGATTTCCTTTCTTCCTTTATTGTATAATGACTAAGGATTCTAAGAACCATATGTACAATTATAAAAGATTTTTCTTCATTATATACTATTAATATATTGCTAGCAACTTATGCTTTAACATTTTATTCTTTTTTACTGTGATGTACATGTACAGATGCGCTCGAACTATGAGTAATCTAAGAACTGATACAATATTATCTTTGTTATAGAGGCTTTCTGCGAATACTTCCAATAGTGGTGGTTGAAGGTAAGGTATTTCTTTTAAATATTGTTTTAAAGTGTGTGTCTCAAATATATTGGTTCTTAGATTACTTTGTCATAAAAGATACTGCTCCTTAACTCTTACCAATATTATTGAAGTAGAAGTGTCAAAAAAGAACTAATTTTACTCCTTTTAAGTGTTTACATAACACTTCAAACTCAAATATCAATCAATATTTTACATGCATATTCATTAATTTCACATATACATAGTAAAAATGTATTGAATATATTAAGAATGCAGACAAAGAATTGTATTCTTAATAAACAGCGATATGTATAGTTAGCAATTACTGATTATTTTTTATTATAAAGTTTTTACATAACACAATTCGATATAAAATATTTTGCTACAACACAAGTAATATATTAATAAAAGACACATTTTAGCCTGGTGGTTCCCCATATCATACAATTCATCTAGCAGATACAACATTAGAAGGATGCAATTTTCCAAATTTAAAACCACATAGGTCCAATTCATGGTCTGAATCTCTAGATGATTTAAAAATTATACAAGATACATTTGGAGATTCTGTTAAAAATATTAAGTAAGCATAAAGAATTTAATCTTTATAAAAATTGTTATAAAATTTAAAGTAAAATACACACTGTAATATCTATAAACAGAGTATTTGATGAAAAATATACAGCACTTTATAATGGATATAAAAAAGCATATGCAGAGGTACTACATAGATGGCAATTGTTAGATGCAAGAGCACAAGTGCTGAAGCATGTAAGCATAATGCCAATTGATATACATAAAGGTGTTGAATTCCAAAGTGAATGTCAAATCTGTGGTAAAGTTTGTAGAGGTCCTCAATGCTTAAACTGTAAACGACTAACATTTCAATGTGTAATCTGTCATATTTCAGTCAGAGGTTTGTGTATGATTGCTATAATAAAATAAAAAATTATTTCATAAATTTTCAATCATTTCATATTAATACAATATATATTTCTAGGACCAAGCAACTTTTGCATTCTTTGTGGTCATGGTGGACATACTCAACATTTAGCAGCCTGGTTTGTTAACGAAACAGTTTGCCCAGCAGGCTGTGGGTGTTATTGTTTACAAGAAAGTTCTATACTATTGAAAATGTAAATAATACAAAGAAACAAAATTGTATATACCAATGACATATAATATTTGTTATGATAAAATAATATTTTTTAAGTAAAAAGAGAAATTTATTAACTACCTGTTACAAAGAGTTGTGTAAATCTATTGATATAAACATAATCTATTTGTAACCTTATTTCTTGAATTATATAATGACAGATTTAATTGATCACTAATATTTACTGTTTTCTCGCTATTATCATTACTTTTAATATTTCACTCCTCATTAACAAAATTCTCTTGATCCTTTTTGACATAAGATGTATTAAAAAATAATTTTTCCAACTCTTGTAATTCGACTAAAAATAAAAATTTAATAGATGTTTATATTTAATATTAACATTGTATAATATATCATATAAAAGGATATGTTATACTTTCATCGCGAATTGCTTTTTCTCGTACAAGCTCTGCTTCTCTTATTGGTCGTAATTTTTCTGCTTCTTCACGTAATGCATTTTCCAAAATATGATATTTTTTCTGGTTTTGAAATCCATAAACCACTCCAACAATTAAAAATGTCCATCTAACAAACTAAAGCTTATATAAAATTTGAACGAACGAAATTTTGTACATTACCTTTATTAGCGGATTAACTTTATATGGAAGATAAACAACTTTTCTTTTAACCATAATAGGTAACTAAATAAATAATAAATATATTCGATTTATTTACGAAGTAACTATTTTGTCCTTTATATGTTGTGAATTAGGTTACAAATTATCTATTTATTTTCTTGTTTGAATTTATGGTGTACATAAACTAATCCAATAGTGTAAAAAAACTAATCCAATAATTTATAATGCGTGTATGATAATTTTTTAATATAATATTGATGAAATAAATAAAAAAAGTTATTTTTTTATAAATAGTTATTTTATAACGTTATTTCTAAGGATGTAATTTATAAAAAAATAGAATATACACAGTGTCGCGTGCGCGCGCGCATACGTATATACATGTGTGTATATAAGAAAAATTGCTAAGATATTAATATTTTGTTTTATTGTCTTTGTCCAAGTACATAGAGAATGTTTACAAAAGGGCTAGTATCTGTAATGATTGGGCTTATAAGGACCTTCTATAGGAATATCAAGGTATTTAGATTGTTCTGCTGTCAACTTGGTTAATTTTACACCAAGGTGATTGAGATGTAGTGCTGCAACTTCTTCATCTAATTTCTTTGGTAACATATGGACGCCTACAGTATAGGATTCAGATTTACTCCATAATTCAATCTGTGCTAATACTTGATTTGTAAAAGAATTACTCATGACAAAACTAGAATGTCCCATGGCACATCCCAAATTAACCAAACGACCTTCTGCGAGTAGAATGATATGTCTAGAATATAAATATTGTTAATAGTTTAGTATATTCATTATATGTTGTATTCCATTATATTTTCTTGTTTATATTTAATATTCAACTGAATATTTACCTATCGTTTTTCAAAGTATATCTGTCCACTTGAGGCTTAATATTGACTTTGCTGACTGCATTCTTTTCTAACCATGCAACATCTATTTCACAATCAAAATGTCCAATATTACAAATAATAGCATCATTTGGCATTTTTAAAAAATGTTCTCCTAAAATTATATCTTTACATCCTGTAGTAGTGACATAAATTTGACCTATTGTTGATGCTTCTGTCATTGTAGTTACCTGAAAAAAATAATGCAATTATTTATGATAAAATTTTGGAACTTTAAAAATGGAACATTTGTGACATAGTTGATATTTTTGACATTTACTTGATATCCTTCCATGGCTGCTTGTAATGCATTTATGGGATCTATTTCTGTAATAACAACACGACCACCTAATGCTCTAAGACTTTGTGCACATCCTTTACCAACATCTCCATATCCTGCTACCACGCATACTTTCCCAGCGATCATGATATCAGTTGCTCTTTTGATACCATCAATCAAAGATTCTCTACATCCATATAGATTATCGAATTTGCTCTAAAATAAAAAAGATGTCATTCTAATAATTTATTATATTATATTATTATAAATTAGAAAGATTTAATACATATACAACAAACCTTTGTAACAGAATCATTAACATTTATTGCAGGCACCTTGAGGGTTCCCTCCTTCACCATACGATAAAGATTATGTACTCCAGTTGTAGTTTCCTCTGATATACCCCGACAATCTTTTAAGTACTGCGGAAACTTAGTATGTACAAGATTTGTAAGATCACCACCATCGTCAAGGATTAGATTTAAAGGTTTGTCATCGTCAAACATCAAGGTTTGTTCTATACACCATAGATACTCTTCATCTGTTTCACCTTTCCATGCATAAACAGGTACTCCAGCTTTTGCTATAGCAGCGGCTGCATGGTCTTGTGTACTAAAGATGTTACAAGATGACCATTGTACCTTAATTACAATAAAAGATCTCTTTGAACATAATTTCTATTGAAATATGTATCTTATATATTATAATATTCTAAAACTTGATTTGTTTTAATATCTTGACTTTATTAAAAGGTCAAAGTTTATACTGTTGATATGATAAGAAGCCACAGTAACACAAAAAAATGTTTGTAGCTTGTAATTAAATCTTACTAAGATTTGCAAAAATCAATATATATATAAGATAAATTATAAACTGTATGTTCAAGGATTATTACTATTGGTATTAAGTTTTACTTAAAGCTTACCTTTGCTCCAAGCTCTATTAAAGTTTCAATAAGAACAGCAGTTTGCACAGTCATATGAAGGCAACCAGCAATACGAGCTCCCTGCAATACTTTAGGTGGACCATATTTTTTTCTTATTGCCATAAGACCAGGCATTTCATTTTCTGCTAGAGTTATCTCTTTTCTACCCCATTCTGCCAGAGATATGTCTGCTGCAATAACAAAGTAATAGAATATTGAATGAAAATGTTAATAGATCATTTTAAAAAAAGTTCTTCCATAGATCATGAACCCTAATTTACATTTACAAAGCAAAAATTTCCATGTCTTTTATATATTTAAAATTGTAAAATAGTAATTGAATTACCTTATTTATTATGTATACATATGCCTTATTTATAGCCTGATATATTACGATATAATGCGTTCATATAATAATTATTCCAATATAAATTTATTTAAAAAAACATTACTTATACAAGAATTATTTATACAAGAAATAAGTTAAATAAAAAAATGCATTATATTATAACTTGATGATATAATAATTCACAAATTTACACATTTTTTTGTCTCGAATTCATAATCACATATTTTATTTAAATTTTCCAATATTACGTATATTATAATAATTTAACATACAATTTGATGAAAAAACGTACATATATAATGAGAAGAAAAAAGGATTTAATAAAACTTTATACACTTATATTCTAATTTAGATTATAAATAGAATATAAATTCTTTTATGATAGTGTAATTTTTTAAATCTTTATATAATAACAGAATCGTTATTCCGTGATAAAAGAAAGCACGTGTTTATAAAGGTATCAATATATTCGAATTTTTTTATTGTTACTTACCAATTTTATAGACAGGTTTTGAAGACATCTTTTTTCAAAATTTGAAAACTCGATTGATCAATAAGACGAATAGTTATGAACAATTGATACGACAATTAATCTGTTAAAATTACGAAATATCAACAATAAATCGCAATAAAATCAACAAAACTTGTCTGTCTCACGCCTGCTCACGCCATCCCACACTGCCACGCACGGTTGAATAATTTTAGTCTTCCCCTTCTTTACTACTTTCATGGATTCGTTATCATGTATTAAAGCCAATCGTGTTATACATATATAACAATTTTACGAACAATATTTGTGGTACGAAGTAATATTTATTCTTTAAGAAATTCTAGCATTCAATTAACTTCGATTGAGTAATTAGACAGAACTTTAAAAATACCTTCAACAACATTATATTCATCAATTTTTGGCAATATTGATTATTACATTCATAAATTTAATGTAGTTTAATTTTTTTTATTTATACATATTTTTTGTATTTATATTTATTACCATATGAGAACATTCAATTCTGTTTCCTACTACTAATAGCGCTGTGATCTGTTTCTGGATAACATCATGTGACATAAACCGTATAATAAAATTTCAATACAATTGTTGAGCGATTTATTTTTATAGTGAGATCATAAGTTTTTATAATGATATTAAAATCTTAAACCATGTTTTCAGTTAGAATATTAACAATAGATAGTTATCAAACAAATCCCATTTCTAAATTAGATCCCACGTTTTCAGAATTTCGAGGCAATGAAATTAAACATGTACCTGTGATTAGAATATTTGGTTCGACTTTAACAGGTTGAATTTACTTGTTTGTTATTATCGTTCATTCAATATTCACTCCAAGAGTATTTTTCTGAAGCTTTGTCACTTGTAAATTATTACCATAATATAATTTATTGTTATCCAATATATTTTTACTTTCAGGAGAAAAAACATGTTTGCACATACATGGCGTTTTTCCATATATATATGTACCATGTACCATCAAAGAGAATATAAATAGTTTTATGCATCAATTAAGTTCGTCAATAGATAACGCCATTAACGTATCATCAGGAAAAACAGCATGTAATACTCAACATGTTTACAAAATACAATTAGTTCGTGGAATGTAAGGGAATTTTTAATATAAAAGAAAAAAAATATCATATATATTGTAAATAGTATATATTATATATAACATAATGTAGTTGCAATATTAATAATTTCTTAAGATAACGATTGCATATTAATATTTTACAGTCCAATTTATGGATATCATGAAACAGAATATCTTTTCTTTAAAATTTATTTTTATAATCCATTTATTATAAAGAAAGTAGCAGATTTATTGCAAGTAGGTATTTTATTAATATGATTATAAACTTATATATATTATAACAAATATTCACACATTTATTATGTGTATTAGTTACTTGCTAAAACATGAGTACAACAAAATTTTAATTTCAGAATGGTATAATTTGCAATCTACAGTTACAACCACATGAAGCACATATTCCATTTATTTTACAATTTATGATAGATTATAATTTGTATGGTATGAATCTTATAAATATAAAAGAAATTAAACATCGCTGGTCTTCATTTTTAACTACCAAAGAAGGAACAAACCAAATGAATAATTCAGAATCGTTTGATTCACAAAAATATCTTCCAATGTCTGTTATTCGTCAAACAATATGTGCCTTAGAAGTAGACGCACAAGCAGATAATATATTAAATCAAGAAATAATTGGTAAAGGTATGGAATTTAATCCTGGTCTTGCTGAAATTTGGAAACAGGAAAAAATGAGAAGATATCAAGCTGGTTTGGAAAATGTTAAGTCACAGTTCTTGTATCCACAGAGTCCTGAAAAACTAACTGTACTACCAACTGTTAATGATAATTATCAAGAGCAACGACTCTTTCAGAAACTTCAAGACATTCTACAGGTATATCAGTATTTTTACATAAGCATATTTTTATAAGTATAAATATATATTATTATATAATATACAGTTCAAATCATTTATGAACATGTATATCATATTATTCTTTCCAGGAGAATGAGACTGTAACTTTATCAAACTTAACAGAAACTTCTTATCCATTACAAGCACAGGAGGATGACGATATGTTAAGTGCTTCATGCGTTGTAAATCATATTACTCCTTCTTCATCACAAAAAATATATGAAAAAGATCAAACAAAATATGATAACTTCAAAGAACTACCTTCATATCTTTTATTAGAAACTCTTTCAATCAATAATCAAGCTAGCAAAACTAGTTCTTGTAAATATTGAAAATATAATATTTTAATAATAATTAATAAATCGATAGGCATTTATTGCTTTGTTAAAGATACTCTTTATAGTGTTTTTTTATTTTATTGTAGTGAATGAAGATGATATGGACTTAGTGGAAATATTAGCTGATTTATCAGAAAATGACGAAGTTAAAAAAATAATAGATGATGATAGTATATTAGGATCTCAATATTCAGAACAGGATAATAAAGTCTTATCTGACTATGAAGATGATGAAAATGAGCAATTGAACTTAACAAATCTGGACCTAATTAGCCTTAGTCAAAATCTATCAAATACATTAATAGAAAAGTCAAATAAATCAAATGAAGAAAATATCCAAACAGATCATGATAAGAATTTAAATATATTAATTTGTCCTCAATTTGATGGTGCCAATGATTTTATAGAAAGTTCAAAATCTAAAAAAAGGAAAAGAACAAATACACAATGTGATAATATTAATAATTCACCAAATAAATCACAATCTAAGAAAACAAAAATGGAATATGCTGAACAATCACATATTATCAAACAAAATCCTGAGATTGCATCATCTTTAGCACTTTCTAATAAAAATAATTTAGTTTTTACTGCAATAGATCCCTTGGTAAGATCTACGATCACCTTGGATGAACGAGAAATGCGTATTTGTACTTATAATCGCCATAAATCATCTACTAAACAAACTGTAGTTGATATTGTACAGGAAGAAGAAATGAGTGATCTTAAAACATATAACTGTGATAAACTTATTAAATCTAAAAATATGAGTAATGAAGATTTAAAAAAACAAATATATGAGCCAAAGAATAATAAGCAAGGACCATCAAAAAAAAATTCAAATTCGTCACGAAATTACTCACCATTAAATTTAATTATTAGTTCTCCAAAAACATTAAAATTTAATAATAAAAATGTAATAAGTTCCAAGATTATAGATTGCAAAATAAGTCCTAAGAAATTGGTATTCTCTGAACTGGATGATCTAAAATGTAATTTATTATAAACAAATTTAGAAATAATGTAAAAAAGCATTAGAAAACATAAGAATATAATATGTAATAGCAAAATAAACATTAATATATTATTAATTAATAATGTATTATTTTTACAGGTAATGTAACTGAACCTAATGTATCGCAATGTAATCCAGATATTAAAAGTCTGTCCAGAGAATATCAACAAAAGGGATCAGATATCAAACATAAAAACGACAAAACTAATGTTCTCACTGATATATCATTTCAAATTAATGAATTAAATGTTCCTGAAAGCGATATAGAAAAAAATATACATAACACAACATTTACACAATATATTGAAGAAAAAATAAGAAATGAAAGTCAGACTTTGCAGCCCATTTATACTGTTGCCAATCAAACAAAAAAAGTATCAATTACAATTATAACAAAATTTAACCCACCTACACAAAATTATGTATTACAAAGTTTGACTACATATGGTATTTCAAAGAACATTCAAGGAGGACCATTTTTTAGTGATAAGTTTGATTTAATTAAGCAAAAAGAAATTTCATTTAATACTTTTAATGTACCAGTGATTGCTTCGTTTAATTCCAGTTTGGAGGGAATTACAGGAATTAAATTATGGCGACGAATGAAAGTAAATGAATTTTATCCTTCTGGATCAAGCATAAAGTCAAATCATATGAAAAGAGTTCTTGCAGGTTATAATTTATTAACGATACGAACTCTTTTGGAACCTCCACAAACAAAATTTGTTCAAGCATGGTTGAAATTGAAGCAGTGCCTGTCTATAAAAAATCAACAAAGTAGGAATGATTACACAATAGAATTACTATCATTAAATTATATCTACCATAAATATTATAGTCTATTTTAATTATATATATATATATATATATATATATATATATATATATATATATATGTTTTGAGAATTAATGATTACATTTTTTTTGGATGCATCTGTATAGTTGACGTCAATAATACTTCTACAAGTGGACAATCTCCTTCTTCTAGTAATTCCAATTCATTAAAGAAGAACAAATCAGAGAACACATTTAATGATATATTGTCACATAAGGACAATAAAGTATCACAATACTTTGGAATTTCTCATGGACAGATAGAATATTCTTTAAATGAAAAAATCGGCAGTGCCTCACATGAAAATCTTCAGCATTCTAGAACTGTAACTATGGTAAATAATTTATATTTAATTTTGAATGTGTTATTATCTATTAACAGTTAAATCAATATTTATAAAATTTTTTTAGCATCAATATATAACAATACTTTCTTTGGAAGTACATATTCTTACACGTGAAAATTTCATACCTGATCCACAATATGATCCCATAGAAGCAATTTTTTATGCTATTCAAAGTGATGTTCCAATTTCTTCTGATGTAAAGCAAATGGAATATGGTACGATTTTAAGTTTATTTACATTTATATTTAATCATTTTATATTAAAGTTAAATATCATTACAGGAACAATTGTTAGACATTCATCCGGTGGAGAGTCAGCAGGTTTCATTAATTCTCACATCCCTCTTATTCCAACCTTGATACAATATGTAGAAAGTGAGGAAGATTTATTAAATAATTTAGTTACATTAATTCGTCATTGTGATCCTGATATCTTAATTGGTTGGGAAGTCGAATTTTCATCTTGGGGTTATATCTTTCAAAGAGCTTCACATATAGGATTTAAACTGTTTCCTTTATACATTTCAAGAACTCCAAATATTTCATCTACTTATGTATCCCAAATATTCTCTAAGGAAGATTCAGAAATACGAATACCAGGCCGCATAATTCTGAATGTCTGGAGGATAATGAGACATGAAATAGGTATATAAAAATTATACTTTACTATAGTAATTAATAAGTATTACTTTTAAATAATAATACACTAATAAATACATTTAATTCATATTTCATAATTAGTAATTCATTGAATGTATTCTTGTAGCATTATCAAGTTATACATTTGAAAGCATTATGTACAAGGTGATGAAAGAAAGAGTTTCATGTCAAAAATATAAAACATTAACTAAATGGTGGAAACATTCAAATATTGCGATAAAAAGTAGAGTAATCGATTATTATGTTATAAGAGTTTCAGGAAATTTAAGAATTCTTTCTCAATTAGATATTATTGGTAAAATAAATTTGTATGCTTCTTTTATTGATAATTTACTAAATTTCATAAATATTCTTTAATATTTATAATGTCTGCAGGTAGAACGAGTGAATATGCACGACTCTTTGGAATACAATTTTATGAAGTATTCTCACGAGGTTCTCAGTTTCGCGTTGAATCAATGATGTTAAGATTTGCAAAACCCTTAAATTTTATTGCTGTATCACCTTCTGTGGAACAAAGAGCTAAAATGCGTGCACCAGCAGCATTACCATTGATTATGGAACCAGAGTCTAAATTTTATACAGATCCAGTGATTGTTCTTGACTTTCAAAGTTTATATCCAAGCATTATAATTGCTTATAATTACTGCTTTTCTACATGTTTAGGTCGCATTGAACATTTAGGCCAGTGAGTAAGAAATCATAGATATAATAAATATTTATTTCAATTAAATATTATGTTACTACAATATAAAATATGCATTAGATCTATACCATTTGTATTTGGCGCGACAACTTTAAAAATTAAAAGAAATACTCTTTTAAAGTTACAAGGAAAAATCAATTGTACGCCCAACGGTGTAGCTTTTGTAAAATCTGAAGTACGAAAAGGTATATTACCAAGAATGCTTGAAGAAATACTAAATACTCGTATAATGGTAAAGAATTCGATGAAACTTCATTCATCCGATAATAATAATCTTCAGCGTATTCTTCATTCGCAACAGTTGGGTCTTAAGTTGATAGCAAATGTTACATACGGTTATACGTCTGCTAACTTTAGTGGCAGAATGCCATGCATTGAGGTATATGAAATAATTATAGACAAACCAAACATATAAGATGAATATTATTATGTTTTAACATGTTCAAAGATAGGTGACAGTGTAGTTAGTAAAGGAAGAGAGACTCTTGAGCATGCTATAAAAATTGTGGAGTCTACACCTAGATGGGGTGCCAAAGTAGTCTATGGAGATACAGATTCTTTATTTATCCTATTACCTGGAAAATCACGAACCGAAGCTTTCAAAATTGGTGCTGATATTGCGGATACTGTGACAGCTGCTAATCCACCTCCTATAAAATTAAAATTCGAAAAAGTCCTTCAGCCATCTATTTTACAGGTAAATAGTAATTAATTATTATTATTATTCTTTAAATATAAAAATGATACTTAACGAACTTTTCATTTTGTCAGACAAAAAAGCGTTATTGCGGATATATGTATGAAACTTCTGATCAAAAAAATCCTGAATATTTTGCAAAAGGTATTGAGACCGTACGTAGGGATGGATGTTTTGCCGTTTCAAAGGTATATTATATCAAAAGAATAAATCACAATATTTGTTTATTTTGAAGTAAATTTGCAAATTCATAATTACGGTATCATTAACTATTCTTTTAGATTCTTGAAAAGTCATTGAAGATATTATTTGATACTTCAGATATTTCTTTAATAAAAATGTATATTCTCCGACAATTTAATAAAATTTTATGCAGACGAGTCTCGATCGAGGATTTAACATTTGCCAAAGAATTTCGTGGCTTGAACGGTTACAAACAAAATGCCGTTGTCCCAGCATTAGAATTAACACGCAGATTAATGCGCAAAGATCCTCGCGCAATACCTCGTACCGGTGAACGCGTGCGCTACGTTATTGTTGCTGGTGCACCGAATCAAGCATTAATCCATTGCGTTCGTACACCATGGGAAGTAATGTGCGATCCTGGTTTATATCCGAACTCTATTTATTATATAACAAAAGTTATTATACCACCTCTAAATCGATGCTTTAATTTATTTGGTATCGATGTTAATAACTGGTAGGTTATATAAAATATTCTCTAATGATATAATCAGGGTAAAATAAGTTTCATATACCGTGTAATATTATAAGCTATATATAATTAAATCCTTAAACAGGTATCAAGAGATATCTCATCGACAATCATTCGATAAATTAGACTACTTAAATACGAAAAATCAAAAATTTACGATTTGTCAATTTTTTAATACTACTATATGTAATGTTTGTGGAGAACAGTCTACCAATGATATTTGTTCAGAGTGTATGACACAACCAGACAAAACAATCCTCGCATTTTACGAAAAGATAAGATGGTTGGAACGTACATATCAGCAATTTAATGAAGTAAGTGTATCACACATTTGATATTATTACATGAAATTTTTTTATTCCTTATTGTTCTTATGTAATGGAAGAGTGAGAGAAACTTGTGTATATGTATTACGTTAGATAAATTATTTTCTCCAGGTATGTTACTCGTGCGTAGGACGACGAGATGATCCTGATTGTGATTCCTTGGATTGTCCAATATTATATCGCGTGTATGAAGCTCGTAAAAATCTTGCACAAGTATCTTACTTAAATAATCTGATAAACAATGGTATTAATATTATCAATACACACGGCAATAACGTACCTACCTCATAGTAGTGGTTGCACCACCGATAATGATATACTACTCATCAGGTGATTGTGGGTTTATTTGGATCTCTTGGAAAGTAAATGAAATGAAAGAAGCTGCTGTACTATTTGAATGTTTATTCTCTTAGTTTTTTTTTTTTTTTTTTTTTTTTTTTTTTTTTTTTTTTTTTTTTTTTTTTTTTTTTTTTTTTTTTTTTTTTTAATCATAATACTGTATAACATACAAGAAATGCACATTAATGAAACCTACAGAAGAGAATCTGAATATACATAACACTTGTCACTTGTTTTACTTTTCATGCATTTTTGTTTAGCTATCATATATTTTTTTTTTACTAACTCAAAGATGATAATTTTATTATATACTTTTTAGATAGCATAAGAATAAGTATAAATACATTTTCAATTTATCTGCAATGAATGTCATCATTTTCGACTATTTCTTCGTAAATCATTCAAGTAGTATGTTCTGACTGCATATAGTGTAGGAAAGAAGAATATATTACTAAACTTAAATTGTAATAAAAATGAAATAAATAAACTGTTTTCTTGCCACTTTCTCTTTCATTATAAGTACTAATGCTTCCGCCGAAACTTGATTTATGCTTAAATCTTTCCTTTCTTTTCTCTTACTTCTTTGTTTTTTTCTTTTTTTTAAATATTTTTATTTCCTTTCATAAAACATTATCGAATACAAAGAAATGTAGTATCATTTGTAATTGTTATTTGCAATATTATAACTATAAATGAATAAAGTTACGGTCTTTTAAATATTGTATTTTTTACGTTATTAAAAAACAACATACCACGCTTTAATATTATTATGTGTTTGAAGTGCCAGCATGATTATGAAAAAGAAAAATGAACTTGCGTTTCGTAATATTGAGCATCTTTAAACGTTGCAAAGTTTTTCATGAAAATTATTGAAACAATTCTGACTAGAATATTGATTAATATTTAAAACGCGCAAGTTATGCACTTTTCTAATGAAATACTGAATTGTTTCTCTATTTGTCATCCAGATTTCATTGTATAATCGCTTTCTTACTTTTTTTCTTTTATTATTAAACAACATCAACGATACGTTTTATCTTTCATACGACACATCGTTTTTTATTATTTTTACCTTCGAAAATATTTTTCGCAAAGAATATATGTCGACAATATAAAAACAAAAAACCACGAGCGTGTGCGTGTAGTGTCAATGTTGCTTTCATATACGTTTGTAAACTTAAGAGAATGTTACGTTAGATTCATATTAACGTTTTTTAATTTTTACGTAACATTTTTTGACCTTACAACGGAGTGAAAATAATGCTTATGATGTACAAGTTTTATCATAGTGTTATTCTCACGTATCTATTATATAGATTTACTTTCTTTTTATTATATTTTTTTTGTAAATAGTACAACTTAGCCCATTGTATTTCAATATTTAAATAATAATTTCATTTTAATATCTATTTATTTGCCACATTAAGAAATTCTTCGTACCGGTTTCTTTTAATTCGTCGATTATATTACATAACTAAATTAATTAGTATTGTGTACTTTAGGACATTTGAAAGTTAATTTAATGTATCAAAGATATGTAATATATTATATGAAAGTGAAACACATTCACATACGAGCGAATAGTATAATAGCAAAAGCGATACGCGCGTAAAAATTAATAAATCTATTAAACTTTACTATACAAATATGAAAAGTAATAGCTTGAATAAAGACCGAAGTTATTGATTTCTCAATAAAAATTTTATGGCGGAATGTTATCCACGATATATTTTTAAATGATCATGTAAATATATCGTGTATATGTTGATCGAAAAAAAAAGGAAAAAATACAAATCAAATGATATTAGCACGTTGGACTAAAATATAAATAAAGAAAATCAATAACACCGTGTAAATTTACAAACATACTTTTGATACATTATTTCCAACTAAATATTATGTTTATCATCTTAAAATTGTTAATTTATTTCAAACGCACTTAAGATTGTGTAATTTACGTTAAATTAAAATGTAAAAAAAAAAGAAAATATTCTAACTCATCGGAGTTTTTATGATATTACAATATTCATCTTTGTAAATTTTTAATTGTAGAAATACACAAGATAAATTAGAATAGCTTGGTTTATAATTCAGATAACAAATTTTTGATCAAATCAAACAAAAATAATATTTTTCTACGATCGGTTTCATTTCACCCATCGAATTATTATATCTTCAGATTATATTTAAATGTGTACTGAAATAAGAAAATAAATATAATATAACAATAAAAATATCAAAGAAATTAGTTTTCAATGTAATTTAAAGATATTATTCGTTTATATGCACAAACGTAATGTAAAAAAAAGAACGGATCGAATTAACAGAATTATACTATGCGATAAGTGCGAGTATCTTTCAAACTTAGAAATTTCTATAAGCTCTCTTTTTGCTACAGAGCACCAAATTACGTATCGAAGTTTTGAACATTTATGAAATCGTACAATAATATAAAAAACGACATGTGTTTGTTTGTACGGTAGTGTGTTGTAACATAGTATATCATTAGCGCTGTATAATACTCGTATAATTTACACAAAGTAACAATGATAATGATTATTCTTAACGCTTTAGTTAAGAATGTTGATAAACTATAAATCAAATCAACCGATGTTTTTACTTAGTATCACATTAAATTCTAAGTGTATTGCGTTTTGTATTTTTCATTTGTGAAAAAATTGAGGTTACGTATTTTTACATACAAGTGAGATTTTTCTAATCTCGAACCTTTATAATAAGAATTGAGAACTCTGAGTCAATATTTGTAATTTCATCTATTCCTGTAACATATTCTATTCCTTTATCGATTATTATACTATTAATCATACATAACGATAAAGTTATAATTATTAATTAATCTCAAGAAGTTGTACATATACAATCTCAAATCGTTTTGTAGAAACACACAAGCACTTTAGAATTTCATCCAGTAATATTGAAAAACATCGATAAGCTTTCTAATTGGCTATTCTTTCGCATTACTTTTCACTAATTCGTGTAACACTAATTATTATCATTATCATTAAGCACGAACACAAGAAAGTACATTAATAGGACGAAAGAAAATAATGCCAGGCTTGGCACAATTTTAAGTTGAAATATCGACGATAATGCTCTTCAAAGAAAAACTCGTTACTTTTTTTTACACGTTACGTAGTATTAATCGTTGGTCGGGTAAAGTACGTTTATACTTTTCGCAAATGAAATGTCGCTTCTTTTTTTTATAACTTTACTGGCGACACTTAATTTTTATTATTTCAACTACTCGATTTGCTTTTTAGAAGCGCTCACGGGGGTGCCCAGATTCTTAGTTTAAGAAAGGGGGTGCTCTCTAAAATTTAGAGAACGGATAAGATAAATGAGAAAAAAGAAGAGGCAGACACCTACGTAGATAACAAAATACCCTGCACATTTCAGGGTCTCTTAAATATAAAATGTTCGAACTACAAGGAATGCCATTTAAATGTATATGTATATTTTCTCTACCTTTAGATTATAAGGTAATCCGTAGTCTCCCGAGCAAGATTCTACGACAGAATTCAACTTAATCCGCAACAACCTTGTATCCCCTTTTTAGCCTGAATCTCAAGTAACTCTAACTCTTTATTAACAAAATCGATGGATCATAACCGTTATAACAATATCGTCTTAACACTTTACCGACCGGTAGCGGTTCGAACATATTATGCCCTTTCACCGCATACTATTTCCTGAACAGCAGTCAAGACAATCTGACAGGTCGTCGAGATAAAACTCACCGAGACTATCCTTTTCATTCATTTCTAAGGGCTAAAGCTTAGAAAAAAGCACCGATTATTTGAATAAAGAATGCGAAATGCTTGCTGCTTGCTACTTGTCAATCTGACCTAACCGAATCTAACAGAAAGGTCAAAAATCGATTAATCGACGACCGGTCGGTAAGCGCTGGGGAGCAAACGTCGATTAATCGACGGCCGGTCGGTAAAGTGTTAATAAACATTGTGAATTTATCGCGAAAGAGGTATTACAATCACATTGCATAATGTATTACGATTTTCTACTGGTTTATTATAAACAAAAAAAAAGGAAAAAAAAAAAACGAAAAACAAAATAAAAAAGGATATGACAATGAATCGAAGCGAATTCTGTCCCCAAATTACTTTCGCCTAACGAGATTGTCAAGGGAAAATATATATATAAAAAGAATAATACATCTATTGCTAATGCTGCGATAACGCATATGCAAATCCGGCATAATTCGTCTCACAATACCAGACTTCATGGTTTTGTTTATTTGTTTTTTCTCTTTTTCGGTTTTTTCTTTTTTTTTCTTTTTCTTTTTTATTTTACAGACTACTACTCGACCGCATCCTCTCAGATTGAGATTGCTTTTGAACATCTGTCAAAATGAACGTTTAATTTCATAAAATATTAAAACAAAGAATATTGGAATATGCGATTTCATTTCTTCATAATAATTATCCCTTGATACATTAAACGGACTGAATTAAAGCTCAATTGCTTTCTTCTCGTATGCCAACTATCCTACAACTAGTGTCGATGGATTCGAATGAAGCACAAAGAAGAAGAATACGAATAGGAATTAAAAATTCGTCCATGTATTCGATCTTACTCTTTTCTTCAAATGTTAGCGCTTAGTTTTTATTTATTTATTTTTTTCTTTTGTATACACGTGATCCGTACGTTTTTTATGGATAATTTAAAAATAGAATCGCGAAAATCAACAATGAATCACCATATATAACGAAGCATTGAACGTTGAGAACATTGGACCCAACCTCAAAGAGAGAATTGCAGAATTGAGTAGTTCCGTTCGTCGAATGCGACGCACAATATAAACACGCATTCTCTTCATCAAACTAACATAACAGTACTGGCACGTCCAACCATCGCGTAGGACACGATATTGTAAACTAATAATATACAAATAGGCATTCGTATACACACACATATATATATGATATATGAACGTGTCACCTGTGCTTGGCTAAACTTGTTATTCATAAGTTGGCAAGAGATTCAGTCTTTGTATATAAAGGAGATAATATTCGTTAACATTACAATATGTGTATTTACGTTTAAACACTAAAATGTTTATGTACGCGATATCACAGCGCTCAGCATTTAATATGACAAAGGTACTCGTGTTTCGAAAGCTATTAATCGTCAATCTTTCTAGATGCATGGGTCGACCATCGCCACCATATACTGAATGTCTGAAGATAAGACGTTTTTAAACGCCGCGTATCGTCTTTTTTTTTCTTTGTAAATAAGAAAACATTCAAAAAATGCACACGAAGCAGCGAGATCAAAAATCATCCCCAATATAGGTTCACCTTTCAAATAAAGAAAACATTGCGATACACTTCGTTTTTTTTTAAAGGCCCTGTATAATTTCCGTCCCTTCACGTAAACCGATGTGATCATTGATGATATATTCTGCGCGACGGAACATTCAGTAAAAATCAATATCATCTTATTATGTTTCATCGTATTAATTGTGAAACCGGGAAACGGACCCACCATCTAGTATCCTAAGAAAGCCCGTTTTAATGTTGCTCGTTGTTACCGCGATTTAATCTAAAAAATATTTTTAAAAAAGGAGAGAGAGAGAGAGAGAGAGAGAGAGAGAGAGAGAGAGAGAGAGAGAGAGAAGAAAAGAAAACATAAAATTAAGAGACAGTAAACGGAGAACGTAATTCTCTCACTGTTATTTGTAAAACAAACAAAAATGGTGAGATGACAGCAAGATAACTTGGACGGTTTAATAAACGTGTCACCTTTTTTCAAAAAGTTCCTCTTCTATAATCTTCTCAAAATAATCCTTTTCAGTAAACGTACACTCTGTTCACTTTGCTTTTCTAACTATACCGCATTCGTTTCTATGTTTTTTTCTTTCATTTCCTTTTCTTTTTTTCTTTTTAAAGGGGCAAATTATTATTCCCATAGAGATTTCTGATGTTCTTACAAAACATAAATTGCAATGAGACTCACGTGAAATAAAAAAGATCTTTAACACACTCTTTCCGCCATATTTATCTATCCGCTCTTTCACGTTAATTGTAAGTGATTATAATAGTATAAGGCTCAACCGTGGAATCTTTCGACAGTTAAGAGTTAAGAATGAGGATGGAAAATACAGTCGAATTGTTTATTGCTGTACTTCGCTCGACATGTTATACTTCTTCTTTTATTATGATAAACGTGGTCCTTAGTATATAAAAAAATGTAAATATATTAACCCATTTATATCACCTATAGCCAACATGCATTAATTGTAAATAATGCAAAATTATATCAAATCCAACTGAGATTCATCAATAGAAGAATAGTGTATATAATAAAATAACTAAACAATACTCAATCGGTAGCTGGTGATTTTCGTAAGTAGTGAATGTGTTAAAGAAAAACTCGAAACTTTTCGATTATCTAACTTCAAAGGCAACAGAAAAGAAAAAAAAAAGAAAAAGAAAAATAAACAATGTGTTGAATGATCGTTTATACGATCAACAAAGATTTAATCATTTTTTTTCTGATACCTCTAACGCTTTGGTCATATTAATTAGTAGAAGCCTCTCACTCTTTTCTTTCTCCCCCCTCCCCATCCCTCCACGCCATTTATTTTTCATCCGTATAATGTATAACGGAGGAAGAATGCAATCTTCGTATGTACATACGTATTTCTGTATATTTCGCGGAGACGTAACCAAATATTTGTATTATCTATAATCGTGAACTTAACTAAAATTTGTAAGTTTCGTTACCGTGTCGTATAATACAGACCGTTTTCGTCCCTCTACGATTATATATATGTACAAGATGCAACCACCGTTAACGGTACTCGCGTTATTCGTTTAATCCTTAAAATATATTTTAAATGGGCCATCGTGTTGGGCCATTAGAGATCTCTCTTTTTTTTTTTCCTTAACAAAGAGGGCACGAGGAATATATCGATGTGAATCTGTTAAACGTAAAAACAAACAAATACACACACACACACACACACACACGCGCGCGCGCAAAGGAAAAAAAACAACAAAAAATGTAACCTTACACCAACACACGGAAGAGAAACCCTTAAATTGCTTCTTTATAAAGAATTTAAAGTATATCTTGCTTAAAGAATAATTGTTTGCCTTAAATAAAAAATGAAAAATCACGTATGAATTCACCCAAACACGACGATTCAATGATAATTAAACATATGACGTATTATGTCATTACCCGACTTTATTATTCGCTTAACGCGTCGGAGATATAGTATATAAAGGATGTCACATTAAACTGGATCGTCTAAAACGTATTCGTTTCCGATTATGCGAAGTGAAATTTCCGAAACAGAGAAAGTGAGAAAGAGAGAGAGAGAGAGAGAGAGAGAGAGAGAGAGAGAGAGAGAGAGAGAGAGAGAGAGAGAGAGAACGAATGACCTTGATATATAATTTAATATACCGGAATATATCCGAAAAAATAATAATAATCCTTCTCTTGTATGGTTCTTCGTATAATCGAAAACGACTATAGTATTATTAAACGATCGAGTGTAATCAAACGCCCTTCATATCGGATTCACAAAAATACTGCTTTCTTTTTTTTTCATCTTTCACGCGACTTCCTTTTTTATCATGCAGTAAGGGGCCCACCATCTGATTTTACTGCCTAAGAGATTTTTTATTATTTTTTTTTTCTTATTTTCCTTTCCAAGTACGAATTTATAAACGACGATCGTAAATCATCATATAAGATGTGTAACTTTTAAACGACGTCTATTACTAAATAATGAAAAGACTAACTTAAATAACTGTTCCCTGTATAAACAACGAATCAATATGTATTTGTAGATGTCGCAATATCTTAGACAGTAAAATTAGCCAATCATAATATCTGTATTACTGATAATAATAGGCTGCGATAAATGTCACCGAGATATATGATATGGTATTACCCACGTCACGAAAAAAACCGATGAGGTATACACGTCTCCTACTTTAATCATCATACATGACAGAACAGTAGATCTATTAATACGCTACTCATCTTACATATCACAGATTTACGCGTGCACCCACTATCAACTTGAATATCGGAAAACAAGAAAAGATAAGAAAAGAAAAACAAAAACGAAAAAAAGAAGATGAGATTAATCGATGACGTCGATAGACAAAAACAAGATACGAGCGGGAACAACAACTATAAACGGGAGTACGAACGTTGTGAATAACTTTTAATAAATGGTAAGTAAATAGAAAACACGTTCTTCGTATAATTTCTTTCTTCTCAAAGTTCCATGATATTTATTTACGACACCAAAAATTGTATCGTGAAAAATATCATCATAATTTTCTATCACCAGATTTTTATCCTCCTTGTAAATGTTAGGATAGAACAAATTTTTTTTTTTTATAACACGGGAGAATATCAGTTGGCAATACTTCGTTCGATTTATTCAATCTTCACCGTCGTATTAAGTATCGAAAGATTATAACACAAAAACTGTATATACGAGCTACGAATTTACGATAAAATGTTTATTTCGTCGTACGTATCGATCATTTGAAAAAATAAAAAATAATATATTTACGATTAAATGAATGAATGAACGAATTAAATAATTAATAAACATCGACAGAGGGTACACGCAAATATGCGAAAACGTTAAGAGCTTTTTATACTTACAATATTCGCTTTCTATTCATATATTAACTATTCGATTCAATGCGCAATATGCGATCTGATCGATGAAATGGAAAAGAAAGAATGAAAGAAAGAAAGAACGAAAGAAAAAAAATCATAGAGGAGATCTTTCTAAGATTTTCAAGTCTTTGCCATTAGTGAGTAGGAAAAAGAAAAGAAAAAAAAATTATATTGATAATCGTGTCAATAATTAAAGAGAACCATCGATATAATGGCGCAATAATACAAACTCGAAATAAGTCGTCAAGAATGATCTCGATCTAGGGACATGACGATATCAAATAAAATTGCATAGCACTGGAGCTACAAGATGTTTCTTTTCTTTTTTTATTTTTTATTTTTAATATTGTGTATAATTAAGTAATGAACTGCAATTTTAGGAAAATTGAAAAAGATAGAAAAGGAAAATAAAGAGAGAATAAGAGAGAGAGAGAGAGAGAGAGAGAGAGAGAACAAAAAGAATAAAAAAATAATAAATTCCGCGAGTAACTGTCATGAATCATGATAATATATCATCCGCAAGAGACTCTCACTTTCGGCTATTTTAATCGACCTTTTACTTTTCTCCCTTTTTCCTGTTTTGTTTGTTTTGTCTTGTTTTTTCCCCTCTTTATTATCTCAATCAAATACTTTTGCCTCGAGTGAAAACATTTATCGAGTATCCACAGGCTTGCAAAATTTGCCTCCTATGCTGTCGCGCGAATTTCTAATATGATATTCGCTAAGAGTAACTTTAACGCTACAACACTTACCTTCGTATTTTGTTACACTTATAACCTACTACGTTAAAGGTAGTGGCATACCTCATACAGTTTATCAAACATTTACATTAGTAATAAAAATGTCGTAGTATCCCTTTGTTTGCTTTTTTCTTTTTCTTTTTCATTTTCATTTTTTCCCGAAGTGAAAGTGATGAAAGATTTTGACACGCAAACTAAAAAACATGTACGATTGAAATTCTCTTGAATTGCGGCTAACCAACGCGTGCCCCGTACGATGACGCGCAAAGGCAAGACCACTCGGTGGCCAATTGCATAAACATCAAACAACAATGTTTCATATAATCATTCGTTGGCTTAACAACAAATTATTTTTGATATATATATATAAAAATAAGATATCGAACTTTGTTCCGAAGTGCACAGCCATAGTGACTACGCGCTCAATTACTTCTAACACCTAAAAACCCATACCCCCCCTTTGCTGCCTCTGTGTATAATAACGTTAAGGATCCATCGAAGCACGATATATTTTTATAATGATATAATAATACCTCCTATTTATTTCTTTTCTTTTTTCCGCCCCCATTCCCTATCCTCAATCGTACTTTTCCATTCTCTCTTTTATCTCTTAGGAAAGTTACATCTTGAGTTTTTCGCTCTTTTTCTTTTCGAAGTTTCTCACTCTTTTTCCTTTCTTTTTTCTTTTTTTTCTTTATATATATATCGTATTTCAATTGCAAGGGTGCACGGCTTAATTTTTATGCAAAAGGCCTTACATTTTGAAGAGCATCACCTGCATATACGCAAAGTATTAAATAAATTATAAATAATTGACTCTACCCATCCCCCCCTTCTATATGTTTCGTGCATTTCAGAATAGCATACAGGTAAGTTTTTGTTTGTTTATATATGTATAGAACCGTATACATATATATACATATATATATAGTGTTTATATACATATATAAACAAAACTATATATATATATATATATATATATATATATATATATATATATATATATATATATACATACACATATATATACACACATAGTTATCGCGAGAGAAGATTATCGTTAAATTACCATAAAGAGATGTGACCATTGTTAACTACGTTCGCGATCAATAAGCTATATAACCGATATTATTACCATCTATCGTCGCTAAAGAGATATTTATTACTCGATACTCGCTTGAAATGAGCCCCACCAAGTCGAACCGATCTGTTGTTGTTTTTATATTTTTATTTTATTTTATCTTATTTTTTTTATTTTTTTATTTTTTTATCTTTTTAATTTTTTAAATATCTTTTAATATCTCGCTTCGGTGTAGAACAATTTCCGATTCAACTGTGTCCGTTAAAAAATATTACGAATTTTCCCGTCGAAAACGTTAAAATCGCACAATTCGATTTTAAATAACTTTTTCCCGGTTGGTCAAAAGAAAGCGAGGGAAAAGTAAATCGTTTCCTCGTAATTCGGCTTCATTTCATGCGAGTGCGAAAGAAACAAAGTACATTAAGAATATTACCCAAAAATACCCACAATTCGACACAAATCGATAAATATTGTTGGTGAAATAGAAATGAATAATTGAGAAATTACTTTACTTAGCTCAAATGGCCGCTGATTTGCATTTAAAACGTCACTGTTGCACCTGCGTCGGCGGATAAGGATAACCATACGGCGGCACAGCCTGGAACTGGCCGTATCCCATCGATTGATAAGCGCAAGCTCCTGTATTCGGTGGTGGTCGGTTAGTTTGGAAGAACTTGTTATTGACAAGACTCTGTATTCCGGAATCGGTGTGTCCACTCGATGGCATGATAAACGCAGGCGGCATTGAATATACATTTTGACCGTTTTGACCACCACTGTATCCGTTTTGCCTGCTGTTATAACGATTTCCTTGATAGCCCGTTCTATTTGGATACCGGAGAGCATTATTATTTTGATATCCTGCTTGGCAAGCACTACCATTAGATTGATATCCGCCTTGATAATTGTTATTAGGTTGACGTTGTTGCGGTTGCTGTTGTTGCGCTTGTTGTTGTTGTTGCTGATGCTGATGTTGATGCTGATGCTGATGGTGATGTTGTTGTTGCTGCTGTTGTAGATGTGGCTGCGGCTGTTGTTGGTAAACAGATGGCTGATAAGTGTTCTGACGAATACTCTGATAACCATTTTGTTGGCGTATGTTCATCCTTTCTGGATTTGTAACGTTCTGATGTTGAGCGTTTGGAGTCTGATGATTTTGCCAACTGTTTATTGTTGGGCTATTGTTACTTCTAGGACTTCCACCAGAATTGTTGTCCTTCGTAAAGCGACCGTAACTCCAACGTTGTCGACCCTTCCCAAATTGATTTCTAATAGAATTCGCCATGTCTGCTAATTGAGGATTTATTACTTGACCAGCTTCTTCCAAGACAGATATCAATTCTTTAGCTTGTCTCGCATTATTCGAAGTAAAGTAAGCGTAAGCCGTTCCTGCACTTTGGCAACGTCCAGTGCGACCTATTCGATGAATATAATCCTCCGAACTATTCGGATAATCGAAATTAATGACGTATTTGACATCCTCTACGTCCAAGCCACGTGCAGCAACATCGGTTGCAACTAAGATCATAGTTTTTCCATTTCTAAATTCAGACAAGACGTAATCTCGTTCGGGTTGTGATTTGTCACCATGAATAGAAATTGCTGACCAACCTTCTCGCTTGATAGACTTAGTAATATCGTCTACTTTCTTTTTCGTTTCAACAAAAATTATAACTTTGCTTCCACGCTCGCCGCCGATCTCTCTCAATAAATTGGATAGTTTTGATTCTTTTTCATGTTCTTGACAAATCTCAATGATCTGACGAATATTATGATTTGCAGCCAGAGTCAACGAACCAATATTGATCTGAATGTAATCAGTAAGAAAGTCCTCTGCAAGTGCTTGTACTTCTTTGGGCCATGTTGCTGACCACATAAGAACTTGACGATCTGGTCTGATCTGTTCTATTATTTTTCTTATTTGAGGCTCAAATCCCATATCTAACATTCTATCAGCCTCGTCAAGAACAAGATATGTGCATCTTCGTAAGTTTGTAGTTCCCTTTTCTAAAAAGTCAATGAGTCTTCCTGGCGTAGCAATACAAATTTCAACACCTCTTTCAAGATCCCGTGCTTGTGGTCCCTTCGGAGAACCTCCAAAAATGCACGTATTTCGAATGCATGACGAAGAACCAAAATCTTTAGCTACTGATTGGATTTGTTGAGCCAATTCTCGGGTTGGTGCAAGGACTAAAACAATTGGACCATCACCTCGGTTCAATCTAGGTTGATTATTAATATGTACAGTTGCTGGAAGGATGTACTGGAAAAAAAAAAGAAGAAAAGAAAAATCAATAGATAATATATTTTAGTAATCTTCCCAAACAGTTGTCAAAATGTAATAATATTATAATTATTCATATGAAGATTACCGATGCTAATTATAAATCAGGTTCAATTTCATAATAATCTTTTTATAAAACTATTTTTGATAAGAAAATATAAAGAAGAATCATGATTCAAATAAGCAAAAGAAAAAAAAATTACAATAACAAGAAACAGAAGACTACAAAATGTACATACTGCTAAAGTTTTTCCAGAACCAGTTTGAGCAATGCCAACCATATCACGTCCACTTAAAGCAATCGGCCATCCTTGAGCTTGAATTGCAGTAGGCTCAGCAAATCCTTGTTTCTTTATCTCCTCCATCACATAATCTGGGAAATTGCTTTCTTCAAAAGCTTGAATTGGAGGCGGAGTGTTATTTCCTTTAACAGTAATTTCTTTTCCAGCATGAAATTTATTAATTTCTTCAGATGTTCGATTTAAAACATTAATATGAGGGATATACAAATTCTTTGTAATAACTGGAAGTGTAGCTAAGTCCCAATTAGGTTTCTTTAATAAATCTCCTGGTATTTTCTTCTGATTTTGTTTCTTTCCATTATATTCTTTTTGAGTTTGTTGCTGACCATTCCAATATGCTGTACCTCCACCATTTCGATTATTAAAATCTCTATTTCCCCTTGACCTATAACTACCAAGTAAAAATTATAGTTACTTAATAAAAATAAGTAAACAAATGTAATTCCTTTAGAGTGAGCAATATTTCACCAATATTTTAATGAATCTATTACTTTCATCATTATATGACAGCTATTATTCTCACTTTGGAAATGTATTTTTATATACGATTTACATTTTAATTTTTGTATATAATATATATATATATATATATATATATATATATATAATATTTATGCATATTTTGCAGTTGTTTATTTCACAAATAAACAAAACGAAAAACAAATGAAAATTTTATTTCACGTGTATGCCAATATGGTCTCTTTGTAAACAAAAATTCATTGCACAGTTTAGCCGAAAATAATAATAGTTAATTCTTGAATAGAAGTATAATGCTATCAAACGAATCGTCATTTGGAACTATCGTCTAACAAAATGGCTGACACAGAAGCCAAGTTTAAAAAAACTCAGTCATTGACTCTTACCAAATAAATTTTTAGTGACTAACAAATTAATATTTATAAATTTTATCAACTTTTGTGATTATTTAAGAAAAAAAGTCTACCTTGTTTGGTTGCTATATGCTGTAGTGAACATTTCAAATGTTTGAACAAGCAGTGGTGGCTATCTGCAACGTATAATTATCCTTCCAACTAATCGATGTCAACTCTGTTTAGAAGATCTGCACAATTAAAAAATAAATTAACATCAAATTTCAATAATAGCTGATAAAGATGACGTATCATTACTAACTCGAGTAAGAGAGGGAAAGAGAGTGAGAGAAAGAGAAAGACGAAAAATCTAATATTTCTCCTACATTTTAAAAAACAAGGACACGTACCTTTCCCAACCCGGCAAACAGAGCGACAATGGCTGACAGATCTTGAGAAGACGGAAATGGCTGGCCAAGGAACATTTCCGATCAGTGAACGATCACGTGATCAACTCTATGCATTTACGTAAATTTGATTGGTCAGCTCGTAACGAGTCTACTATTTTACGAATTTGTTCGCCAATGAACGAACGAGAACACGGATCGATGATATCTTAACCCTGGGAAAGCTATTTCTGACATGCGCATGAGGATTGGGTCTGCTTTGCTACGATATTCCTACGCCTCCCACCACAAACTATAGAAGTGAAATGAACATGTATTGGAGCATACTTTTTTTTTCATTGAAACACTAATTCACCGTTTACAAGTTCTTTTTTTCTGATTTGTTAGTTCGTTCATGTGTGGACAAGTGAATAAAAATATGAGTGTTTTTGATACAGTGAAAATATTAACGGATGCTTGCGAACAAATTCGACATGAACTTCACAATATCGATCAAACGGAAAAACAAAAACTGGTTTTACGTCATATAAAAACATTTGCTAATACTGACGCTTGTGTAAAGGACTTCCCAAAAGGTTAATTTATCTTTTATACAAATTTTTCGTGTTGTTCTTAAATTTAAAATAATTATTTGATATTAATCTGATAATATTTTGATATGTTGCGATAAATCAAGATATGATAGAAAGGCGAAAGGTTTTCGTTATATTTTGTTTTATTAATGTGTTTATTAACGTGCTTATGACATATTTACTAACCTGATAGTATAACGTAAATCTGCTGTATTGTAATACCTACACGATGAATATATATTAAGTCATCAATATTACTTAAATTTTTTTTTATTGTCTGAACTTCTTATGATCAAACTGCAAAAAAGAAAATAAATGGTTTATAAATAATTTGTAAATAACTAGAGAACAATATTATAGACCTTAATATGCTATCTTCTTTTATGCATAAAACTAACAATCAAAATTATATCAATAACCTCATGATTATTTTCTCTTTTATTCAATCTTATGTACGCATTTAAAATCATAAACAAGGTATGGCCTTTTCTTAATTGAATCATAGGTCTGAACACATTGATTCTTCTATCACAATGTCTTCCTCATTCATTGATGATACTTTGGGTGAATATAAGGAAACTGCAGAGAAGGATGCATCGATGATAGTGCCAAACAAAAAGCAGTTGGAACTAAGCAAAATTCCATTAGAAGATGAAAAGAAACAGCAGTTCTTCAAACTTCTTCACCTTGAGAAGAAATTGGACACAGACCTTGCCAACTTGAAAACTTCAAGAGAAAAATATCCTTCTATGAAGCAAACTACAAACCTTTTGCATGAATATAATGATGTGAAGGATGCAACCCAAGTTGTATTTGGTGCTGTGGCTCAAATAAATAATATCACAGTTAAGAGTTTATATAAAGATTACGGTTTACCTATTAATGACAGCTGAAGGCCTTGCTGATCATACAGTCATCTTCATCTTCAAATACTAACTTTGTTTATTGTTAAAATGTACTACTGTGATATATTTTTTGTATAATAAAAACCTCTTTATTAGATTGTGGATACTATTTAAAATGTTTTAATACAACTGCTTTTGTATATTACGTTTAAATGTGGTCATATATGATTATGTGTACACACAGTGAAATAATTTCTTTAAATGCTAGGCTTGGAATGGTTCAATGTCTCGGAGAATCTTTCCATGAAGAAACACCTCCATGGGAAAATAATTATATTAGACTTTTTTACTTACTGCTGTATCAATTGTATGCATATTCTGCCTGATTTGGAAGCATTAGAAAAGGAATTCTCTATAGAGTCTGGTTTAATTGTGGTTAGTGTATATTTTAAAGTATCAAATATTTTGATATTTATATAAAAATTTTACTTTTTTACATTTTATTTCTTAAAAAATGATATATTAATAATATATCTTACAAATTATGCACATTATGAGAACATGAAAATATGTTTAGTATTGTTCCTTTAGATTGGTGTTCATAGTGCAAAATTTTCTAACGAGCGTGATTCACAAAAAATAAGGTCAGCTCTGCAAAGGTATAATATAATGCACCCTGTTGTTAACGATGCAACACTTTCAATGTGGCAAGAAATTGGAGTAATTTGCTGGCCAACAATGATAATGTTAGGTATGCATAAATACTTGGTCAAATTTTTAAATAAAGATTTTTCATTTACGCAAAACATTAGAATTAATGGAAATTTTAGGTCCAAGAGGACAACCATTAGTAATTATGCTAGGTGAAGGTCATAGAGAAGAACTATTTTTATACACAAAAGTTGCACTTGATTATTTTACATCAATGAACGAAATATCTGATCATGCTCTTCCTATAGCACCAACTATACATTTGTTACCAGCATCATCTGATCTTTTACGATTTCCTGGCAAAATAGAAATTTATTCTTCTGAAATGGGAGAAAAATTAGTTATATCAGATAGTGGCAATAATAGAATTTTAGTAACAGATATTCATGGAAACATAGAGCATGTTATAGGTGGATATAATCCAGGCTATAAAGATGGTAATTTTAAGGAAGCTAAGTTTAATGCACCTCAAGGTACTTGTGTACTTAATGAGATGATATATGTTGCTGATAATGAAAATCATGTAATTCGAAGGGTAATTTCAATATGAATTTCTTTTAAATTTATATTAAACTTATATAACTTTATAAATGTTCTATGATTCCTTTTATTATGAATAATACATCGTTATTTTAGATTGATTTGAGAAAACGAACTGTGACTACTGTGGCAGGTACAGGAAAACAAGGTCATGATTATAAAGGAGAAAAATTTGGTACAGATCAAACACTTTCTTCTCCTTGGGATGTGGCAATATATCATTATAATAGTGACAAAGCTATTGTACCGATTTTACTGATTGCAATTGCAGGCACACATCAGATTTGGGCACTCTTTTTAGAAGATACTATTTGGTGGAAAAATAAGTAAAATATGTTTAGCATTTTATTTTTGGAATGAAATATTCATTTCATTCAATTGTTGTCCTTTTTTTCTTATTTTACTTTATTACTTATTTAACAGATTATATAAAGCTGGTACATGCGCTGCTATTGTTGGAAATGGTCGAGAAGGGAATCGTAATAATTTGTATCCTCATGCAGCATCGTTGGCTCAGCCATCTGGTCTCACAATTGCTCAAGAGTATAATGCTGCATTTTTTGCTGATAGCGAAAGTAGTAGTATCAGGCAGGTTCATTTAGAAGATGGGAAAGTTTCTACATTGTGTGGTGCTGACAAGAATCCACAGGTTAATTGTATGATACAATATAATAACTATGCTTTTAACGAGTAAGTCTTAATAGAAACCATGTAAATTCTTTTTCAGAATTTACATGACTTTGGGGATATCGATGGCACTCGCCATAATGCAAAACTTCAACATCCTTTAGGAATAACATGGAATTCTGCTCAACAAGAAATTTATATAGCAGACACTTACAATCACAAAATTAAAAAAGTAGATCTTGCAGGAAATTGTAAAACATTGTATGGACTTGGCAAGCCGAGTGATACGTTCTCTGTAAGAGATAATTGATCTATTATATTATGTTACTAATTTTTTTTTTGTAGAGAAACATTTTATTGAAAATATGGTCTTCTAGTTTGATGAACCAAGTGGACTTGTGATAAATAATAGTGGGGACACTTTATATGTAGCGGATACAAACAATCATTCCATTAAAAAGATTGATTTAAAGAGTAAAATCATTTCGTCCGTGAGTATAGAATTGTTAATAAACTAATCAAGATTAATCGTAATTCTTATTCATAATTTAATATTTATTCGTAATTCTTTAGATTTCCTTCGTTCTTCCAGTCGAAGATGATGATGATAATGTTAACGAAGAGTATATTTTTGATACACTCATTAATGCAAATGGGGGAAAGCTTACAATCACATTCGAAATTATATTTGAAGGTGATTTGAAGCTGAATTCTGAAGCACCTCAAAAATGGTCACTCTCACTACCAAAAGATACTTGGATGGCCAAATCTCTGAGTGGCTCGCTTACAACACCAACATCAATTCAAATTCCTGATGGTTCTGGATGTAATGATTTACGCTTTATCCTGGATATAATAACTTGTAATATCAATGAATGTATACCAAAAAAGATATCGGTAGTGTTTAAAGTGCAACAAAATGTGAACGGACCTTGTACTGTCACTGAACATAAAAAGATCATCATAAAGAAATAATGCGAGAAATCAATTCGTTGAACTTTGATGTAGGTTTTTTGCCGTTTGTGTAAAAAATATATCAGTGTATTGTTACTATAACACAAATATTTAGTTACGCGCGTAATCTTTTAATCGAACTAATTTTTCAGTGCTTTTATTACATCCAGAATAATATTATCAGAGTAACATTATTTAATTTAATACAGGATTCTTTAGCATTAATGACAGTTTTCTAGATTAATGATAAATTAATATTCCTCTCCTCCTTCGCCTTCACCCTCAACCGAATCTAAACCAACTTCTTCGTAATCCTTTTCCAATGCCGCTAGATCCTCTCGTGCTTCTGAAAACTCACCTTCTTCCATACCTTCTCCTACGTACCAATGTACAAAGGCACGTTTCGAGTACATAACGTCGAATTTGTGGTTGAGTCTACTCCATGCCTCGGCGATGGCGGTCGTATTAGCCAACATGCAAATTGCGCGTTGGACTTTGGCGAGATCGCCGCCTGGTACAACCGTAGGTGGCTGATAATTTATACCGACCTAAAAATGATAAATTTCAATTCCAACTAACGAGTTAGCAAATTAATAAACAAAATCAAAATAATAAAATTGATAAAATTCATGGAACCTATTGGAACGCGTGTGTATACCTTAAATCCAGTTGGACACCAATCAACGAACTGTATAGTACGTTTGGTTTTAATAGTAGCAATTGAGGCATTTACATCCTTCGGCACAACATCGCCTCTGTACAACATGCAGCAAGCCATGTATTTACCATGTCGTGGGTCGCATTTTACCATTTGGTTGGCCGGCTCGAAGCAAGCATTGGTCAATTCCGCTACCGTCAATTGTTCATGATATGCTTTTTCGGCAGAGATAACTGGTGCATAGGTGGCAAGTGGAAAATGAATTCGGGGATAGGGTACCAAGTTCGTTTGAAATTCGGTAAGATCAACGTTCAGAGCACCATCGAAACGCAGAGACGCGGTAATAGAAGAGACAATCTGACCGATCAGACGGTTCAGATTTGTATAAGTTGGCCTCTCTATATCGAGATTACGCCGACAGATATCGTAAATCGCTTCATTGTCTACCATAAAAGCGGCGTCTGAATGCTCGAGAGTCGTATGAGTAGTTAATAAGGAATTGTATGGCTCGACTATCGCCGTGCATATCTGGGGCGACGGATAGATAGCAAATTCAAGTTTTGATTTTTTCCCGTAATCAACGGATAATCGTTCCATCAAAAGGCTAGTAAATCCAGATCCGGTACCACCACCAAAAGCGTGGAAAATAAGAAATCCTTGGAGTCCCGTACATTGATCAGCCAATTTGCGTAATCGATCTAAAACTAAATCCACGATTTCCTTCCCTACGGTATAATGACCTCTCGCATAATTATTCGCTGCGTCCTCTTTCCCTGTGATCAGTTGTTCCGGATGAAAGAGTTGCCTGTAAGTTCCTGTACGTACTTCGTCTAAAATATAAAAAAAGAACTCGTTGAAAAGTAACATTTAAGGTAATCGAAAGATCATGAAAATCACAATACACAAAAAGGGGATGATAATGATCATACCTACTACGGTAGGTTCTAAGTCCATAAAAACAGCTCTAGGAACATGTTTTCCTGCACCTGTCTCGCTAAAAAACGTATTGAAACTGTCGTCACCTCCTCCAACTGTTTTATCTGAGGGCATTTGTCCATCGGGTTGAATTCCATGCTCCAAACAGTATAATTCCCAACAGGCGTTACCAATCTGAACTCCACCTTGTCCTACGTGCACTGATAGACACTCACGCTATCGGTCAATTTTAAGTAAACTCGAATCAGTCATAATGAGCAATACAGACATTAACGGATCACTAATTGATAAATAGTCAATCCTTAATAAATCTTTTCCAAGCGATTTACCATTTTTTACGTCTAATTATATTGCTTTATTTTTCAATTATGACGAAATGAAAACGATAATATCTTTTCGTATAACGTTTTCTTTTGCAGCTATCCTTACGTTTCTTGACCGTTGATATCTATCAATATGTCCGCAAAAATTGTTTACAAAACAATAGAAAAAGCAAGGTGATCGTATCGATGGATATTTATTGTTTTTTTTTCCATACGTATTCTTTTTCTTATGAATATAGCTATATATTGTAAAAACAAAACATAACGAAAGATTTTAATCGCAGCAATTTGCTTCTTCGCTATTTTCACATGTCTCTTTTTCTCTTCGATTCAGATAACAATGTTTGCAAAGGAATTCGTCATCTTTCTGATATACTTTGGTATCTTGCTCGAAAGTCGACAATCTTGCTTGTTTTGAGAATAATTATATATATATAATTATAATTATACATATATTATATATGTATTATACATATTAAATATTAATTATACATATATTATATATGTATAATTATAATTATATGTGTGTGTGTGTATTTAGTACGATTTTATAAATAAGGTAATATATATTCGATTTTCTATTAAATTTCTAATATATTATAAGATCATATATAGTCTTACCGTAGGGTAATGGTGAAATCTTAATTTAATATAAAAAAATAATTACACGATTATACCTTTTCCACCATATTTGTGGTGAATCGTCTGATAAGGGTAAGCAATATTCTATATTTAATTCGTGCTTGGTTTTTTTCGTCCAATTTTCATTTAGCCATGGCTGATAGGGTGTAGGTTCGTCACAGCCTTTCCGACAATTGTTTATAATCCACTCAACTCTTGTTTTAGTTGGTATTTCGATTATCTTTAAGATGTTCCACACGTTTGGTAGATATGTAATAAACGGGGAAAAAAATTCGCTCAGAAAAGTTGTTCATATGCTGATTCAATGAAGAAATGGGAAAATGTTCGATGATGATATTTTTACCTTGGTTGAATCATATGACATGATACAAAGAGTATTCGGATAGTATATACCGTAACCCACATCGTAGCAAAAAAGAGGAATTATTTTGGCCGGTTGACAATTGGTGTCGAGCGTTATTCTAGCGGGTCTCAAGCCAGTCGTGACACAAGCGTAAAATCTATACGAGAAAAGATCTAAACTCTAACGATACTATCAGCGTTACTGTAAACAACAAAAACGTGTTACGCCAACCGTCTGTCAGGAAATTGACAATATTCCCAGCCATCTTCGGCGAATATCAAACCATCCTTGAACCTGTACCGCTTAGTTTTCAGTTTGCCAGATATCCAGATTCCATCTATGCTCTGTCCGCACGGCCAGGACATGGTTCCGTTTCCGTGAAATTTGTCATCCCGAAATTCACCCTCAAAGACGGTTGCTGTATATTTTTTTCTTTTTATTTATACGTTTATAAGATTTATAATATAAAATTATTAATGAAATTTAAATTGATTTTAAAGTTTGAAAATATCCCATTTCCGTTGCTTAAAAAGGATAGCATACACTTTGGTATAGATATAGTTTTGCTTGATAAATATTATCTTATGAATACTGACACGAGAAACTAAATATTATTTAAAAAAGGAATATTTAATTTATTTATTAACCATTCGGGAAAATGTATCTTCCAATTCCTGCCATGCCGACTGCGTCCCAAGTACCGTTGTAATTACTTCCATTGATAAAAAAACTTTCCCTCCAAAATAGGTCATTGAAATCTTTTTCGACTATGACATCTAGTTTATCGTCCTCGTCCTGCTCTGTAAGGATACTCAATGCTTTTCCTTCATTAAAGTAGTTATCATTCTGAACTTGTTTAACAGTTTTCATCGATATTGAAATCCTTGATGATCTAGTTTCATTATTTTGTGCTCTCGAAATAACCTATATAAGAATAATTTATTAGAATACATATATTTTATTATATTCGAAATATAATTTTAATCTCAAGAAAATCGAATATTTCTTTCCCAACCAGATGCAAATCCTGATTGATAGTTCCCAAAATCAATTCATGGTAATGATTATCCATATTAATTGTTACTATTATTACCAAGAGGCGGATTCAAAAGACGCTCAATTAGATTGAAATATTTACGAATTAAATATTTATATTCCAATTACGATTTACCTGAAAAAACGAGTATCAGCTGAATTATCCGACTGAATTGGACGTTGATCAAAGAGAGCTTAAATATGATTATAGTAAATTTGTTTTGTCAACTCTTTTTTTTCGAAGTTTTCAAGATGACCTTCCTAGTTATAGATAAATATATAATATTTTTTATATAAATTATCATATAATATTTTTATATAAATATATAATATAAATAAATATATATTTTTTTTTACGTAGAAACATTTAAAAAATATCTTTTGCCTTAATTAAAACGACGTTAAAAATTGTTTTCCGTCGGTTGCAATAAATTTGCGTAGACGGCAAATAAATGAAATAAAAGACTGTTTAACTATTTCTACGGCATCTGCATCGATTGCTGAAGCATGCATTTACAATTCTCCGCCATTATCGGAGATTTATCATAAACATTTACTTTAAATGTATCTCATAAAAACAAATTTAACAGAGATACACTTCTTCCGATATTATTAGATGTAGTTTAAATGTACAGAAAGAAATGTTTACATACATTATTGCGAAAGATCAAATGAATAACAACTAAATACTGATCTATCAACAACTCTGTATAGTGTATAGCGTGCGATATTCCACATTAATAAGATTATATAAATTTCTTTCAATTAGGATATTTGTTGTAATTTCAAATGGAAAAAAATATATATATTCATAACGATACTTGCCGAATTCGTCTCAATATTCGCTAAAAGATATCTGTAAATAAAATTATGATTTATGTATACAAAAAAAAATTGAAAATGTCCTTGAAAACTTCGGTGAGGAGGGCTAGAAAGAAAAGAGTTGACAAAAATTTACTACAATCATCTTGAAGCTCTCCTTGACCCATCTTATAACGGATAAAAACATTTTCGATCGGTCCACCAAGAATGGGCCGGCCGATCGATACAGATAAGACAATAATCTGTAAAAGAAAGAGATCTTTCGTGCAGTACAAAGAAATCCGATTTGTTTCTTGCGTGATAAATCACGTTTGAACATAAAAAAAAGAAAATAATATAAAAAAGATACCTTTATTCTTGTATCGAGGGGAAGAAAGCATCTTTTCTCCTCTCTCTCTTTTTTTTTTAGAATGACACACGGAATACGAATTGCCACCAGTGTATGGGACGTAATATAAATAAATGAAAATCCTCAAACGTGTGGTTGAACGAACACATTCGGTTTATGTGCAATATTAGTGTCCCGGCTTGCTATCGACAGTGTGATGGTCACGAATTTGGAATGTTAGCTACGATCGTAGTCTCGAAGTCAAGTGACTCGCAACCGGTCAGCCAATGTGTACCGTTAATCGTTGGTATAATCATCGGCCTGGATTACGACGCACGGCTGTCTTAAAACCCGTGCACCGATAGAATACGCGCTCTCAATATATATAAAGGGATAAGCACGGACACATTTCAAAAATATATCTTTGCATATCTGTCCTTTTATACTCTGCTAATTTGATCACAGATAGATACATATCTATCTAATAAATACTAATAATCCTTTCTAATTGTAAGAATGTATGTATGTATATTTAGCTTTTTTGTTTATTCTTAACTCTCGTATATTTAGCTCAAGATAGAGCAATGCAATTTTAAAAAATCCTCTCGTCCAGGATTCTGACTTTGTGCGATTAAATGGAGAACTTGCTGTTATCAGAGAAAGAAAGAGAGAGAGAGAGAGAGAGAGAGAGAGAGAAAGAGAAAGAGGGAGAGAAAGATCTACTAGCTGACACGCTCGAATCGATTCGAAGGAACGAAATGAAAATCGTCGTTCGACGTGTTTCAAATCGCTCAAATCGTTCGAAAAGTAAAAAGAAACGTACGGAATACCATAGGGCATAGAAATAAGAGCGAAAAAAAAGAAAATGAGAAGCAAAGAAGGAATGAAAAGAAAAGGATAGAGAGAGAGAGAGAGAGAGAGAGAGAGAGAGAGAGAGAGAGAGAGAGAGAGAGAGTGAAAAAAGAAAAAGCATACAAATCATATACCGCCGATCTTCTTCGAAGTCATGTTCAAAAGGAGAGAGAGAGAGAGAGAGAGAGAGAGAGAGAGAGAGAGAGAGAGAGAGAGAGAGAGAGAGAGAGAAGGAAGGAGTCGAAGGAACGAACAGGAGGAGAGAAGCGGGACAACTTCGAAGGTAGGGGAAAAATTGAAAGAGGGAAAGAGGAGAGCAGTCATGGTAGGTAGTAGGAAAAGGAGGGATAAGAAGAAGGAGAAAAACAGGAGAAGAGGACGAGTAGTAGCAAGAATATAAGCGTCTTCGGTAAGGTCACTATCCTTAGTCGTTGCGGCAAGGTCAACCGCAAGATCGTCCGTCTCGGTTGCAGTTCCTTAGGAGGGCTTACGGGCGTCGTGGAAAGTCGTTCGGAAGGATTAGAATACACGGACGTATATAACGTAACTGGAAAGGATAATTTGAAGAAAGAAAGGGTGGTGGGAGGGAAGCAAAAAGAGAAAAGAATAAAAGAAAATAAAGGAAGGAAGAAAGAAAGGATAGAAAGACAGTAAGAACGAGAGAGTCAGAGGACAGAGGGATAAAAAGAGTAAAGTAACACTAGAGAGAAAGAAAGAGAGAGAGAGAGAGAGAGAGAGAGAGAGAGAGAGAGAGAGAGAGAGAAAGTCTGTTGAGAGCGTGCGTGGTGTGTGAGAAAGAGAAGACGGAAAACGAATAAACCAAGGAAAGAAACAAAGAATCAGAATTCATAGGAACGATGAGGCCAAATAACATCCCTTCTGCGTTATTTCGACGAGAATAACGTTTTTCTATATTTCGCCGGAAATAACAGTAAAAAAAATCATTCATAAACTTGAATCGCACGGAGTTAACATTAATTTCTTGAAATTCGCAAAGCACATCATGTCATTTTTCAACGAGAAAGAAGCCAGTCGATATACGATCGATATATCTGTAAGTTTTCGTACAAAGTATTAGTAACAAAATTAAAAAAAAAAACGGTATATATTAATTGTACGTGTATGTATGATAAAACGTCTTGTTCACGTTCACGTTCAATAAAAACTTTTCGAACGTCTACATCAAATTTGCGCGGTTTTTTCTTAAATGGTATCGAAGTAAATCTCGATCCATCGAAAGTCGCATTACGAACTCTGTCTGGTTCAAGAATGGAGCTTTTTTCTCTTTCTTTTTCTTTTTCTTTTTCTTCTTTTTTTTTTATAGGCTACTCGAAACTTACGTACTCGTCAAGGGTGGCAGGCTTTAACGGTACTTGTCATCCTCTTGACGAGCGTTTTTTCATCGAGCAAGGCTTCATCACTGTCAAAGGTCGCAGCCGGTGAATTAGATGACACTGAAAAATTTTTGGATCAGCGTAGGTCAGCAAAATGATTTACGAAATTCCATTTCATTTTATCGCTAATGATTGATATAAGTAATTAATTATTTAATTGCTTGTAATAGAATTTAAATATGAAACAATTCGTAACAACTATAATATCCGTAAAATTTGTAGTAACACTTCGAAAAACGTGGATTACAAGAAGGACGAGAATGAGAATCCAATAAGACGCGATTTCCCAGCTTCGCCAGCAGAACTGCTGAAACCAGACAAATTTTTATTCTACACATACAACGATCAGGGGAACATGATCACGAAGCAAATGAGTTTACGTGAGATACAGACTCTAATCGCAAGTGGAAACGGCGGGCACGTTGCGATGGAGATATATGATCCTAACAAATCTGGTGATCTGTTGAATGGAGAAAAAAAGGTAAGATATTGTTAATGCATACGCACCGAGAAATGACATTATTTAATTTTTTGATTTTTTTTAAATAGTATGCTACACGTAAAAAAAATTGTCTCGTTCTAATATCATTCAAGTTAAAAAATTTAATTAAAGACGATCACCGAAGACGGCTACATTGAAATCAGCATTTCCGTAATATTTCTCGATTCACAGGTGATGGATGTTGTCGAAAAGGTGCAAAATGTATTAAAAAGTGCATTGGATAAACCATCGACCATGGCTGGCTCGTTATCGACTATTCCAGAATATGCAAACGCCGAGTGGAGTAGCATTTTACCTAGTATTCTGACGAATAGCGATATCGAAGCTAATCCTACATCGGAAGAACCTAATTACGTGGAAATTACGAGACCCGATTCGCTTATGCAAGAGATATCGGTGACCTCATTGAATCGAGAAACTCAATCATCTACGTTAAAAGCACCGATGTTAACTAATCCAGAGACACCTGAACAATTGGTCAACGATGTCTTTTCAACAACCAGCAGCTTTCCATTAACATCGATCGTTAATGAGAATAATTTTTCGACGATTATTAGTTACGGCGAAACAAAATCTCCAGATAAATATACTGAGAAACCAATGATTCCAGTGCCAGTGATCACTACCGAAGGAAAACCATTCACCGATTGGTTAGAGACAATCGATAATTCTATGTATCTAACATCGAGTACAAAATCCACTCTCGAGTTTTCTGGCGTCGATTACTTGCCAATGGAGAAGATGAATAATGCAACGATGTTCGAAAAAGTTCCAGTCAAGGTTTGGGACGAATTGGAACAAAACGTGACCTCTGACGAGTCGAGCATTAGTCGAGTAACGGAATATGTACCGATTTTGACTATGTTGGTGGGATCAACGGTGAACGACTCACTTGCCCTAGCAACAAACGAAGTGTTGTCATCCACTGAAAGTGATATAACGAAAAAGGTAACGGAAACAGTGTCATTGGAAACATCGACTGTAGCAACAGATACCAAGATCAGTCAATCTGAAAGCGTTACGACGTTACCTGGAGACACGATCACCGACACGGTCGCGCCAACTGTTATTACGCATGCACAAACGGAATCAAGTGAACATTTATCTGAGAGCAATATTACCATGCAATTTTTCGACAATAGAAACGTGACGATATCTGAAATATCAGAAATAACAACTCCTACGATTCTTTCAATAATTTCAACATGGACGTTATTACCGACAAAACTAACAAACGACGAACAATTAAAAATTTCACAATCATTCAACTCAACGATGAATGCAACCAAAGGAATCGGTTTTTCAACATCGACACCACCTGATGATTACTCCAATGTTTCATTGTCAGTAAATTCATCTGACATTACATCGGAAGGAACATCCATTAGTACGATTACGGACTCTGATAGCTTTCCAGAAACGACATACCTTCCTGTCGCCGTAATCGTTACGAAGAATATTACTTTGAATCATGAAACAAATTTCAAGCCTATTAATAGTTCAACATCCGACGTTGATACGGATAAGTATGATGGAAATCCTAATAGTTTGACGAATAAGTTAGAATCGATCGAAACGAGCGAGAAAGAATCTCCCGCGATAGAACAATCATCTCTGATCGAAACAGAAATTTCCAAAATAAATGACATATCTACTGTACAACCTACAGTAGCGAGCAATACGATGAATTCGACATCAACATCTACTTATATAACGGAGACAAATTTCGTTCGGATCAATAGTCCGTCCGTTGATCCTTCTACTTTATCCAGTATGATTCCTACATCTACTATGGCTAACAAGATTATCTTAATTAATGATTTAATAAGCAATACGTCCACTGAAACAAATATATATGTTACGAGTACAACAATAGAATCTGTAGTCAAAGAGCTAATGAACGAAACGAAGGAAACTTTAATAACAAATACTACTTCGGTACCTGTTTCACCCACTAATGAAGCAAACTTTATTGGTAATTACATTGAAGACTTCGTTGAAGATATTTCTTCACCTTCTGCAAGTCAACATACGATAACGACAACATCGGTTGTATCTAACGAACTGGTTACGGCTACTAATTCAATAAAAAGCAATGATATAAGGACGACTGTTGCAGGAATTAAGAATACCACTATGAGCTCACAGACGGAAACATCGTATACAACGCCAATTAGCGATTTAATTACAGATAACGTACAAACTACTGAAAGCTATTCAAACAGTGAAACTTCTTCGAGCCTGAATCTCGACGTAACGAGTGAGGAAACTTCGTTTGTACGACATCAGAACGATCTCGTCGAATCGTTTAATTCAATAACAACGTTATTACCTTCGGAACAAGAAACTGCAACTGATAAGACTCTCATAAATGTCACAACGGAAACGCATACCACCTTATTAACTTCAGACCCAGTACCTGTAGTAGTTCAAGAACATATGACAACCTTAATTGCCGATGAACAATCCGTTACGGAAACTTATTTGAATATTCACGACTATGAGCTGAAAAATCATACCGACATTGAATTGGAAGCATCGTTAAAAGCAAATGAATCTCATTATTCCGATTCAAAGGAAGATACAACTACACAGAGATATTTTACTCCTTATGTAAAATTGAATATCACCTTTACGAATGATTTATCTTCAACCGACGTGAGTAATGTATCCGAGTACAATGTGATTATAACGAAGATTTCGGAGAACATGGAATCAATGTCGAGTAGTACTACAAAAGAACCGTCGCAAGATTTTCCCGTTAAAATAAACAAAACGATCGAAGAACTGGTGGAGAATGTTGCAACGATAAGTGAATCAAATTTGATGGTAGACCAAATAACGGCCAACGTTAGTGCAAATACAAAAAGTAATAATACGAATGGAACATCGTCAGAGATAGTAAATAATAATACAAATGATAATACGAAGGTACAGGTAGAAAGTAATGAATCAATTTCTGTACCCCCGCGTATTATCGAAGAAGTATCGTCGTCGGAATTATTGACACCGTCTGTATCAATGGCAACAAAGAATTCATTGCTTTCGCAATCGACTTCGAAAACTAGTTACAATGAGAATATGAACGAAAATTATCCGGAGGATAGGGAAACAACTGAAAAATGGTTGTTGATACCTCATAAAGTAGTCGCATCATCGACCGTCGAAAGAACTACCGCTCATCCAACGACTCAAAAGATCGTACAAGATATGACACACGCGTCGGATCCACGCTTACCTGCTTTAACATCGGAGATAAAATCTGATGAAAATATACCGTTAGATTCCCCGGCAAGCGTGAACGCTTTGGATGTTACCGTGACGAAGACTGAAAGCGACATCGTTAACTTCTCGAAAATGTGCAATAATTTAGCTTTCGATTTCTGGATGGCGGCTAATAAGGGCCTAAGTATAAACAGATCCCTGGTTCTTTCGCCCTTCGGTATGGTCAGTCTACTGGCGATGATATTTTTAGGAGCACGAGGAACTACCTCCGATCAGATGAACGAATTACTTAAGTTGGACGACGTGGCCACATTTAATCCACATTTGGTATTTCAAAACGTAACCGATATGGTGGGATTGACGAGAGGACAAGGGATCACAAACTCCGCATTCGTTCGTGAACTTTTCGTCGATAGAGCGAGGGTCAGAAAAACTTTGCCATTTTACAAAGAACAAGCCCAACAGTTTTACGAAGGTCTTGTTGCCGAGGTGAATTTCGCCACCATTGGCGACATCGTTCGAAGGCGAACGAATTTACTGGTTAGAAAGCAAACGGGCGGTAGGATAAAGGACTTTATAAAGGCGAACACGGTACCTCTACGATCTCCTTTGGCTGCTGTATCAGCCAATGTTTTCCAAACTAATTGCAATTCCAGTTTCGTAAGTTCTGACGGAAGAGACGGCGAATTATATTTTGCCGTGTCGCCAGCTATCAGACAGAGAAAATTAATACCTGTACCTGCTATAGTCTGGCGATCGAATATACTTGCAGGTTACGAACCTAGTTTAGATGCAACTGCGGTTGCTCTTGGTAAAGTCGAAAATCTTGTAACGACGGTTTTCTTACTACCCGGACAACAAGGCCATATAGCCCCAGGCGATACTTTGGATCGTCTTGAACGAAGATTAATAGCAAGTGCTTCTCGTGATAATAATTGGAACAGACTTTTGAAAGTATTACTTCCTAGGAATAGTTTAGAACTTCAAATACCCAAATTTACTCATAGATCAGTCGTTAATGCGACAGCAGCTCTTAGAAGAATGGGTTTCGATAGACTATTCACCGAACAAGCTGATTTAAAGGGTATCAATGGAATTGGAAATCACTTACATCTATCTGACATACTACAGGTTAGGATTAATTTTTTTTTATCTATCGAATTTATTTATTTTTTTTTTTTTTTAACTAAATGACTCTTTTACGTCTTCACTTCCTTACATTTAATCTATCCTTCTTTTAGATTTTATTTTCATTGAATGTTTTTACTTTATTACCATGTAGACAGATTTTGTATAGACTCAAATGTATGTCTCTTTTCTTTTGTTTTGTTTTTTTTTAAGATTAATTTGTTCGGCACGTGCGGTGATGAAAATCTAACGAATGGAAGACATCACATGGAAACGTATCCAGCGACCCCGATAAAAAGAGCTCGCCAACATGAGAAAACTTCTGTAAATTCGAATGGCACGGTCCTGGATACACGTCGTCAGTCTAACCCTCTAAATTACTTGGAAGTAAATGCTTCGAAATCTATGTTCGATAAGATAGATAAAAGAAGAAAGCGACATGCAGATAATATGAAAGTAATGAGATCGGAAAGATCGCGATTAAAACTCGATAGGCCCTTCTTATATTTCGTACGTCACAATCCCACCGGCTTGATCCTTCACATGGGAAGATTCAATCCAAGACTTTTGCCCTAACTCATCCTACAATATCGTTCATGGAAATGCGATATTTAACTTGATCGAACACCATCGTTATGTAGTATTATTATCGTATATGTTGGTTTTTGATCGACACGTCAAATATTTTTTTTTTTAATTTAAGACGCGACAATGCTTAAAAGCAACTCGATGTATATTATAGTAAAAAAAAAAGTAAATATTATAAAAAAGAAGAAAATGCAATAATATAGATTGTGACCTTATTATCATTCGTAACTATAAAAAAATAATTTTATAAAATATGTAATTTCTTTGTGGTGCAAATAAACAAAAAAAATTACATACTTCGAATAACCAAACTTTTTAACGAAAATATCAAAGTATTGAAATAAACGTAGTTTTAATAACGTTAAGTACGTAAATTTTGTAATCGTTACAATTGAAAAATTGTATTTTTTAATATAATCGCTTATTATAGCTGGAAAAACTAATTACTTACAAAGTCGCTCCTTATATCCTAAAACTCGCTGTTTTGACTCAGGACAACGTCAAGATCTTCTTATCGTATCGACGTGACAATAACTGTTCTTAGCATAAATTATGTCAAATACTTAAAAATAAATAAAACTTATTGAAATAAAATTGATAACTGCAATATTTTATGCAATATCAATAAAGCACATACCTTTGCTCGCTTTCCTTTAATAATTTATACTTCCTACGTTTGACATTAATTAACCACTAACGGTGAAACGTAGTGTACACTTAAAATTGAATACTCATTACAGGGATAGAGAGAATATTTTACTTGTAATTAAACTAATTATAAAGGGAATGGAAAGAAAACAAATGATTTCATTGTTTTTTTTTTAGATCTGCTTTTATTTCTGTATCTTTCGATCAAATGCCGTGGGACTGAACATGCATAAGGAAAAACTTGTACGCCCTATAAGCAAATGAAAACTTTTTGGTGCGAATTTAATATTCCTCAGCACCTTCTCCTTCTCCTTCAGCCGAATCCATACCAACTTCCTCATAATCCTTCTCGAGAGCTGCAAGATCCTCACGTGCTTCGGAGAACTCACCTTCTTCCATACCCTCACCAACGTACCAGTGAACAAATGCCCTCTTGGCATACATAAGATCGAATTTATGATCGAGACGTGCCCATGCCTCAGCAATGGCTGTCGTATTGGATAACATACAGACCGCACGTTGTACCTTGGCCAAGTCACCACCAGGTACGACAGTTGGTGGCTGATAATTTATTCCAACTTTGAATCCAGTCGGACACCAGTCAACGAATTGAATCGTGCGCTTGGTTTTGATAGTAGCAATAGCGGCGTTTACATCCTTCGGTACAACATCACCTCTGTACAACATACAACAAGCCATGTATTTTCCATGTCGTGGATCGCATTTTACCATCTGATTGGCTGGCTCGAAGCAAGCGTTTGTAATTTCTGCAACGCTGAGTTGTTCATGATACGCCTTTTCCGCAGAAATAACCGGTGCGTATGTTACCAATGGGAAATGAATTCTAGGATAAGGTACCAAGTTGGTTTGGAATTCAGTTAGGTCGACGTTGAGCGCACCGTCGAATCGTAAGGAGGCAGTGATCGAGGAAACGATTTGACCGATCAAACGATTCAAGTTGGTATATGTAGGTCTTTCGATGTCCAGGTTACGACGACAGATATCATAAATGGCCTCGTTGTCGACCATAAATGCGCAATCGGAATGTTCGAGCGTGGTATGCGTAGTTAAGATGGAGTTGTATGGTTCAACCACGGCAGTAGAGACTTGAGGAGCTGGATAAATGGCGAATTCTAATTTGGACTTCTTTCCATAATCGACAGATAATCGTTCCATCAAGAGAGACGTGAATCCTGAGCCAGTGCCACCTCCAAAGGAATGGAAGATGAGGAAACCTTGTAATCCAGTACATTGATCTGCCAGTTTTCGGATACGGTCTAGAACGAGGTCAACGATTTCCTTGCCAATTGTGTAATGACCACGAGCATAATTGTTAGCAGCGTCCTCCTTGCCCGTAATCAATTGTTCCGGATGAAATAGCTGGCGGTATGTGCCTGTGCGGACTTCATCTAAAATTGGAAAACGATACAGGTTAAAGAAGAAAACTTATAAAATGTAGGTAGAAATAAAATAAGTACAACCAAAGAAAAAAAGAAAGAAAATGATTTTAGATTAATACTACGTACCAACAACAGTAGGTTCTAAATCAATGAAAACCGCACGTGGTACATGTTTGCCTGCACCAGTTTCGCTGAAGAAAGTGTTGAAGCTGTCATCGCCACCTCCGATAGTCTTGTCAGAAGGCATCTGACCATCGGGCTGAATGCCATGTTCCAAGCAATACAGCTCCCAGCAAGCATTACCAATCTGTACTCCAGCTTGTCCAACGTGGATTGAGATACATTCACGCTAAAGAAACATCAAGGATTGTAGAAACTCTACATCGTATAATGGTACTATGATATTAATCGCTCTCTATGCTTGTGATCTTATATTTATTTTTTAATTATTTTTATTTCTCTACCTTCTATATCTTTCTTTAGTTATAATTTTGACCTTGGTAAAAGTTATATTTTAATTCATCTTCTTTATTATATTATAATTCAATATAGAAAATTAATGGATATAAATTTATATTATATTTATGAAAAATAATAAAAAAGTAAAAGATGCAGAAACATCGAAAAGAACGGATGTATTCACAATGGACGCCATGAGAATGAGTCATCACTAAGCGGAAGTACTAAAATGGATTTCATGGCAAACGTTTGAAAAAATATATAAACGCGTATTTTAATTTTCAATAATACATAACATAAAACATATAGGAATATATTTTATAAAATAATATATTCCGATTAATGAATATAATAAAGCATAATGATAAACCAACTATAATTATATTTCTTAAATAACACGATAATCTTTTTACGATATTTCACTTCTTTAAATAATACAAAGCTTAGAGAAAATTAAACAATGGATCACAAAAAGTCAGTAGTTAATTAGAATGACTAAGGGCGGTGCCGGCCGGCGAGTAAGACAAAATGGCTACCGAACATTTTTTCGAGAACACGACGCTACACGATTAGCTAGCTTCTTCGATTAAACAAAAGAATTACTAAGATATCGTTTTAAACGCTTACCATTTTGAGATTTTAGTTTTCGATGATAAAAATCTAAGAAGAATTCGTCAGACTTGGTCGGTCGATAGTTGGCGAAAGCAAGTAATGGAGCCTCAGCTAACAACTACACGACAGCCTTCGTCGAATATCCAACGAATAATGCGCGAAGATGCGCCGCGGTGGCTCTTTATACCATCCGTGATCGACTGTTACTGGGTACGCTGATTGGTTGTTGCTATCCTCACCATCTCTTGCGATTGGTCAGAACAAGACCGCAATACGCAACGATACGCATTGCTAAACGGAAAATATAGTGCGACAAAATATAATCGATAAATGTCTATTTACTGTAATTATTTAAAATTGACTAATTAATAAAATATGCAACAAAATGATTTATTGTCAGTGTAATTATCAAACATCTCTCTGAAAGCACTGATTTCGTATTTATTGCCAATGGCAATAAATTATATGCACTGAAAACGATTTTCGCCATATTTGGAATGTATATATATGTTGAGCGATCGAAGCAACGGCGTGTGATAATATATGCTTGTGTCGCACGTACACACGTACATTTACGTCTCGTTTAATAGGAAGTCGTACACGACTCCCAGTATTGATTTTTCCAAAGAGATAGACGCATTTAACGGCCACGCCAGCTCGTTGATTATGCATATAACATATGATATTGTTTAAATAAAAAAGGGACAAAATCCTACATGCATACGTCTTTTTTTATTTCTCATGCAGTCTTATTTGAGTACGTATTTTAAGACGTATGACTCATACACATTTTCGATAGAACTCATCTTGTAATGATACTGATTATATTTCCTAACATTTTATATTTTGTATTTATGAAAACATTTATCGTCAGTTAACAAAAGCATAGAAAAACGTACACGTTCGTTTAAGACGTGATCAGAAGCATACGATACAACGGGGAAATATGGGCGTATACCTGAATTCACCGAGGTGTGCAGACTGCACACATATTGATCGGCCGTGCATGACGTTCTCTTTTACGCATACACAATAATGAAAATCTTCGATAAAAACCTTTCGATAGCTCCTAAATGCATTTGTTAAATAACAAATTGGAAATTGTTAAACAATTGTTAAACAAATAAAAATCTTGTATAGTCGAAAAAAAAGAAAAAAGACAGGAAATGTAAATGAAATATTACAGTCTTTCGAGAGCAATAGAAAATAAATTTTGAAGATAATATAAAATATCATGAAACGTTTACATATAACAATAACAAAATATTCCTTGTCAAATATAGCAGAATACTACATGTAATACGATTAGCAACGATTATATATAATTAATATTCATCGTTGCCTTCTGGATTATCATCAACGGTATCCATACCGACCTCTTCATAATCTTTTTCTAAAGCAGCGAGATCTTCGCGTGCTTCAGAAAATTCACCCTCCTCCATACCTTCACCAACGTACCAATGGACGAATGCTCTTTTCGCATACATAAGATCAAACTTGTGGTCAAGTCGTGCCCATGCCTCGGCAATAGCCGTTGTATTAGATAACATGCATACTGCACGTTGCACTTTGGCCAAATCGCCACCAGGCACGACAGTGGGAGGCTGATAGTTAATACCCACTTTAAAGCCTGTAGGGCACCAATCAACAAACTGTATACTACGTTTTGTTTTTATAGCAGCGATAGCTGCATTAACGTCTTTGGGTACGACATCGCCTCTGTAGAGCATACAACAAGCCATATATTTACCATTTCGAGGATCACATTTTACCATTTGATTAGACGGCTCGAAACACGCGTTTGTTATTTCTGATACGCTAAGTTGCTCATGGTATGCCTTTTCTGCCGATATTACTGGTGCATAAGTTACGAGAGGAAAATGAATTCTTGGATATGGTACCAAATTTGTTTGAAATTCAGTTAGGTCGACATTGAGAGCACCATCGAATCGTAATGAGGCGGTGATCGAAGAAACGATCTGACCGATCAAGCGATTCAAGTTTGTATATGTAGGTCTCTCGATGTCCAAGTTACGACGGCAAATATCGTAAATGGCCTCGTTGTCAACCATGAAAGCGCAATCGGAGTGTTCGAGTGTGGTATGAGTAGTCAAGATCGAATTGTACGGTTCTACTACGGCTGTGGAAACTTGCGGTGCCGGATAAATGGCGAATTCCAATTTAGACTTCTTCCCGTAGTCTACCGAAAGTCGTTCCATCAAGAGAGAGGTGAAACCAGAACCAGTCCCACCACCGAACGAATGAAATATAAGAAAGCCTTGGAGTCCGGTACATTGATCCACTAATTTTCTCACACGATCTAGAACAACGTCGACGATCTCCTTGCCGACTGTGTAGTGGCCACGGGCGTAATTATTTGCGGCATCTTCTTTACCCGTTATCAATTGTTCCGGGTGAAAAAGTTGTCGATACGTTCCTGTTCGTACTTCATCTGAAAATAAATCGCGCGATTATAATTCGATCGATTCATATTATATGCGCTCGATGCCTATTCGTTGCTTTCGTTATTCTCGCTTACCAACAACGGTAGGTTCAAGGTCAACGAACACAGCTCTGGGTACATGTTTACCCGAGCCAGTTTCACTGAAAAACGTATTAAAGCTATCGTCTCCTCCGCCGAGCATTTTATCAGATGGCATTTGTCCGTCCGGTTGTATGCCATGTTCTAAACAATAAAGTTCCCAACAAGCATTTCCAATTTGAACTCCTGCTTGTCCTACGTGAATAGAAATGCACTCGCGCTGAAACGATTAGAGCGCACGTCGGCATTATAAAAATTCGTTTTTTTTCAAGTTTATTATCAACGTCTTATTAAGATTCCTTTATTTAATAATACCATTAACGAGATACCTGTACTATTAGAGCATATAAATTTATCATAACTTACCATTTTGTGCGAGAAATTGTGGAGGATGTAAAATAAACAAGTAGGTTGAAAGTAGAAAGAGAAAGAAGGGAAAAGTATAAAAACAAAAAATGTTCGATCTCGACACTAAAAATCGAACCGTATGCGAAAGTTTAGACGAAGCTGATAATGAATCTCCTCTAAACACAAATTGCGCCGTTGTGCGAATCTGCCCGTTATACTCTTGGCTCACGCACAGTTTTAGGCTACGACGAAGCATGCGCTCCGGTTTGCCTCGTGACACTTATGCAACAATAAACCTTACACAGCATATTAGATCTCCCTTAGTGTTGTCTTCCTGTCTATCATTATCATCATCATAATCGTTTATAGATATATTTTCGATCGAAGATCACAAAGGTCACGATTTTACCTCTATGATTATATATACTATAAATAAATATATATATATATACCATATATTACTTATACTCATATATATATATTTATATATATTTATATCTATATATATTTATATATATATATATATATATATATATATATTTATATATATGTACACATATATATTTATAATATTTTATTAGGGTATAATAAATTATTATTCAAAAACCATTAACTGTTTTACTAACGTAAAATGTGTGAGTATCGCTTTTACGTTGACGGCAAGCAATTAGATCGTTCATGCAAGGTCAACGACATAAGGGGCAGATAAATTTAGACCTCTCGTACCCTCTCTTAGTAAAAAAGTGTATTTCTTTTCTACAACATTCCAAGATTCGTCTAAAAATAGTATACACGGTTATAACTAGTCTAAACTCAGACGGAGTGCAACCGACCGATCCTTCTCTTCCCTTTTCAATGCAACTGCGTAGAAAATTTAACGTACAATTTGTCCTACTTAAAAATGTCTGTTTTAACTTAAAAGAAAAATATTTCTAAAGTATACTTTTTTTTCCATCTTTGGATAATTGAAAAATGAAAGAATAAGAGAGAGCAGTATTTTATATGACATCTAAAGTATTCGCTTGTAGCATGCTTTCTCTCTCTCTCTCTCTCTCTCTCTCTCTCTCTCTCTCTCTCTCTCTCTCTCTCATTCTCTCTCTATCTCCTTCTCTATCTCCTTCTCTCTCTCATTCTCTCTCTATCTCCTTCTCTCTCTCATTCTCTCTCTATCTCCTTCTCTCTCTCTCTCTCTCTCTCTCTCTCTCTCTCTCTCTCTCGAATGAGGCCATTCATATAGCGTTTACCTTCCACGAATCAATACTGCAGAAGTTTCAATGATCTTATAAGGTTACCGTCAGTTTCCTTTACCTAAGGCGATATTATCCCTTCTCCTTTAATATTTCTCATCATTTAATACATGAGATGACGTAATCTACTCTGCATCACCTATATGCTTTTTCGCTATAATGGCTAAGAACGTCATTATATCGACCTTATCCTGTTGTAAATAATATGAATAATGTATTTAATGATATGTATATAATGATAATAATTTTAATTATATTAATACTTCTCATTATATCAGTTAATATAATATTACATTTTCATTGTTTTTGCTTTAAGCTAAAGAAAATAAGAGAATAAATATAAAAAGGCATTAATATATATAGCGGTTCTTTCTATGTATTAAGTTTTTCAATTAGTTTAATATTATTTAACGATACAATAAATTATATATATAAATATATATATTTTTTACGCTTTATATTAATCTTATCGTTTTTCCTATATGAAATATATTACTTTCTTGAGATAGCGCTACGAACGATATAACATTTTCTCTGCATACATATGCAGAACAATGGGGAAAGGTTCTTGGAGGGAATATAACCTTAAAATCTTCCAAATCAGTAGTAATAATGTCAGTAATCGTATAAATCTATACGACTAATGGGAAAATTTATTTGTTAAATTTATAAAACAATAAATATGTATGCGAAATTACAAGATATAATAGGTCGAAAAGATCGATCACGATTACATAGAATCGTACAAAATGTAAATGTAGAAGAAGTGAGTCAAGAAGGAATAACTTGGTTTTATTTTAAATGAAATGACAATTAGTTCGAATAAGACTAGTTTCAAGATGAAAAGAATATTAGTTTCCTTAGGATATTGGGTTATCGTCGTCGGTTTACGACGATAGCATTATTATATATAACTATGATTGTACTAATTAAAAAATTATATTTTCTTTTACATTTTCAGAGAGTTTTCAAATTTATTTTTCTTTTTTCAGCTTTGCAAAGTATTGTGTGATAAGATTTATAGCGCAGATATAGTAAAAGTGTTGGATGAAATACTACAAGCGTTTTCTAATGCTGATAAATTTTCTGAAAAAAAATTAAAAGTAGTGAAAGCCATACTAAAAATACTAGGAAGTGCTACAATTAGTAGTAATCATGCAGAAGAAATCATTAGTCTTATAACTATGGATTTTCCTAATTTTTCAAAGAATTGTCTAATTCAATTAGTACAATTTTCCACTTCTAATATTTATTCAAATGAAGATAACTTCTACAGGTATAATGATATTTATCTTTTAAACTGTTGTCTTATTGTCTAATATTTTTCAAAGATATAACAATTACAAAATACTATAAATAAAAATACAAGTAAATAATAAATATTTTAGTTGGAAAGATTTATTACCAGTATTACTAGAGATCTTGGAACAAGAAAAATATATTGACTATATGAATTCAGAAGTCACTGGAAGTGAATATAAGACGCTGATCGTTAAATCCATATGTAACAGTCAATGGGAGCCTAGCATTGCACCATGTCTAGCGAAAATGTTTGGGTAAATTTATTAATTTTAAAGAAAATGTAGTTTAAATTAATCTGAACTTATGTTTTATTTTTTAATAGTTCTGATGTTCGAACAAGCAAAGGAGTACTATTATATTACATTATTTTGAATATGCATACTTTTTTATAATTTGATTTTTCTTTCAACAGAGACATGATTTTGGAGAAAAAAGATCTGAATGTAGTAATTATTGCATTGTGTCATAAACTTTCCATGATTGCTTTAAATGAAATACCCCCTTTTGTATATCAGACTCTTAAATTATGTAGTAATTCTAGTTGTATACATTTGATTATATCACTGCGTAAATATTTTGCATCATATTATTCAGATGTCAATAACAAAGAAAAAGAAAATAATTTTGAAGATATTAGTAAGCAGTATTATTTTTTTTATTTTTTTTAATGACAATTTATATATATATACATATATTATAAGTTTCTATATTGTTATACTATAGGCACAACAAGTTTAAAAGAAGTACAAGATGCAGAAAGTAATGTACTATTTCACATACATCATGCCACACAATTACATTATAAATGTATAAAAGATTTGATACTTGCATTTAAAAAATTTTCTATGGTACCAGTATATGTGTTAGAACCTTTCATGTTATCTACAATATTTGTAGTCTCCAGTGTACATGAAGAACAGGTAACAAGTAAATACTTTTTATTGTATGATATATATATATTTTTCTTTCTATTGAAAATTTCAAAGACTTTATTCTTCATTTATTTATAAATTGATATCAAGATTGTTAAATACATTTTTTCTCACTCTCTCTCTCTCTCTCTCTCTCTCTCTCTCTCTCTCTCTCTCTCTCTCTCTCTCTCTCTCTCTCTCTCTCTCTCTCTTTCTTTTTCTCTCTTTCTTTCATATTAAATTTTTGAGAATGTTTAAAAATAGGTTTTTGAAATACTTCATCAGACGATTTTAAGAAAAATGCAGGATGATGAAAAATGTAAGAATAGTGCTTGGTTAAAGTCTTTAATCCATAGTAATTGTGATATTATGAAAATTATAGATCAAGTTATAACAAATAGGTATGCACATATATACAAGGATATATATATTCCTATAAATACATAAAATAATATTTTTTTATTAATTTCTAGTGATAAAGACCGTCATGTTGTATTAAAAGGAATTATGGACTTAGGATTTGTGCTCATGGATACAGAACATACAATTGGGAAAGTTAATAAATATTCAACACATAAAATTGGTATACAGATACTTCAAAGATTAATGAAGAAAAGACATGACATAAGTGGATCTATACTTCAATTATTAACTGATAAAATAGTGGCAGGTGGTTTGTTAATATCACAGTACACAGGTATGAAATGTTATTTAAAAAAGAAAATAATATAAAAATATTTTTTAATATTGCGTCAATAATAAATAATTTGTTGATTTTTATTTTTTCAGATTGTTTGGCATATATGTGCTCTAAATTAGCAATGAATGTGCTCGATTTTCAAACTTATATAATTACTCTTCTTGATCAATTGCTATATGTACCTGGTACTGCAGCTGTACAAATTCTTTATGCAGTTTTACCATTGATACATGTTTCATCTAATGTAAAAGACAATCTTATGTTAGCATTGAGGAAGGCTCTCTATAGAAAAGGAATATGTACACGTAAAATGGCAGTAACTGGTTTTCTTGAATTATTAAAAATGTTAAAAATGAATTCTATAAGAAATCTTTCAAATGATTATTCTAGAAACTCCTCTATGTCTACCATATTATCTAGCTCGACATCCATATTAACTCAGGTAAACACAAAGAATAGACTATTATATGTTTCTAATTAAAATGCACTAATGCATAATGTTATTACTATAATGTTATAACATTATTTTGTATTAAATCTTACTATATTTATTAGGTTACTTTAGAAAAACACAACAATACAGGCAATAATTATGGATGCAATAAAAAATTATGTGTTGACATATTAAATATATTAAAGAAGTGTTTTACTCAAGAATATGAAGTCAGATCACATTTATATGAAGGTAGAATATCAGGAATAATATAAAATAATCATAAATATAAATAATATGTATATATGTGCATAACATATAATAATATATTTTATTTTCAGGATTATACGAAGTTGTAATTAAGAATCCTGAACTATCAGAATACATAGTGGAAATATTACTTGCTCAATTGAATCTTTATTTTGAAACAGATGAAAATGTTTTACCTCCATTAAAGATTGATCTAAGTGCTGATATAAACGATATACAAATTGTTCCAAAAGAGCCTATAGCTATATTGATTTCTGTATTACAAGCAATTTATATAAAAACAGCTTTAGAAGATTGGGAAATTTTAAATAGAATTGCTATCACTCTAGAATCACTGTGTATAAGGATGGCACGAACTGAATTGGAACATTTAAATTTAGTATGTATATCTTGTTGGTTGAAAGCAGTTTTTACAAATAATTATTCATTTAAAGGAATAAGATTTATAATCGTTAGAATTGTGCATAATAATATTAATTCTTAATCTTATAGGATGATACAATGGATTTACTTGACAATACACCAAAATCACAACAAAAATTACATAACTTAAAAGAAATGATAGGCGTATATGAATCTTTAATATCATTCAGAGTTAATTCCTGGGTTAATGAAAGTAAAAATATAGCAAAAAGTATATATGATCTTTTCAAAGGATATAATAGGTTAATGGACATTATCAAGGTAATTTTGAAAACAATATCAATATATTCTGTCTATATTTTTATATGATGAATATTAAATTATAAATATTATACTCTTCATATGATAAATATGTATTATATGCTAAATTTAAACTTATTGTAGAATATAAGAAAAAAGAGGGGAAACAAAAATAAGAAAAATAAAGATGCAAATAATACTACACTTAAGAAGAAAAGCCATTCAGATATTATAAAATTGCCAAATGGGAATATAAGTCTAAACACAGTGTGTAAAATTTTAGAACTACATTATTTGTTAGTAATATTTAATATATGTTATTTAAAAAATAGATGAAAGTAAATCAAGCATTAATATTGTTATTTTTTAGAGACAAGTGGTCAGACAATGATGAAGCTAAGATTTTAAGATCACATAGAGACTTTTACCATTATATTTTACAAAGTTGCATTTCTACTTTTCAAACAATAATATTATTAAGTATTCCAGAGTTTGAAAAACACAAGAAACGATATATAAAAATTTATCATGAAATTGGAGAGTAAGAGTATTGAATATGTGTAATACTTTATATGTTTTTTTACCTCGCATATGTTAATTTAAGAATTATTTTCTTATAGATTACTCTATAAAAATGTTATTTTGGAATTTAGAAATGCATTTAATGATGATCAACAGGGAACATTATTAGCTTTACAGTGTTTTAAAGAATACTGTTGTCTAATATGCTCAAAATTTTCTTCTCAGTTGCCAACATTTCTTTGTAGTATGTGTATGTATTTTTTCTACAACAAAAAAAGTAAAAACAAAATGTCTTTTTCCCTAACTTATTTTTACATTTTTTAAATGTCTTGTTTGTCATTAGGTAATCAAGAGCCAATGGAAAGTTTTAATGTGCAATTGGAAGCATTTATTTTGTCTTTCAAAGCTCCATTGAAAATTTCTTTCAATCATGATTCTGATGAGGATGAACTATATAAACAAGTGTCATTAATACTTTTAGAAATTATACAACAATTTGTGCATCAACTGAACTTCCAGGAAAAAAATGTTGAAAAAGTTTGTAGAAACACATTACTATTGACATTTTCATATATGATATTTTATTAATAGCATTATGTTAAATATTTATGTTATATGTTTCATTCAATTATGTTAACTATTCACTAAATTATAGATTTTTGAATGGATAAGAAAATGTTCACAAATGGAAGGCATCAGTGTTTCTGCGGCTATTTTGATCCTTCAAATTCTTTTATGGATAGAAGACTGCAATAGAGATTATGGAGAGATATTAAATGATATTTGTCTCGAAATATCGGAAAAACTGGGTATGATACATAAGGTTCGTTAATTTTACACGCAATTAAGTATAGTCTATAGAATTGAAATATTAAATAAAATTTTTGTGTTTTTTCTCTTGCATGTTCCTTACTATAGATTGAAACATCAACAAATGAAAAATATAAAATTATAAACGAAAATACAGTTGTGCAAGCTTACAGCATACTTAATCATTACATAAAAAATAAATTAGATAATGTGTCTTGGTTTTTAGAACGTTTGAAAGCTGAACTTGCAACAGTGAACGTTGTTAATGTTAATAATGAAAAACGTACGTACTGGTGGATTTGATAAATATTGATGAATTTTTAATAATAAATATTTTTTTAATATTGTAATAGATACAGAAGATTTAGTAGAAAAAGAACGCAGTTTATGCAGACAATTGTCATATATCATTCAAATACTTTATACATTGGCGAATATAACTATTGATCCAGGTCAATCTACCAATTCGATATTTAAGAACTTACAACAATTGTATAACATATTGAGTAAACTTACAAAATATTTTTATAATAAATCGAGCAGTGGAAATGCAGCATTTCATGCTGTTAGGTGAGGTTTTAGAATTTCTTACAAATTATAAATAATCCACTTTTGTTATAAATTATAAATTTCGTTTCGATTATTCTTTTTTAGGTTTATTCAGGTGATACAATTAGCTGGAAAATCATTAAAATCTACTTTTTATAATTTAGTAACACACATAGAGGTATGTGATGTCCAAAAATAAATAATTTATATATATATATATATAAATATATATATATATATATATATATATATTTATATATATATATATAAAAGTTTTAATATTCCATATTTGTATACATATTTTTTACTATTTCTATTGGTATAGGAAAGTCAAAGTAAAGACAAAAAACGATTAAAGACAGATACAAATATACAAAAAAATCATATTTTAAAAGAAACTAAATTAATACCACGTGTTGTTTATGAGATTGAACAGTTTAGTAAAGAAGTACTGCTCCTTGCAAAAAAAACAGGGGTAAAATGCAAATTTATTTTTACAGAATCTTATAAACTGAATTATTTATAATGGTTTCTCTTTATTAGGTACCTTTAGAAAATTATATCAAACATAGCGTAACACGTGATTTCCGAATATTAGATTCACGATTAACAGAATCTCTTGAACAAATGGATGTCAGTATGGTAAGAAAATGATAATATCATGTATTATCCATTGATTTATCAATAATTAACAATTACTTTTTTTATTTTCTGTTTAATAGTTAAACACACAACGCACTAATGTCACAAATATAAATAACAGTCTTACACATGATTCAAATAATACTTCATCATCCCTAACAGAACATTCTATGACCGAATCGTAAATAGTTTTAGAGGCTTTTTAATTAGGTAAGTTTTATTAAATGAACAAGTATAAGAGAATTATATAAGATATCTTGATTTTATTTTTGTATGTATGATTTAATATAATTTAACTTCATATTTTTATAATTGATATAAAAATTTATATTATTTTCTTTCAATTACTATTAAATATAATTGAGAGCAAAAATGTACTTAAACTGTCTATAAACTTTTTTGCCCCATAATTAATTGATGCATTGTATGTCCTGAAGTAAATTATTGTTCATATTGTGAAACAATTTAAAATAAAGGAAAAGGATACACGAGGATTATATACTCCGAATTATAAATAACTAAATTAAACAAATACTAATAAACGGAGAATTCAAAAGTTTGAATATTTATGCAACAAAATCAAGTGGTCTATTGAAACCTCCTTTTCTATTCATGTACTGTCTATACTTTCTTTTTAGAATAACATGTACTGCGCCTACATCATTTCCTTCAACCTTCTTACCTTTGGTAGTATCAAAACCACAAAAACCCATCATTCTCATCATTTCTTGTTCTTCCGGTGTTTTTCCTTGAAGATCAGCCTCTATAAGAAAAACCACGCTTACCCGTAATTACAGATATTTATATGAAAAATAGAACAAAATGTTTTTGTTCTTATTGTAAAATTATCTTAATTTTTATTATACCTGTGATAACAGGGCGTTCTGCCGTAGATATTTTGGCTCTGGGCTTAGGTCTGTCTCGTTCTCTAGACCTAGATCTACTGTATGATCGTTTATGTCTTTCTCGATCACGATCTCGTTCTCTATCTCTATCTCTTGACTTTACTCTGTCACGTTCTGCAGATCTACCATAGAATTGTCATTATGTTAACTTTTATCGAATACAAAAATAATAAAAAATCGATCTATTATTCTTACCATTTTTGTACATACCTCCGACGTCTTTCGCGAGATCGTCGTCTTCGACGATCTCTGTCGCGGTCACGTTCCCTGGAACGATCACGTCGTCTACCTGGCGATGGAGTATGACTTCGACCCATTAAATTTGTGTTTTAAATATAAAATTGTTAAAACTTCTTGCACGACATTATAAAAACCTTTAAAAAAAAATATATATATATATATATATATATATATGTTTTAAAGCTTCTAAAGTATATTGACAGTACACTAAAAGGTTATGTACATACTATGAGATATTTATAAAATAGTGTAATATTGTATCATGTACAAAACAAACATATTTCTATGAATGCGTAGTTGAAAATATTTATTTATATTTTCACTTAGTCAAATAATTAACGAGCACATTAAACACTTGAACGCGCTATTTACTACTACTTGCTACTGCTTGCTACTGCTGCTACTGCTACTGACCTTTATTTATGTTGTTGTTTCACGTAGTAAACTACTTGTTGGCGTCATGTGAGTATAACGATACATATAATGGCGGTAAAATTGAATAATTATTAATTTGAAGTGATAATAATAAAAATATTAGTACAAGTATGTATTTTTATTCGAAATAAAAATTACATTTTTATTTCAACATAACATATCAACGATAATACTCGACCGTTCAAAACAACGATATTAATTAACAATATCAGTCTTTTAAGTATTGTTATTTTACATGTTAATGATAACCTAATGATGACCTATCAATATTTCAATTTCACGTTAAATGAACATGTTTATAAATTCTGTCATATATTGATATTACTTATGAAATCAGAACTGACGTAAGCAATGTAATGATGTAAATGTTGTTGTTGTAAGACAATACTTTAGAATATAAATATATGTCTGTGCATGTAAAAATATATATAATTTAAATTACATCTTTGAAAATAAATTCTTCGTGAAAAATATTCGAATATATGTTTGTACGTTAATAATTCCCATATGTATAAAAGTAAAATATCTATTTGAAACCATTGATCTCTTTTTTTCATACATCTTATGTATCATTATATTATGTATGTACATTTTATACATCATTGACAATGTCCACATTGACTCAAAAGTTTCCAGAATTTCACACAGAAAAATTTGTAATTCCGATTACATTAAATTCGATGAAAAATATATATAATTTAATTTTGATGACAAGTATCGATCCTACATAAGCAACATCTGTGTCCATATCTGATAAGAGAACAAATAACTTAATGAGCAACATGAATTTGTATATAACTTACAAATAAATTTATAAATAAACTTATATAAAAATGTATGTTAGTCAATGGTCAAACCAAATAATTTGACGATTAGAGATAGAATATTATTTCTTGGGATTTTATTTTCTTATTATATAAGAACCTGTTTCTCGATCATGATACTTAACCATTTTGTTTTAAAGGGGGGATAGGGATACGATACTATATGTTCGTTAGACTATTAAGTTCAGTATTAACGTAGCGTTCGAAGCATCGGCAATCGACGAACGATATATAACGGGAAAACAAATCGTTTAACAAGTTGGCATTGGTACATTTGAATAACTCCATTTATTAACAATGAATTTTGGATCAACTCTTCGCCAAGTACGTGAATATGAATTTTTGTATCGTCGGTCACTATGTTTTACAAAAAATTCATTACATTTTAGAATGTTTTAAAACGGTTAATTCCATCTGTTAAAAGTATGCCGTCTACGTAACTTTTGAATAGTATTATTAATATATGTAATAATTAGAATAATCTACTAGTATTATTAATGTATGTAACAATTAGAAACGTAAAGTAAGGAAACTAACAAAAAAAAGATTTTAGCAAGTAGTAATTGCTTAATATTTAAGTCGGTAAAGTATTAATGTTAAATATTGAATATCGTCCTCGTAATAAAATTTCATTATTAGAAATTATATAAAATATTCGCATGAAAAATTCCTTTGTTTTAATTTATAAAATAATAATCATGGCGAAGCATATTCTCCCTAACACACACACAAGAACCTTTCTATTTACTACAATCGACTTATTCAATAAAAGTTAAGATTAATACCGGATATTTGATTTTTTTTTAAATCATTTTGTGCACAAAGGTGTTCAACAATTTTTCTCATTCTTTTCCTTTTTTATTATTTTTCCTCCGATCTTATAATTATAATCCTTTGATTTTTTTTCACAAATCATTTGTTAATTTCAAATACGTGATAAATTACGTTATTTCTTTATAGTAACATTTCCATTTATTCGATTTCCACTTATTATTCGTAATTAAAAAGAATTATGAGTATTTTAAACAAAGATCAATATGATCTCTGATAGATACCTCGAAAATTAATAAAAAGAAGATTTATACAAGCGTACGTTTCACAACGTAACTACAATCCTGGACCTCTGACCCAATTTACAGATGATGAACTTATGATGAAAGAGACTGGTGAGTATTAAATTCAAATTCATTTTAATCCTCTCCTATAATATCACTCCTTTGAAATCCAAAATGTCGGCGTATCACGATGGAATTAATATTGAAATTTTCAGATATCGTCATCATTTTATTTCAATAATAAATCATTTTATTACGAAAGAAAGATTTTTCTTCTACATATATAAGGAATAGTAATAAATACTACATCGTGTGTTAAAAATAAAGCGTTTTAGCATTTTCTTTTTTATCGAAGCTTAGCCCATTTTAAGGAAAAAATATCATGGCAATTATTTTTTTTCTTTAATTATTTTGAAACCTTCTACTAAGAAAAAACATTTAATTATTAAAAATCCACATTTTCGTCTCTAGAAAATGGAACTTTTATCTGAAAAAATTTGTTTTTTAAATGTTTTTCCAAGATAAACATTTCCAACGTTTCGTTTTGAACACTCTGTATAATAATTACTAAGATAGTAGAACAATATTGTACTTCGTATCTTTTGCAATATTGTTAATCCTCCATTTTGTCTTGTTATTTTTCGTAGTTGCTAAATTGGCCAAAGAAAACATAGCTCCACTTGTACGAAAGATGGAAAAAGAGGGACGTATAGACGACAACGTCTTGAATAAACTTTTTGAAAATGGCGTAAGTTAATGTTATTGATATTATGTAAATAATATTCGTGCTTTGTGTTATCTTTCCTTTAATAATTTTTCTCTTTTTTTTTAATTACGTCACTTTTTTCACCACTATAAGAAAATGTAACAGCTTTATCTATTTATTACAATTGAAAATCTATATATATTTTACTTTACTGCATATCATCCGCAGTTAATGGGAATGGAAATTCCAGAAGAATACGGTGGAACGGGAAGTAACTTTATGACGACGATTCTAGCTATAGAAGAAATTGCAAAAGTTGATGGTTCTGTTGCTGCTCTCGTTGACATTCATAATACATTGGTCAATTCGTTTATCATTAAAGTGGGATCGGAAGAACAAAAGCAGAAGTATCTGACCAAGTTAGCTCAGAATTACGTAAGCGATATAATTTCTCATACTCATGTTCACACAATTCTTTCATTCTATACTAAATGAATATGTAAATTGATTTCGAAGGAAAAAACACCTATAGAGCATAATATTAATATTTAGGCAGGAAGTTTTTGTCTTACGGAACCGGGTGCAGGATCTGATGCTTTTTCTTTGAAAACCAAAGCGAAGAAAGATGGAAATGACTATGTTATTAACGGTACAAAAATGTGGATCTCTAATTCGGACATCGCTGGTGTATTTTTGGTTTTTGCAAATGCTGATACCTCTGCAGTAAGTAGATTTAATAACTTCAAGTGCTAGTTGTATGATATAATTATTATATGTATGTATGTGTGTGTGTGTGTGTGTGTGTGTGTGTGTGTGTGTGTATATATATATATATATACACACGAGAAATTCGATTTTATATTTATTACTACGATATAATTTCATTATCTCTGGTTAATCTTAAGTATTAAATCTTAGTTTATAACTTTCATTCGCCCGATCTATAAGTAGTGTAAATGTATATTTACACAATATATATAAATCGCGTACTAACCGTCACATAATTTTTTTCGACTAATATACTGCTTGATCGTAAATTATAGAGTTATCGAGGTATTACGACATTCCTCGTGGAAAGAGATACACCTGGACTGACTGTTTGTAAACCTGAAGATAAATTAGGTATTAAAGCATCAGGAACTTGTATGATACATTTCGAAAATGTTAGAGTAAGTAAAAAATATATTTTATAAAAAAAATATGATCAAATGATATTATATTTTTAACAATAACAACTTACTAGGTTCCTGAAAATAACATATTAGGAAAATTTGGACATGGTTATAAATATGCAGCAGGATTTTTAAATGAAGGACGTATTGGTATTGGGGCTCAAATGATCGGTATAGCACAAGGGTGTTTAGATGCAACCATACCCTATACTTTGGAAAGACAACAATTTGGCAAGGATATATTTTCATTTCAGGTAAGATACTATATTATCAAATAGAGGTAAGAACAATATTATTATGAATTTGTTTAATTCAATGATTATAGTTAACAATATTCATTAATTTTTTAGTCTATGCAACATCAAATTGCCCAAGTTATAACTGATTTGGAGAGTGCCAGATTACTTGTTTATAATGCAGCCAGATTAGTAGATGCCAAAAAAAGTATTATAAAAGAAGCAGCGATGGCAAAACTAGTTGCTTCTGGTTTGTTTGTTTGTTTGCTTAGATAAAATTTAGAATCTATTATCTGTAGGACTACGAATTAAATAATTTATAAAAATTGCTATTTACAGAAACAGCTCTACGTGTAACAGCAAAATGTATAGATTTAATGGGAGGTGTTGGTTTTACTACAGACTTTCCTCAAGAAAAATATTTTAGAGATTCAAAGATAGGAACTATTTATGAAGGTACCAGTAATATGCAACTCTCAACAATTGCCAAATGTATTCGCAAGGAATATTCATAAATGACAAAATAAAAGTGTATTCATTTTTGTACTTAATTGGCAGATAAAATCATTCATTAGCTATATAACGACAATATCCAAATATACTTTTATATTTTTATATATTAATTAGTATAATTGTTTTTGTACTATATTTTTTAATATACTATCTAAGCAAATTGCATACTTATACATGTCTACACATTTTATAAAAACACCTTCCTCTCTAGAAAGCAATGTTGAAAAATCTGAATACATTCTCTACCGTAAGTTTCTAATTTCCAATTCTTGTTTAATATATATTGTTCAACGCAAAGTATTTTTGTTAATCTGCATAAAATAATAGAAATATTTGTACAAACGCTACATAGATAGTTTATGTTCTTTACCAATGTATGCCTTTATTTTGGATCGTGTGGTAATTTAAAACCGACAAGGTCTGCTGTTTCCTTAATACTTCTTTCTCCTTTACCAGTATACTGCATTTTAATCTCTTTGTACTTCCTTTGCGATGTCAAGTAACAAAGATACGTTTCAGCTAAGTTCTTCAATTCTTTTTGAGCTTTGCATAGAACTTCTGAGGTTTCCTTATGGGAATATGCTTGTTCCAAAATATATTGCATTGTAATATTATCTTTTAGTTTTTCACTTAAGGAAATATGACGTAATTCTTGTGCTAAAGCACGAATAATCTTGACATTGGAATTCATTGTACTTGAACGTCCTACACAGACAAAGAAAATGGTAAGTCAAAATTAATAATAGTTTTATTATTTCTTACTTTTAAATACAAAAATATTACCATGAACTTTCTACAAGGAATAATTACTCTGTACAACATCGATACATAGCATACGATATTATACAGTATTTGAAAATGATTAATGAAAGTTACAAAATGTATAAAAAATCAGATAAAATCTAACATGATCTACTTGTTTCATCCGCAGTAATAAATTCAATATCTTGTTCTTGATATTGAGGATCTTCTTTGTCAACCCAAAAATCAGATGACACTTTGCTTAAGCTCTGTTTAGTAAAAATATGAATACTAGTAGTAGAAAATACTTCTGTGTATTCAAAATCATTTTGTAACTTAATTTCTGTTATGTATGGGTAAATACGTAACACATAGTTCATAAATTTCGTTAAATGCAATTTTAAACTTTTCTCTATTATATCTGAAAAGCTATTAGTAAAAAGAATACAGTTACTCAAGTTTTCGTTCCAATTGGAATACAAAAAGTTATTTATCAACTGCCTTGGACAATGTGGCATATAAATAAATGTGACGTTGTTGCTAATGGTGCGTTTACCCTCTTCATTGATTTCTATGACGTTTAATTTTAATTCTTTTAGAATTTCAATCTCCTTAGCAAGAAATGCAGGATCATATAAAGATACTTGACAATTATAATGTCTTTTTAGTAACAGTAATAAAGCTAATTGATACTTAGAAGAATTATGTTGAGAAAACTGCCCTAAACCATAACAGATTATCTCAAATATTTTATTGGCATTTAAAATCTTTAAAACTTTTGAGACATTATGCAAGACATGAGTCTTAAATACACTATGTCTGAGCTTGGGTACTGCATCAAATAATTTTCTGCAAAATTACATATAAAAAATCAACATAAAAATGAGGTTAATTAATTTTATTAAATATTAATATGAACAAATTTTGCGGAAACTATAACGCCTTACCGAACTACCATTTCTTTATCAATTTCAATTTCGTTGGATTCTGTAAGTGATATTCGTTCTTTAAAAACTTGTTCGAATTTTTTACGTCTTCTACGTCGATTCACTAATATAAATTCGTCCTCAGACATATTACGATTTATGACGTTTACAATATTATATTAATGATTTGATGAACTATAGATGAACATGGAAAGTTTTATTATTAAAACTGTATTTACCTATTCAATGTTCATAGAAATAAAAAGCTTCATTTAATTATTTAACCTATCTTTTATGTCCGAAAATCTTAACTAATCTTAACTGTCTCATGCAAACGATAAGATAGATATATATGTATATATATAACTGGTGGCGCCGTCTGACGATATATAAAACTATTATATTTGAATAATGATACCCATATTGGAACCTATTATACATACAACAAAAAAATAAAGATAAATCTAATATTAAAACAATAATATTACTATCCTTACCAATTACTAATATCTGTAATCTCAATTGAACTCTTAATTATCATGAAATAAAACATAGAAATTAAAAATACGTATGATATACGAAAAAATTATTTGAGAGAAAATATTCGATATAAAATCAAACAATAAATGTAATGTTAACATACAATATACGAAGAATGTTAATAGATTTAATTAATTTCTAAAAAAAAATTACAATGTAAACGAGTTTAAATTGTTTAGAACTGTTTTTTACCACTTAACGTTTTTTACGTACCACTGGTTTTTACGTACGTAAAATTTTTTATTTACTTCTAGCATATCCTATTAAAGGTTTTTTATTAAAATTTTTTACATTCCAAATCATATGACGTTCGATGTTATTAATCAATTTGGATGGTACAACTTACTGGAAGGAATAGTTGCATACACAGCTGTAATTTTATAACGTGTGCCACGATAGAGAAATGGATCAGCCGCAACTTGATACAAGCTTGCATCAGACAATTATGAATTCATATACCTGTCTAAAGTATTACATAGATTGAAACTATATCAATTGCGCAATATACAAAGCGTTAACGTTAAATTAACGACAAATGATTTATAATAAAAACAAAATGAGAATATTTGTCATCAAGATTTATAATAATGAGAAACGAAGACAGAAGACAGTTGTCGCAAAATGATGAAAAATAATATCAGTACAGCTACTTAGAAAGATGAGTAAACGCAAATAAAAGGTGGTAGCGACGTTTAGAAAGAGAACTTTAAATGAAATCTTTTTTTTGTCTTTTTTTTTTTCTCCCAAAAAACATAACCTTTGCAATAGCACCTTTGTAAAATTAACAATTATAACACCGATACTGTGGTCGGTGGTATAACTGGTCTCTATGCTACGTGATGCAATAACTCGATAATATGAATATACCCTTACTATCTTAAGATATATGATATCAAGTTTTCGGGTAAAAAATATACGAACTATGTTAGACAGGTTTGCAAGGGCTCCCATATAAATAGACTGTCAGCTTCACAATATGCATTCAATTCCTCTCTAGTTCTTGAAGAGTAAAGAGCTGTACTTACCTATCGACATCATGTTTAGGGTAAGCCACTCTCAAATACATACATAACATTAGATCGATCGGAATAACACAAACAATAGAGATTATTGTCCGTTCTTAATAACAGATTTTACTTCTTCATTTCTACTTTAATATTTATACTAGTGATAAGATATAATGTTTAAAATAGGTATCTATAAAATACTTGAAATTCAAATCAATCGAAATAATATGAACAATAAAAATTATTTTGTGTCCTTAAGAATAGATCTTACTTCTTCCATTCTAATTTAATTTTTTTTTACGTGTGACAGAAATCAAGTCAACGTGTATTTAATTTATAAGTACTTTGGCTATACGTTAATTAAATCAGTTGATCGTTATCAGGTTATCGTTAAATAAAATAATATTTTTAAACATAATGGTAATTTTTAAGTTCTTGATAATCTGTGGATGCCTGATGGCCGTCGCCAGGGCTGGAGTTATCGGAGGCGGTTTGCTAACAGCTACCGCACCTGCAGCGCTCGCTGTCCAACCAGCTGCAGCTTTATCTCTACCGGTGTCCACTGCTGCGGTCGTACCAACAATTGCGACCTCCTCTTCCAATATTATTCGGGGTATCGGTAATTTAGCTGCTATCTCGGCGTACTCGAAGAGCGTCGATACGCCGTTCAGTAGCGTCAGGAAAGCGGACGTCCGCGTTAACAATCCTGGAATCGTGACGGCTGCTGTCGCGCCCGCGCCCGCGCTCGCAGTGACAAATACTGCTCTTGCAGGTATCTAACCGCAAGGCAGAAATACGATGATGACGCTCTCTTTCTTTTTTTTTTATTTTTTTTATTTATTTATTTTTTTTTTTTATTTTTTTTGCTCGTAACTTTCTTCTTATTTACGTGTTTCGTTTCCGTTTAATATGTTTTTGAAAACACTCACGCATGCAAAAAAAAACAATAAAACATTCCCCTCGCGATTTAGCACCACGTACTACACTTATTGACAATGGAACGGATTTTATATCTCGCGGAATTCTTTTAAATGACGTCGCATCCCGCAAATATAGATAGCATTTTTTTCCTACCATTCCTTTCTTTTCACACTAATTCTTGGTCTATCTTAGATCGTGCAATACTATAATATCAATAAGAGTTACGCATTTACCGATCTGCTTCCTAGGCGCTATAGACGGCTAGACGCTAGAATGAATGTAATCGTTACACTTCGAGACGCTTTTTAGCCATTCGATCTATGCTTGCAACAATTGACGTTTTTTTCTTTCTTTTCTTTTTTTCTGCAAATACTTGCACTTCTTTAAAACACACAAATTCAATTTCTCTCTTTTTTCTTCCTTCTTTTCATATAATATTAATTAATCCATGTTACTTTTTTTTTCCTTTTCATTTCTTCTCAACAATGACAACGATAAACAGCACCTCTTGCTACTGCCGCCATTGCCGCACCTGGTCTATTAGCTCCTGGATTGACAACTGCTCTTACTGGACCTGCCTTAGCTGCCGGTCTAGGCGCACCTCTTGGTCTCAACGGTTTGGGCATTAATGGATTGGGAGCAGTCAAGGTTCTCTAAAGATATCGGCACAACAACCTTAAACTGGTCGACCTTCGATATCGATCGCATTAACAACTTAATACATATACGTACGTGTCACAGAATGTAACGCTCCAACGAGAAATAAATAAAAAAAAGGTTGAGATGCCAAGCAATGAATTGATTAATTCATATCCACATAGCACGTGTATAACTGATTCTCTAGATCACTTTCATCATCCTTCAAAATTAATTTCGTCCTTCATCCTTCATCAGTCCAACATAAGTTTTTTAATATAATCCTCATAATAAATGTTTAAAACGTATTTCGTGCATTGGACTGCAAAAACCTGCAATTTGAATTCATCTTAACATTATCAAATATTTTTGAATAATATTGTGTGTGAGTGTGTGTATTGTCATATTATTTTATTTATATTTGATAACTTGTTCGGAGAATTTGAACATGTTATCAAAAAACGTCGTTTAAAATATAAATTTTACAATTAAATGAATGGTAACACTTACCTTTTTACTCTTTAAATTATATTCAAAGAAATATACATTACAGGTAAACAAAAAATTTTATAATAACTTACGATATCAAGACCAACTAAATATAGGAAAGTTCGTTTAAAAGAAAAAAAGGGAATTAATAAACAACATGTGATAATAATATCGATAATAATAATAATAGTAAAATATTTTTACCTTCCTTTATTGTATTAAGTTTTTAGTCAAATATGATTTACTTAATTTTTTATAAGGTAAATAAATAAAATTGTATAAGAGTAAGTAAAATATAACTGCTTGCCTTTTAATTAACCCTTTCATTACTAAAGGTGACTAAAATCAGCCAATAAAATTCTATATGAATTAAGAATTCTAGGTGAACGTAGCATATCTCTAGATCTTTAAGGCAACCAACTTTCTTCTGACGTATATTCATTTTTATAATTTCTTTTATATTCATTTCATATAACACGAATAAAAAACTGATAATTTGCACAATACGACAAAATATCAGATGTTACGTTCTATGGTAAGGTGTACACTTGCGATACAATTATCTCATATAACGGCAGCGTACTGGTGGCCAGTTCCACCGTAAGAAAAGGGTTAAAATAGAAATGTATCCCATTTTTATTAAATATATTTACCCATTATTTAATAAATTCTAAGTATTATATAGGAAATACATTTAGAATGAGAATAAAGAAGGCAATATTATTTGACATGATTTTTTAATAATATTGATTAGACAAATATTCTGTGCAAGAAATAAAAAATGATATTATTAATTTAAGTTAAAAAATTTCACACTTCAATAATAAATTTGGACATACTGTTAATCAAATACTGTGGACTATGTTATCTATAGGTCATAATAGCATTGTTTCCATAGCAATTTGTCTTTACAATGATATAAACCCCACAAAGAGAGAAACTGCTATTTATATAAACAATGATCATTATATATCTTATATACATACCATAATCAATTAGTATATATATTTGTAATCAATGGAATATTATGGATAAAAACAAGTTCACATAGATGTAGGAGACCAAAAATTCATTTCTCTTAACTCTGATGGCTTTGCTTGCAAAATATTTGTCTGGGATGATGATTTTCCCGATGTTTTTTCATCCTTTCCAATATATGTAAGATTTTGTGAGGATATAGATTTTTTTCTCTTCAATATTTTAGGTGGAGCGATATCTATGCCACTGTCTTGTTCTTCTTCTATTTTTGAGGTTACAATTTCTCGTGACTGACCCAATATGCTAGCTAATATCCAGCTGCCTTGATATTTATCTCGGTCAGGAATAAAGGCTCCAGTAAAATAACGATTTGAGTGATTCTTTCTGCGTGATTTTGGTGAATTGTCTGGACTGGTGATTGGTGAAGCTAATGGCGTAGCTGGTAAAGATTTACTACCTTTTTTTGGAATTAATTCTTGTTCGACCGTTGCTACAGAAGTATGTGGTTTATTAAACTTATTAGACATCATTTGGTTAGCTACATGAACTATGGACTTGCCACAGAGAGCTGGTTCACCATGAAATCCATCATCAGTTCCTTGAGATTTAGCTGGTTTTATGCTTCCCGCTAATGTTGTATTTACTGCATTTTTAAGATTTTTTATACATTAAAAAAATATATATATTGAATTAAAATAATAACAGCAAAACATTATAAATTCAAATGCTTACCTTTATTGATTGCAGTTGGAACAAATGGTTGGCAAGGTAATGGATGCTGACTAAAATCAATCTCTTTCACTTCTTTGAATGTAGAATGCGTTTGTTGACTGGATTTAACTTGATTTGTAGAAGTTGTAATTGTATTATCATTGAAAACCTTTTTAACGGATCTAAATTCTTGAGTGGTACTAGTAGAATTTTGTGATTTTGGATACCGTATACAGAAAAAACCCTCGTCGTGAGATGGTGGACTGAATGCACTTTCGTCAAAGTCAAACCTACAGTATTGAGACAAAAAACATGTTTGTTTATTTGAATATAACTGTATATAATTATTGGTTCACTTCGAAGATCTAGTTTCAAATTTTAAATCATATTAGAATTCCACATTAAGAATAATTTTAGATGAAGAAACAAAGAAATAAATATTTACAAGAAATTAAACAATTCAATGATAAACTAAAAGATCCTAAATATAATTCATCAGAAAGGTTCTACGAGTTCTACGCTGCTACTGTACGTTACGCTGTGTTCCCGATATCTTGGCACTCGTTCTATGTGAATCAATTAGACACACAACGATATACTTTTACGTACGCACGTGCGTGTGCGCAAATACCATGCGCGCACGAAAGTGTATATATATATAGATCATTCGTATGTAAAAATAATCAACGTGCTTATAATTTACTACGAAAATAAAAATGAATAGAAACTGCATTATAAGGTTGTGTCATGTACTAATGTTATATTTTTTCTTCCTTTCCTTTTATAATATTTTGTTTTTCTATATAATTTACGATGTTAACCTATGTTTAGTATAACAACAAAATTCAATAAAATATAATATGAATCATAAAAAGCTATAAATATTAGAGCATATGTTTAAATATATTAAAAATATCAATAAAACTATGGTATATCAATTGCATAATCTTTAAAAAAATCTATAATACTAGCAAAGAAAAAAACATAAAATAAATTAAAGAATTTTAATAGCAATTCTAAGAAGATATGATATATTACCTATTAAAGTTAAGTGTCTAAAAATATAATATCATGTGATACATGCCTACTTTGTGGGCCAAGATTTGTATATATACTACTAAATATATTTTTTACAATGCCAAGAGAAATAAAGTATATATAAAAAATTCTTTAAGCAAATTAAATTCTATTTATTATACTATTTTATATTGAAATATATAAAATGGAAATATTTTAATTTTTATAATTTGTAAACATATATATGTACATATCTACATGCATATATATATATATATTATATATACATATATATTGGGTTGGCAACTAAGTTTGGCAAGTAAGATTGCGGATTTTGTCGATAGATTCTTATTTAAAATCTGCAATCACTTAGTTGCTAACCCAATATATATATACATATGCACTCACAACAAATTTTTATTTAAAATATATTTATACATTCTTGATAAATAAAATTATTTTTGTACTAACCTGTTATCTATTTTTCCTTTCATCCATTGCGGAAGAGATATTCCTGCATTTAGAGATCGATCTTGCTGTCTTGATGAACCCATTTCTCTATAGCTTGTCCTTGTTTCTATCTATGATTAATCTTCAAATAATTTGATAGACTTCAATTCAAATTTTAAGTACTTCCATATGGTCCTTTTTTTTAAATAATAATATTTAATTAGCATCTCTCAAAGTAAATATAATATTTTAATTTATGAAAAGTAATATAGGTTTTTTAGTGATAAACTATTTTCTAAAGATATATTTGTACTGGAGGATTTCTTCTTTTTAAACTAAATATGAATTATTTGAAAAAAGATTATTACATTTGCAAAAAAACATTAAAATAAAAGAAATTAAGAATTTATATCGTTTTTCTCATAAAAAAAGTATATAAATAAAAATAATAATAAAGGAAAAGAATAAGATAGTTTATTTCAAGAAAAAATCTTGCGCAAACATATAATATAAAAATATATATAAATTTAAAAAAATGACTTTGTTAAGAATTTAAATGTGCTTCAAACAAATTATGTTGCAATATTAATAAGTGTTATAATCATATACTCTTGTTTTAATGTCTTTTGTTTCAAGTCAGATGTATATATCAGTACACATGACAGTTGTATCTAGTCATATATCAAATGTGTGACATACGTTTGTCGTTATCTTTCCTCTTCCCTTTACACATCCATAAACTTTTATTCTAATTTATTGTGTGTATGTTGTGTATCAGGAGTAAGGGTAATAAGGCAGTTTTGTCATTTGATAAATAGAAAAATAAAATTAATAAAATAAACTATGCAACGTAAATTATAGAAATGGATGTAAATTATTCGTCAAATGTAAATATTTCTTTTCGTCTGTTACAATAATGAACAACAACGCGTCATTTTATAAGCATGTATAGACAGAATGTAAGCTTTGTACGTAGTTTTATAAAGTATATACAAGAATACATGTGAAAATAAAGATAGTATAAAATGTAAAATGACTATTATTAATCAAAGACTTACCGAATCCTGAAACATGATAAATTTTCGAACCATTATATTCATAACTGCAATAACCTGTAACGTTTCTAAAGGTGTCGTGATCAACCAAGTCACGAACTGTTAATAGACGCATTTGCGAATAATGTGGTCTGACAATTGCTAGATGACGCTAGTTAACCATGTAGAAGAAAATGTCGATAACAGTTGGTGATGATCCAAACTAAATCTATATTAGAAGTTTTCAATGTTTATTGATTTTTTTGTGGCATTACGTGTTTATTGGTATAAACAAGATAATCATGCTGTTATGTATTACCAATAATAGATTATAAAACATATCTTATATTTCAAAGAAAATAATTTTGATCAGTTCGGTATAATACGATAAGCAAAATTTCAGTGGATAACATAGATATTTGCTTAATGTTTTTTTATCTCTTGACCGACTCGTGCGTAATTTCAGCGATGTGAATGTACAAAAAAAAATTCAAGTGTTATATTCCATGACTATTTTGGATTATAATGTATAAAAGTATTTATTTAAAGATTGAAATTACTTTATTGATTTACAGATTACAGAGATATTTGATCTAATTGCGACTAGATTCTAATTTGAAATTGAACAATTCGTGAACAACAACTAACAAAAAGATTTTACTTACCAATTCTTTCATATAAATTACAATACATTAAATGACGTATGATTTATAAGATATAGTACAAGTCTTCAATTAATTTTTTGATTTTTTATAAAATAAAGCTAAAGATTTATACAATCAACATTTCATGTATTTATTATATTCTATTAAACACATTTGCTTAGTAGAGTTGTCCTGTTCATCTTACAATTTGATATGTTAATCATATTTGCAGCATATATTATAAAATATTTTACACAAAGATTCTTTTCCAACTTCTGTACTTTAATAATATCTTTTCTATATAATATAGTCCTTTAAATTTTTATTTTTTATAAATTGGCTATATTTTCTTAGAGTTGTATCAATACCTGTTTTATTGCATAGTAATTATAAGACATATTATTATAGTAATTGTTCATATATTTGTATATATTTTGTCATAAATTTAGAAAACATTTAATAACAGAAATATTTATATAAGTGTACTTCTGTACAAAATACCTATTTAAAAATAGATTTATTCTAACACTTTTACATACCATTCATAACAATGTAATTGTCATTACTTCAATTATCAAAATTACTTAACAATAGGACTGATCTAAAATGAATTATACTAATATGACTTCATCACTATTAACTGACATTTCACCAATGTCACAATCAATATTTGACAAAATATTAGCATGTATTTTCATTTACAGGCATATTAAATATCAACCTAGAATATATTTTAAAAACCCAAAGTGAAATTATATATAAGTTGATTTGGACTAATTGAAATATTTCTTTTAAATTGTTTACTATTAGCAATGGATTTAGTCATTTTTATCTTGCTATAAAGATTAAATAAACATATCTGATTTAATATAGGTGACCATACAAACAAAGTCGTGCATATGTAATGTCTACAACAAAAATGTCATATGTATTATTTACGATATGTAGATTACATACAAAATATCCTGTTTAATAGATTAAAAATTAATAACATAAAAAGTTTCATATTTAAGTTTAATATTTTATTGTACCAAATACAATCTATTTTTTCAGTATTCACGAAGTTTCCATGGCAGCCGTGGTATCTTCCGTGTATTTACCCTTATCTTTACCCAAAGCAGCAAGTCTGCCTTTACCTCGTCTGTCTATGATCTTTTTCCTATCCTTATCCATTTTTAACTTGACAATTACGGTCTAAAAAAAACATTACATTTAGATTAAAAATATAAAGATAATTATAAAAAAAAAAAAAAAATAATGTATTTAAATAAATATCAATCAGTGCCAATAAATCTGCAGCAACCAGACCAAGAAAACAAATGAGCAAATATTCAAAAAAACTTTGAATATGTACTCGTAAGTATAACTATTTGTCTGATTCTCCGAGAATGGTTTAGTTCATCATTTGTCATAATTTGCTTTCATAAATTTACTTATAAATACATACACAATATTATGAAAGTTCAAATCAAATTACCTTTGAAGGATCAATACCAACATATACATTTGCCGTGTTTGCTTTTTCCCTTTGAATTCTTTCTATATATATAACGAACTTTTTCCTGTATACTTGTACGACTTTACCTACTTGTTGGCCTTTGTAGTGACCACGAACAACCTGAAAATTAAATAAATCATAACACAAATAACATAAAGCAAATAGAATAAAATAATAATTTAAACATTTCTTATTTATCTATACATTTTTGTATTTAACCTTTTATGTTCCATCTTTTCTATAGATCAGCTAATCAGTAAGTTTAAGTTACTTTTATTTTATATTGTGCAAATAAGAGAAATATTAAATGAAAAATAGGATTATTTATTGTAAAGCTGATATTATAAAGCAAAACGAATGTAACGATAAAATTAATATATTGCTTCAATGTTTTAAGAATCTGTGTGATTAAAAATAATGAAAAAAGAAGGATTACATTATTTTCAATTACAACATTTTAATAATTTAGTTGAAGAATAAAATGTTCAATATTATGATCAAATTCTACGCCAATATAATTTTTAAGCTCTATCTCCTCTTAAACATTTTTATATATTTCTAAATAATCATTTTATCATTCTCTTAAATTGAATAAAAAATTCATATATATGTGTAAAAAAACATGAAAAAAGTAATAAACATAAACAATACAACTTTTGATAAATACATTAAACAAATCTAAACATAAAGAAATAGAGTCATCAATACAATGATATAAAATTAACGTTCACTTATTGAAGTATTGAAAGTGCATTATTTTAAATTAACTAACCTGTACTTCATCATCCTTGCGTATAGGCATGGATCGTACATTATACTTTTGTCTTAACTCTTTTGAAAGAGGTGCAGACATTAACCTTCTACGTATATGAGAAGGAGCGGTGAAGTGACGTTTACGATTTTTCCTTCGTGAGGAAGATACTAATTTGTTGAACTTCATTGTATTTGTCCCCCTGCATTAAAAATATAATTATATATTCTCATACAAGGAAAAATTAAAAGACAACAATAAAAAGGAAACGACAATAAAAAAACACTATTGTATGTCAGATCTATATATAAATATGTATTCACATAAATAAATAAATAATTAAATTTGTAACTGATTTTGACCTTATTGATTCTTATTTTTGTGAATAAATAACATTATACCATTTATTTGAGCATGATCATATTGGATTTCTATAGGTTAAACTCACCTACGAAACTACACACAGCGACATTAACCTAAAGAACATCATGGCATCGGAACATGAAGAACAACGGATTAAAAGATATAATATCTAGAAAGGAAGATTATACGATATTTATATGTTGGAATGGTCCAATTCTATCGAAACTGGACAAAAGTGCAGACACTAGCGCCGCTCAGGCAATTGGTAGTAATGATAGATTGCCTACACTGCGCGACTAGCAATCTCATTTTCAAACGAGCTGTCTTAGAACATGCGCGTTTTCCTATTACATAATCTTAATTTATTGTTGAACGCGAATCATTCTCCGTAATCATTATCATAGTAAAATATAACTACGTAAGAAGAAGAGAAGTATGTTCTTTTCGAACGCATAAAAATTCGTTCAATGAGAATCAGTTTTAATTCTGGGAGATGTAACTGTAATTTATATATCCAATAGAAAGAATTATAATTTTAAAGTGTGATATAAAAATTTAGTAACATTCTTATATGAAAATGCAATACGTTTTTCTCTACGTTTAGAAAAATCGTGAGAAAATTTATTTTCTAAAAGTTTATTACGCAGATTTTTACTAAAAAAATTAATTCCGTAATTTCGTTAATACTATAATTAAACAAAATGTATTATTTTTTATTTTTTTTATTATTAATAAAAAGCAACTATCGAGAGATGCCGAGTTTATTTTAATGAAATTTTATATTAGAGTTGTTTTTATTTTGCAACTTCCGATTTTGTTTGATCAAGCAGTTGAAAACTTAACACTTCGGTAGAAAATTTGATTTCAAATTTACCCAAGGTAACATATGGATGTTTTGATAATACTACAATGCCTGCAGGTATTCTATCACGAAATAAAACAAGCATTAATCATGGATAGTGATAAGTTGTGTTACCCAAGGGCTATAAACTTTATGGACCTTTTATTTATCAATGTTTGCCTGACACTCGCAGATCGACAATCTCATAGACAATAATTAATCTTAAATACATGTAGTCTTCATTATTGCGTCATCACCGTCATCCCATATTGCACTATCTGCCATTATCCGCATTCTTCGTACTTAGCACGTGGTACAACCAACAATGCACGTTGTTAATATTTTAACAAAAATTGAAAAAGATAAAAATAGTAAGAGTGTATTGTGTGCTCAATTGCACATCAACATGTACTTTACCATCATACATGTTTCCAAAAGATTCACAGCTACGTGAAAAGTGAATGAAAAACTTAATTTTGAAACTATATAAACAAAGCGAGGTTAGTAAACTCCGTTTGTGCTACAAACATTTTAAAGAAAGTAATTAGAGTGGAAGTTTTAAACTGAGAAGATTGATTCGTGCTGCTATTCCCTCCATGATAGGAATAGAGACATGCATAACACAAATAAACAATTGTGAAAAATTGTCTGAAAAGCAAGCACAAGATTACGATCAATTACAGAAGTTGTTAAAGAAATTCCATTAATTGAGTCACAGTTATGTGAATTAAACAGAGCAAAATATGAGGACCAAGAGGATAGAACTATAAAAGTACGAGAAAATTTTGTAAACGATATTAAAAAATAATGATGTAGCTCAGGTACATAACTCTGTATCCTCATAGTTTTCTTATTTTTATAATATTTTGTACATACATATTTTTTATATTATTTCTATATTTTTATTTTCTATACATTTTTTAGAGGCAAGACAATATTCATTAGAGGAGAAAATGTTTTGCATTCGAATTTATCGCAGATCTCGTTTTTGTTACAATTTTATATCTAAATTTCTGTTATGTCCATCTAAGAATACTTCAAATATGATATTAAAATCCATTCCAATTGATACTTTATGTAATAAAATTATTTCAGAATAAATGACATTAACTAATCAAAAAATTGATTCAAAAGATTTAAATGTTGTTTTTTCTTAGGACGAAATGTCTCTTCAACCTGGTCGTACATATGATGTTAAAAATGACAAAATTGTTGGATTTGAAGTCTGGGAAATGAGAAGAACAAGAAGATTCACAGACCATGTGATTTTATTTCATATAAAATGTTTAGCATCTGGTCGGAAAATGCCTATTGGTTATGGCTTTAGTAAGAGCAGAACATCGTTCAAACAACTTTGTAGATGTATAAAAACATGACATATTTCTACAAAGATGTGATTTTAAGTCTAAAGCTACTTTTTGTGATAAGGGAGGGTCAAATATTGTGACGAATTAACTCATTAATAGAGGAAACATGTGCGCTGTATTTTAGACATAATAGTAAGTAAAATATACATACAGATTTTCACATATATTTAATAACTTTTTTAATTATAGTACTATTTACTATCTTTTCTTCAGAATTACAGATGGAAAATATTTTTAATTTGGAATAAGAACGTATTGTATCTTTATATGACTATGTGCATCTTCAAAAAGGAGTGCATAATAATCTTCTAAAAAAAGACTTACTTTTAGCTAAAAATGCAAAATTGTCTGAGGATGAAAGTCACTGTGCTTCTTAGGATCATATAAAAACAGCTTATGAAATTGATCAAAACTGTTTTGAAAATCGGCGAGAAATGAAAAAGTTAACAGATAATCATATTTTTCCGTATTTAATTCCGAAAATGAAAGTAAAATAAGCAGTACACATCTTGAGCAGATTATACGAACATAATATTATCTTTAAATGAAGGTACAATTACTATTTAATATGTGCAAAAATATTAGTCCTTCATTAAAAAACAATATTACTAAAGTATTTTATTACAGGTACCATAAAAGTAAACAATACAACAATGGCTTTGTCCAAATACGCCATTGCAACAAAAGAAGCATCATATTTTTTTGACGATTTATTTGACTTTTTTAATGGAAATATTAGAACTCAGCAGCATTATTACACAAAATAGCGGAAATTTGAAATTTTGGCAAAAAGCATTACAAACATTAAATAATATGGAATTTGTTGAGAAAAAAAGCTATAATTCATTGAGGAGAAATAAACCAAAATGTTTGAATAATTGAAGACAAACAATAAGAAGCGCACAATGTTTATAGAAACTGCTTCAAGATTGTGGATTTACTGAACTACATTTGAAATACTTAAACCAAGATATTGCATAAAATTTTTTTAGTCAAACTAGAGATCATGTACATTAGAATAATAACCTTAGGCACGTTGTTAAAGGATTATTATCATGTAATCTGATATCAAAACACTTAATATCAGCAAATTGTACGGAAGACGAAACAAGCTTTTTACCTTTATTAACTGTAATGTGTACAGAAGAAATAGAAAGTACTGAGAAGAATGAAACAACTATGGAATGTGAAGAAGCCGCTATTCCAGAAAAATCGGATACAGTATGATTTTTGTATATAAACACGAATAATATAATTAATAACATTAAGAAGATCAAAATAGATTGTGCTCAATGCACTGCTATATTAGAAGATACAAAAATCACAGAAACACTAAAGCATGCTATAAAAATTGCTAAACAGCGATTTTATATCGTTTGTCATAATATAGAAATTAAAAGTAAACTTATAAAATTATTAAATGAAGAAGCATTGTATACAGTACATTTTCACTGTATTGATGTGCACAATATTGTGCTTAACATTCTTGCACATTATTTTATTGTAGAATGGTGCAATTTAATGAATAAAATCTTGCAGTAAAAAATAAAATATGAATCAAAACACAATTATATATATTTCCAAGTACATAGAATATCATTAAAATATTGCAGAAAAAGAAGTCAGATTAATCCTTTTAGTGCCGAGTAAAATTATTGTACCTATGTGAAGAATACCAAGCCAATTTGATGCATTTGCTAGGATTTCGGAAAAAGCTCATAAAAACTAAACAAAAACTAATATTCACAAAATTCAAAAAGCAGCATATTACGAAATAATTGTATTTCGCCAATTGTATTTCAATATTTGTTGAAAATCATATGATAACATTTATGTAAATGATGAAAAACAGAAACAATTTTTTCCTCTACAAACAATATTTACTCTTAAGAATAATCATTACTTGATCACAGTTTTATATAGATTGCGTAGTGTGAAGTATAAGTATTACTAAAGTATTTTATTACAGGTAATAATTTTCAATTATTTTTAACAAAATAACTAATATCGAACCTGATAACGAAAGTTTACTCTTACTCCTTGATGCATGGCAAGCGTCAGACAGATCTATTACAGAACAAGTAGATTTTGTAACGTATCAATAAATCCAACTAATTAATAATTAATAATTATGCGTCATCCATTTCCGTAACAGGATGTAATTTTTGTAAAAAGATAGCAACAAAATTGACAAAAATTCTCTGCTGCTAATTATAAATGTTTTAAAAAGGTGACGGTTTTCGAACACCGACTGCTAAGAAATGCTCTTTAGAAAGGAGAAGGAAAGACTAAAAGAAAGATTTTAGTCTCCCCCTGACGATGCACGGCGTGGCACATTAATTCTCGTGACACATGAGCTTTCTGATAACTATCATAAACCTGTTGCAATTACGGTTCCAAGGAAGTGTTCCTTGTCGAGTTTCTACCTTATCGCTCAAGCTTATACAGACCTTCGGCACTAATCAAAAGTAGTATAGCATAGAATATAACAAAATGTTAAACAAAAACAATTTTGTAAATTCTTTTGCAATTAAATTAGATCGTTTATAACGTTTAATAAATTAATTTTGAGATAGAATTTTCTCGCAATGCGAATGCTAAGCGTCTTCGGATACACGACAATATATCGTTGTTCGACACTAAAAGGGTTAAATTAACAAACAAATAATTATATAACATACGTACATATATATATATAATATTGTAATGACACATTGTAACGTAAAATTGATATATTGTAATTTTTTATAATATAATAATAAAAAGAAGTTATTTTCAAAATAAATAATGTGACATTCTTTTTATTTATTTATTTTTTTTAATTAAATGTGAAGTTATATATATATATATATATATATATATATATATAACTTCACATTTATATATATATATATATATATATATATATATATATAAGTATATATTACATAGTATATATTATAGTATATATTACAAGTATATATTACAGTATAATATTACACACACACACACACACACACACACACACACACACACACATATATATATATATATATATATATAAGTTCGTAAGCGCTGTGGGTTGGTGGTAATCTCACTGGCTCCTACAGTCGTTTTCTCACTTTATTTACCAACATATTGAAAATCTTTTCTTGTCTATGAGATTGTCGATCTGTAAGGACGCTGCGAACACTAGTATAAAAAAATGTATGGAGTTTTACATACCTTGGTATTACCTGTGAATATAAAAAAATGGATATCGTGGATACTGATTAAAATATTCAGATTTTTTTAGTATTCAGAAAAACTTTCCGAAGACAAGTGATGAAACTTCATGATGACATTATAACAAACTGAAGATCGTTCTCAGGTTGACCTATATTTCCTAGATCTTAAGCAAAAGGGAGGTGATGAAATGATATGTGCTACATTTTAGACTGATCAGGCAACGATAACCAATTTTAATTGGTATACAAATTTTAATGATTGTACTGTAGTTCCGAAAATAATCGTGTTTTTCTTTATTTTATTAAAGTTAGTGAATACTTTTGAATAATGTTTTCAATTTCATTTAAGTTTAATATTTTATTGTACCAAATACAATCTATTTTTTCAGTATTCACGAAGTTTCCATGGCAGCCGTGGTATCTTCCGTGTATTTACCCTTATCTTTACCCAAAGCAGCAAGTCTGCCTTTACCTCGTCTGTCTATGATCTTTTTCCTATCCTTATCCATTTTTAACTTGACAATTACGGTCTAAAAAAAACATTACATTTAGATTAAAAATATAAAGATAATTATAAAAAAAAAAAAAAAAATAATGTATTTAAATAAATATCAATCAGTGCCAATAAATCTGCAGCAACCAGACCAAGAAAACAAATGAGCAAATATTCAAAAAAACTTTGAATATGTACTCGTAAGTATAACTATTTGTCTGATTCTCCGAGAATGGTTTAGTTCATCATTTGTCATAATTTGCTTTCATAAATTTACTTATAAATACATACACAATATTATGAAAGTTCAAATCAAATTACCTTTGAAGGATCAATACCAACATATACATTTGCCGTGTTTGCTTTTTCCCTTTGAATTCTTTCTATATATATAACGAACTTTTTCCTGTATACTTGTACGACTTTACCTACTTGTTGGCCTTTGTAGTGACCACGAACAACCTGAAAATTAAATAAATCATAACACAAATAACATAAAGCAAATAGAATAAAATAATAATTTAAACATTTCTTATTTATCTATACATTTTTGTATTTAACCTTTTATGTTCCATCTTTTCTATAGATCAGCTAATCAGTAAGTTTAAGTTACTTTTATTTTATATTGTGCAAATAAGAGAAATATTAAATGAAAAATAGGATTATTTATTGTAAAGCTGATATTATAAAGCAAAACGAATGTAACGATAAAATTAATATATTGCTTCAATGTTTTAAGAATCTGTGTGATTAAAAATAATGAAAAAAGAAGGATTACATTATTTTCAATTACAACATTTTAATAATTTAGTTGAAGAATAAAATGTTCAATATTATGATCAAATTCTACGCCAATATAATTTTTAAGCTCTATCTCCTCTTAAACATTTTTATATATTTCTAAATAATCATTTTATCATTCTCTTAAATTGAATAAAAAATTCATATATATGTGTAAAAAAACATGAAAAAAGTAATAAACATAAACAATACAACTTTTGATAAATACATTAAACAAATCTAAACATAAAGAAATAGAGTCATCAATACAATGATATAAAATTAACGTTCACTTATTGAAGTATTGAAAGTGCATTATTTTAAATTAACTAACCTGTACTTCATCATCCTTGCGTATAGGCATGGATCGTACATTATACTTTTGTCTTAACTCTTTTGAAAGAGGTGCAGACATTAACCTTCTACGTATATGAGAAGGAGCGGTGAAGTGACGTTTACGATTTTTCCTTCGTGAGGAAGATACTAATTTGTTGAACTTCATTGTATTTGTCCCCCTGCATTAAAAATATAATTATATATTCTCATACAAGGAAAAATTAAAAGACAACAATAAAAAGGAAACGACAATAAAAAAACACTATTGTATGTCAGATCTATATATAAATATGTATTCACATAAATAAATAAATAATTAAATTTGTAACTGATTTTGACCTTATTGATTCTTATTTTTGTGAATAAATAACATTATACCATTTATTTGAGCATGATCATATTGGATTTCTATAGGTTAAACTCACCTACAAAACTACACACAGCGACATTAACCTAAAGAACATCATGGCATCGGAACATGAAGAACAACGGATTAAAAGATATAATATCTAGAAAGGAAGATTATACGATATTTATATGTTGGAATGGTCCAATTCTATCGAAACTGGACAAAAGTGCAGACACTAGCGCCGCTCAGGCAATTGGTAGTAATGATAGATTGCCTACACTGCGCGACTAGCAATCTCATTTTCAAACGAGCTGTCTTAGAACATGCGCGTTTTCCTATTACATAATCTTAATTTATTGTTGAACGCGAATCATTCTCCGTAATCATTATCATAGTAAAATATAACTACGTAAGAAGAAGAGAAGTATGTTCTTTTCGAACGCATAAAAATTCGTTCAATGAGAATCAGTTTTAATTCTGGGAGATGTAACTGTAATTTATATATCCAATAGAAAGAATTATAATTTTAAAGTGTGATATAATAATTTAAATAAATTTGAATGTCTAGCAAAGAATAAAATTGAAACGAAGAGGCAATTTTTATTTATGTAGATAGTCGAGTCAACTTTTAGGCGAAAGACAAAAATAGAATAAAATAAAAGTAAAATATTAGAGTAAAATAAAGTCAAGAAAAATAAGGAAAGAAAAAGCAAGTTGTTATTAGTTCTTTCGATAAGATCTATAGAAGGAGTAAACAGCGCTAGTACATACATTATTTTATTTATTAAAAAAAAAAAAAATACTTTAGGTTAGTTAGATTAATTATTAATGTGAATATTGATTGTTTATAATGAAATGTCAAAGTTATCTGTGGAGGAAGGCGGTGGTATCGAAGGCTCTGCTGAGCCTCTCCCTTTCTATTCCCATCTCTTCACACTACTTTATAATAATCACTTACTTTCCTAGATAACCTACATGACTCTTTTCTTTAATAGTCCAAATGTTTTAAAAATGTTTATATCAAATTTATACTATAAACAAAGGTAATATCTTACTCATGATCAGAAATTAGCCTTTAGTTTATAATATTTACATGACTTATTAAAATCGGGAAAATCTCTTTTTTCTTAATGAGATATAATTTACTAAGCAATTTACAAATTCTTCATATAAAAAATGATCTTTTAATTATGAGTTTTCGAAAGGGATTAAGTATTTAAAGTTTGTTTCGTTACGAGTTTCTTCTTCCATAATCATATTAAACATCGTGATTTCATTTATGACAAGATTTGTTCCTTATTTCTTTTTAAGTCTTCGAAATAAACATCGGTATTTCTACAATAATTACTTTTAATAAAATAAAAGTAATACAATGCTGGTGTATTACATTAGTATTTCTAGCTTTGGTTTTAGCAAATATACTAAGCTGTTTTTTAAGTGTAACTTCTATTGGAAGGATAAATCGGTGATAAGATCAAATATTACAAGTTTTGAAAGAGAGGGAGGGAAAGAGAGAGAGAGAGAGAGAGAGAGAGAGAGAGAGAGAGAGAGACACAATCTTGATCAATCACTTAATTCTTTATCTCCATTTATGAAACCTTCATTATAAATTGCTACAAGTGTGGATGGACGGCACAAGCAATATTTCCAAAAGTTCCAATCCTTATGCTCCCCGCGATGTTTTGGGAGTATTACCCATGACAGAAGAATCCACGTTATTAGAATCCACGGAGCATCTCGAGAAATCTTATCATCTCATTTCTAACTCTCTTACCAAAGGACCCCTTTCATATCCAAAACATTCATCCATCTGAGGAATCTTATCTCATTACCAACTTAGTCCATTTTCTTATTTCAAGAGGTGGATACCATCCACCAACTGATCTATGTACTCCACGTTATTTGGAAATCAAGGTAGTATTACTTCACTTATATTGGGACGCACCTACTCCTAAACGACTGAAGCTCTTTTTATTCTATCTATTTGACGTTTTGCCGGTACGCGTTCTGTGTTATAATTGCACATAGCAGGTCAATGCCGAAATAAGTATGAATCCCATAAGGATAAGAGTTCCTCGTGAAATATTATAATATTTTTGAGGCCTATACCACGCGATACGTAACAGTGACTGTCAGAATCCCAATGAGAAAATAATTGATGATTAAGGTGACTGATATGGTTGTCAACGTATTAGGCTAAGATTTATTTGATTATTAATATAAAAGCCTTAATCCGTGCGTTTGTAATTTTCAAATAAAATTCCTAATATTTTTGTCCAATTTAGATGAAATTTTTTTTATTGGCTCTTTATGATCTGACGTAAAGTATAGGCTATTTAATTCGCAGAAATAATAGCTACAATAGAAGCGACATGGCTTTTAATGAATGAGAGAGGGAGAGACATGAAATATAAAACGAGTAAGAAAGAAGGAAATTGTAAAGTAGGTTACAAGAAAGATGCAGAGTTCAAATCCTGATCGTGGAGAAATCAGACAATCATGTACAAAAACCCTTTTTTAAATTTAGAATTGTGTTAGGCATTTTGCTTATTAATCTTCATCGGATTATGGACATTTTACTCGGGGTGGATAAACCAAAGTTTTTTATGGGATTATTATATTTTTGTTGTTATAAAAATAATATACAATCATAATATATCATCATATTATAAAAATAATATAGAATAATAATATATAATTATATTATTATTATTATTATTATTATTTGACAAAGAAATTTATCCATTAATTTCAAACTGAAATTACAATTTGTACGCTATGTTCCTAATTGCTACCGGACTATTCCACAGGTGGCAGAAGATGAGAACATATTATGGTAATGGAAACAATTACATAAATATGTATCAGAATATCATTTAAAGAAAAACGGCTATTTTTATTTACTATCTTTTGGCCATCTCTCTTAAGGATGCTTGGTTGTATGGCTTGTTGCTCTCTGGGATCATGCGACTTTGATTCAGTAGCAGGTAGTCATGCGACTACAGTACTTTGAAGAAATCATAGTTAGCAAACAGTCCCCTCTTATCGGGTCCCGTTATCAACTGCCCTCCGAGAGAGTTCTCGTGACTCTCGAAGAGGCTGCCTCTGTGAAACCCTGGTCCTGGAGGGTTGCCAGGTCCATCAACCGTCTCAAGCCGGCCCAAAAAAATAGGATAAATCCTAGGTTGGAATCTTTAACGCCTTAAGAACTTTTAAACGACACGTGGTTCTTCCGGCCCGACTCATGGTCACCAACATTCAAGTAAAAATAGCAAATTGAAGTAAGAAATGAAAAATGCTCGTAGGAGCGATAGTTTATAAATAATATATCGTACGTCTACTTAATTGTGGTTTTCTTCCGCAGTTTCTTCATAAGTTGTCTAATGATTGTCTGTAAATATATACAATACGACAAAATATAATTGGAAAGAGTTTAAGTGGGGTAGTCTGAAGAGGAGAAGGAGATAGGTAGTAGAAGAGTAGTAGAAGAGTAGGTAGTAGAGAGAAGTAGAAAATGATACAAACAAAAACATGCATGGTAGAAAGAATATAAAAAAATTGAGAATACTCAGTTCTTCCGAATCAGAAGATTCCGATGTGCACGGAAAGAACACCTTAGGAAAAATAATCTGGTCATATATCGTTGAATTCTGCAGTAGAGAGAAATAGCTCTGCACAAAGTTTAGCCATGCCCAAGAGGTTAATGTCAATAAATATCGAAAAAAAATATATAATCAAAATTGTGTAATATGTATATAATTTTTTCATTGAAAGTATTTCAAATTTTCCATTTCATAAAATCATTCTATCGTAAAAGAGAATTTGAATGAAACATAGCAACAATTTTTTCTTCGTCATAGAAAGTCTTTAAAGTATAACTGTCAGAAAATGAAAAAAAAGACCAACGGCATCGTTGTTCATCATAAAGTTTTACGTATAGTTTGCTTATAATTAATCTTTTGTCAGCGGATTTAGTGAAGTAGGCAATATTCATGCTACAAGTGTCAAATGTGATATTAAAGTTAAATAAGGATTACTTTTTAAAAAAGGTAACTTTTGAGCCTTTAATATTTAGTAGGACCACCTTTGGCACAAATAACATCTTGTAAGCGATTATGCATTCTCATTACTAATTTTTCTGTAACACTTGGTGATATGGAACTCTATATTTTGAGTATTTTGTCTTTTAAACTTGTTCTTGATTCTATATTAAATTTTTGTAATTCTTTTCCTATTATTGCTCATAGATGTTCAATCTGGTTAATATCAGGGCTTTGTGGTGGTGTGACTAACATGTGAGAGGTATTGAATATAATCCATTCCTTTACAATTCCTGCGGTATGTTTAGGATCATTATCCTGTTGAAAGTAAAAATCTTCGTAAATATCCAATTTTCTTGCACTTCCCTCTAAATTTTGTTCCAAAATGTTCAAATATTTGTATTTATCTATTGTTCCTTCTAAGAAGATCAAATTCCCGGTACTACCTGCTGCCATACACCTCCAGATTATAATTGAGCCACCCCCGTGTTATACCGTAGCACACAAGTTTTTCACTTCCATCTCTGTATTTGCTTGTCTCTAAACAAACTTACGTCCGTATGATCCAAAAACGTTAAATTTCGATTCATCTGAAATTATTACTTTATTCCAGAAAGAATCATCTTTGCTAATAAATTCTTTGGCGAATTTTAATTTTTTCTTCTTATTAATATCACTAATGTATGGTTTCTTTCTGGGAAACCTGGCATGAAAATCATTTTTACGTAGTATTCTGCTACATAATTCTGGATATACATCTTTCTTGTAGTTTTGGTTAACTATCGTTGCAAGTTCTGTAGCAGGAATCTTTGGATTTTTTTTTATTTCACTGATCAAAGCTCTTTCTTCTCGTTCCGTTAATTTCTTTGGTTGACCTGAATGGTATTTATTTTTTATAATTCCTTCAGATTTCGATTTTTTAATAATGTAATGTATCGTAGATTTATTTATATTTAATAATTTACTTATTTCACCGTATGTCTTTCCTTCTTTATGCCACTTGACAATTAATATTCTCTTACTTTCAGAAATTTCAGATCTTTTCTGACACATGATCAATATCGTAATATTTCACCATGAATACTAGACTGTGACTAATAAATGTATATAAAACTACAACTGACAACAATCAATGTTTACAATTAGTACTGGGAAAACTTTGTTTACATTCATTCTTGACCTTAGTTCGATGTGTTCAAATACTTTTATGGCTTCAGCAATCGTTACATTTGTAAGAAATAAATCATAACTATTGTATATATATTTTGATTTGCTTGAAACTATGCTTATATAATCTAGAGAGTCATACCTCCATCCAATGTTAATAATATGTCGGTAAGTTTTCTATAATATACTTATTATAATTAATGAAGTATTTCATGGCAAGTCTTCAAATACTTTTGTGAGTCATTGTATATCTGTTAATTTTTCAACGCTATCTTATAGATACCATATCCTGTCAATACCTTACCTTAGCATTTTGTAGTTTTGTACACTTCCTAGTTATGCGGTTTCCTCACCCTTATATTTGAAGTGTGTCATTATTTTACCATTCCTGTTTTTAAGGGTTTTATTCTATCAAAAATAAATTTTTTGAATTTATCTCCTAACGTCAAGACCTTCATTAATCGAGTCGAATATCAATAATATTCTATTTATTTCTTTAAAAGGTCATGATCTCGCCGCGCCTTAAAAAGAATAAGTTTGTTTTAGTCATACTTATTGCAGTGTGCTTACCTTCGCTCAATCACGAACATATTTATTTTCTCTCAGTTTGGTGTCCCTGTCGTTGTTGGTTATATCTGTATCTTCGTCGCTCTTTTCTCATCAAAACAACCTTCGTATTATTCATCGTTGTCCTGTAATGTTATTGACGTTTGTTGTTCTCTCGTAAATTTCATTTGATTACTTTTTTACTCCTAGGTGTGTTCGAGTAGATGGAATGTTCCTCCTCCTTTATTCCTCATATCACTATTTTTTAAACAACACTTTTCTTATATCACAGCTCTCATTATTGCTATCGGACTACTAGTACGCCACGCAATTATGCGGTTTTTAACAACGTGAGTTATAACCATGTCTAGCAATTTATATTTATGTTTGTGTGTGCAATATATATATATATCATGTAGCGAACTACGTGAACTTTTCGAATTTTCCAACCATGCGTGCAGCTTCTTGTTTGATATCTCACTTTTGATAATTTCGTAGAGTTGAAAAATTAATATATGGAATCGAATGATACATTTGATCGATAGAAGGCTTTGATGGCCTAATCACGAATGATTTCAATTCCAACGGATTACAGCGTATATTAGTTGCTAATGTGTTCGTTAGTCTCGGATCTTCATAGAAATCCGCGTAATTTGATTGTTACACAGACGCACGTATTACGTGTCTCGCATAGCCTGGGCCAAAAATATTTTTTTTTATATTTACGCCCTTGCTTTCTTCCGAGTTAAGTGCCTTTTTGGCCGTTACCTATTTGGGCAGTTCCTTTTGGTTCAGGATTGGTACTCAGTGATAAATCGATTATTGGTAGCAGAGCTGTGTCGACTGTGTCGTGTAATGAGATTCCAGGAACGTAGGGAGCTTAAGCTGTACGTGTGGGTGAAGGAAAATCACTAAAAGACGCAACCGGGATTAAGAGATTCGAGACGTGTTAACAATAACTAAAATATATTCTATGTTTACTTGTCGTTGGTTACAATGTAATTGTGATATACGTATAATATAAGTATGCACTCGAGTTATTGGTTCGCGGTTATACGGCTCTCAGAGAGATACTTGTTGACTTGACTCGTAAGAATCACCGCAGAATCGAGAGTGGTCCAAATGTGGCTCCAACGTCCTTGTTTCGGCGTCAGAGTGTGTTTGGTTCCATTGAAATGGGCCGCTCGTTTGTTTTGCCCCTAATTTCTTATAATGGAACGACCGTCATTTCGTGTTTAAGGATGACAATTATTGTGCAATCGCTAATTGTTTGTAATTATTCGACATATTAATGATTCTATTGAATGCGCTGGAAATTATATACTCTTTTGATGTGTGAGAGATTCTATACGTCAGAGTCCATACCTTGTTAACAACGCGATATAAAGCAATTAATTATTAGTTATAAAATGTGATTAGTATTAATTGTAATTATTATAATGATGCAAACAGTCTTATTGATAATTTGGATTACCGATCGATATTATCGATAGTACAATTATCGATACTTTCTTTTATATAAATTTATTTCTTACGGTTAATAGGTTAAAACAAAAGGTGATATTCACAAAATAGTTAATATTTTTAGTGGGAAGTATCCTGGGACGTGACACACGCATATGAGGAAATTGAAAATGCACATATTTAGTAAGAGTCTACAGTTTTTTTTTCTTCAAAGTGTTATATACCGCTGTAGCACTCACAACATTATTATTTTTTTACGATATACTGGTATCATTACTAATGCTAATATTATTATTGCTGTCGTTATTATTATTATTGGAAAAGACTGAATCCTGTAGAACTATATAAACGCACAAAACATGCAATACTACATCCTCTTCCAGCTATATATTTTAGGCCCCGTTACTTCCACTTCCGCAACGAGTAACAGACAATTGAAGAGAATCTTTTCCTTTCATCTCTATTTCTCATCATTCTGAACCATCCAGTTACGAAACAGGATTCTCTCGGAAATCTTCAAAATATATTCTCGTCATTACAAAATAAGTTTCTGTCCCTATTATATTTCTACAAGCAAACGAGAAAATAAAAAGAAGTAGTTTCTCGACAATAGAAGATTCTTTATGTGTTCGTTTCTTTTGGCGAAATATTTGTTGCACTTCCAAGACCTCAGAATCGAATTTATTGCTTTTTATTTAATGGACGATTTTAAGGTAATTTCAATTTTAACTTTTTTTTTTTCAAATGGGAACCTCCATTTTTTTATAATATCATTCGGGAAAAAATGACCTAAATATTTCATTTTGTTCATCCACGAAATTGTAAAGCTTTTCTTTTCTTATGTGCTCTTTCGAACATTTACTCTTCTTCTATATAGAACATTTACTCTTCTTGTATATAGATATATACATTGAGGTTTTAGTCTCATGCTAGCTAATTGACTACTTCGAACATTTCTTATCGTCACCTTTACTTGTGCGAGTCACCGAGCTCTCATCTTTTCGCTCACACTCAATTGACATATAAAAAGAGATAGCATATTCTACCTAAAAAAAATAGTGATCTCTTTGTATCCGCATTTAACTTACCGAGATGTTTAACAACATACTATTTCCTAGCTTTTGAGGTGAGTGAAGTAGACAAAAAATATTTACATATCTACGTTATCTATGATGGTTAACCGTCTACAAATTTTTTTGATAAGTTTATGTATGAATACTATTATTTACGCTTGCGCTAACATGCACGCACATTTGCATGAAAAGCAGTATGAAAGAAAAAGCACATTAATTAAATACTCTTTGTTTCGTTCATAATAATATACATATAAAGAGATTAAGAATTAAATTCTTTCAAACAAAATGAACACTTTTTATCTCTTGGGTTGTTTTACAAAGTTGCTGGTTATCAATATTTTTTTAATTCTGAAAATATAAAAATATATAGTTGATTAAGTGCGCAATTGAGTAAATGCACCATGTCGTCAAGGTAACATTTCTCGTAAACAAATTGTGACGAACGATTGCTGGACTTTCCGAAAATTGAGTTTCAACCGCGCCTCAAGAAGCGGCGACAGCGCTAGAATAAGGCTATGTCTTCCAAGACAATTCTTTAATGTATAGATTTTATTTCTCTTTGGAATCCTTTATGTTACGTGTACATATCAAAATAAACACATTACGTTTGTATATATATATATATATATATATATATATATATATATATATATATATATGCAGAGTTTATCGCGTTACTTTTCTTATAAACATGTGGTGTTTATATATGAGGTGTTCACAATTGGGTATATAGACGTATATATGTTTACTTAATATATGTATAGACATGCACATGTAAAGATACAATATTTCATCTTTCACTAACTGCTCGCTCATGGCTGTACAAACAAAGAAGAAAATTCACGCTCTTCTTATTGCTATTTTTTGTATATATAAACTTTTGAGTGACACATCTATTTTCTATGTGGTAAGTGTATAATATTAAAATATAATCGAGAGAAAGGAAGGAGAAACAATGAAATAATTGATTTCTTTCGTAATATTTCTGCTTATTTTGGCGGATAACTTTTGAATATATTATTTATTTTTTAATATAAAAATACATTAATTAAATATTGAATAATGTAATATTAATTTACATATATTTCTTGAACATAATTTATACATTTTATTAAATTTGATTATTTCGTGAGAGATATATCGTAGACATTACAAAAACTTATTTTACAATCTATGGGTATAAGGTGTACTTCACGCATCACCCCAGTGGAAGCGCACATGTGAGTATAGTGATTATTATTAAATCTAATATTAAACATTATGTGCTTGCGTCCTACAAACAAGACCACATCCAGGCAACTAGTGTTATGATATACGACTGGCACAACCCACTTTGCTTATCAGCAGTTTACTGCACTCATAGACACAATATATAAAAAGAAGAATTCGACTACTTCTTTAAAAGTCTAGGCTCTAGATAAGTAGCAGGAGGCGATTTAAATGCTAAACATAACCTTTGGGTTAGTAGAATCGTAACGCCAAGGGAGAGAACTCTTTCAAAAAGTATAGAAACCAATAGATTGACACATATTAGTTCAGGTGAATCTACATATTGCCCAAATGATGTCAACAAACTCCCAAACTTACTTGACTTCTTTATCACCAAAAATATATCTTCTCGATACATCCAGGTCTACTCTTCACTCTACCTTACTTCTGATCATTCTCCTATCATAGCGACAATAAATACAACAATCATCGAAAATAACTTGCCTATCTCTATATGCAATAGACACACAAATTGGGATAATTTCCGGGAAACTTCCAACACCTCTACCGCATCACCACCATTAAAGACGAACGACGATGTTGACCATGCAGTAAATTACTTAACGCGCAATATAATAAATGCAGTTCGAGTCTCTACACCTAGGTTGGAATGACGTCTATCCTGAATATATCATGAAAAAAAATCGCAGAAAAACGAAAGCTGCGTAGAACCTGGCACAATAGCAGATTACCTAAGGACAAGCATAAACTAAATAAAGTTACCAGAGTATTAAGAAAATCTCTACAATTCTTTAAAAATGAATGTATCAAAAAATTTATGACGAATTTAGCTCCTACAGCGGACTCTAACTATTCGATCTGGAAAGCTACCACGTGTTTCTTTCGTCCAACTCAAGACATTCCGTCGCCTCGTCAACCACTAGGTAGATGGGTAAGAAGACCACCAATAGATAAAGCAAACCTCTTCGCCTCTCACCTGACTGATGTATTTAAATACCTTATTCATAAACCAGGGAAACCGACTCATAAAGTTACGTCATATCGACCAATCAGTCTTTTATCTGCTCTATCCAAGCTGTTTGAAAAAATGCTAATAAGTCGCTTCTTCAATGTACTAGATGTCCCAGTCTTCCCTGAGCACCAGTTCGGATTCGGAAACGTCATTCCACAATCGAGCAAACACACCATAGATCTCTTCAATTATCACAAGATCTCGAACGGAAAAAAATACTGTTCAGAAGTATTTCTGAACATTAGACAAGCTTTTGATAAAGTGTGGCACATTGGACTGCTCTACAAACTCAAAAAAACGCTGCCATACCCTTTCTACCTGATCATTAAATCTTACCTTACTGACAGTCAATTCATAGTCAAGTATTTAAACCAATTTACCAAAGCCTTTACAATCTTATCTGGTGTTCCACAAGGGAGTGTACTCGGTCCATTACTATACGCAATTTACACAGCAGATTTATCCACCTCAAAGGAGATAACTACGGCTATATTTGCAGATGACACAGCTCTGTTAGCATCAGACAGCGATCCTAAAACGCGATTGAAATACTACAACGTCATCTACAGATGCGTGAAAAATGGTGCCAAAAGTGGCGTATCAATATAAATGAAAACAAATCGGTGCATAAAACCTTTACGCTGCGTAAGCGCACTTGTCCTCCTGTGACTATCAATGGGGTAGTAATACCAACTAGGGATTCGATCAAATACTTGGGTATGGTACTTGATAAAAGACTGACGTCGAGAGAACATATTCAATCCAAAACAACCTCTCTAAAGGAAAGAGTAAGAAAGCTATATTGGTTCATTGGCAGATCATTTAAGTTAAGTCTGGAGAGCAAGCTCGTTATATACAAAGTTATTCTAAAACCCATTTGGACTTATGGAATTCGACTATGGGGAACCGCTGGTAACTCAAACATTGAAAATTAGTAAAGATTTAAATCAAAAACCTTGCGGAACATTTGCAATGCCCCTTGGTATTGTTACATTTTCTATATATATATATATATATATATATATATATATATATATATAACGTAGACTTTACTATATATGAATCCTCGTGCCCGCTATATAGGGAGTCAGTTTACTAATACTTATATCATTTAAAGGAATAAGGAACTGTTAATAATAAGACAAATGCTGTTAAAATCTTTTATTTACTAACAATATTATATTCTACCATCCGTGCCCGCTATACAGAGAGTCTTTCTTAACAACACTAACAAACATTATAATACACTCAAATTTTGCCATTGGGCTTGAACGTGGTACACTGGGGAAACACCTTGCGCTTCACGACTTTGTTTGTAATAATTAGTGATACTATACGTTTGAATACACTTAAGTTGTAGTACGCATCTTGAGGAGAGGCCCTGATTCGTCCTAACAAGAGACTTGAGCCTCGCGACCCTCAGAAAGCCAAGCAGCACTAGATCATAACACGTGGACGCCGAGAATAATGCGCCCACACAGCCAGGCCATAGCGTCTTTTTTTTATGTTTCCCAGGAGTGGGAAAGCAGTACCTAGGGTTGATGACTCGCGGTGTTCCCCACCGCAAATTCCAACGAGTCGTTGGCACAAGTTTTCTGTAATGACGAAAATTCTGAACCTCAGAACAGCATGAACCTGAGTAATCCCACCTCCACTATCTCGAAACCTAAAAATCCCAATAATATTGACAAACGTCCCCCACCTATATGCATACACACCAGAATTGACAGTTTCCCAACCCTCTCCAAGAACCTTAGGAGTAATTCCAAGGGTGAGTTCCACCTTAAATACCATGGCAATAAAACCAGAATTAATTTTGAAAACATGGACGACTACACCAGATTTAAAAGCTTTTGCTTGAGTACTGACGTCCAGTTCCATACCTACGCAACGGAACAAGATAAAATATTCACGGTAGTAGTCAGAGGACTACCAAAAATAAACAAAGAAGACATTATCACAGAACTAGTCAACCTGGATACCAAACCTTTCTCGTGCCAGGAAATTCAGAAAAACCCAAACTCTCTATATCCTATTTACAAACTCACCTTCCCGGCAGAAACCACTTTTCAACAGATCAACAAAACCCTTTTCTATTTAGTACAAGAGTGCACTGGGAAAAGTATAACAAATCCCGGCCCTACATCCAGTGCTTCAGATGCCAGGCCCATGGCCACACCTCTGCAAACTGTAATAAAAATTATAAGTGTGTTAAATGCGCAGGTGGGCATGACTCCAGAACCTGCCAAAAAATTCCTGACACCCCGGCCACTTGCATAAACTGAAAGGGTTCTCACCCAGCCAATTACTTCAAATGCCCTGCTTTAATGACCTACTTTACTAAGAAGAACTCACCTCACTTGAGAAACCCTACTACTAACTTCATCCCCAAGCAACCTCTCCAACTCACCCCACTAGCTCCTCCCGCACAAGTGCAACCCACCATTCCTTCATCAAGAACCAAATCATATGCACAAGCCCTCATCAACAACACCAACCTCCCCACCCCCATTCACCAAGCCAACATCTTCACCCCAACTTCAATTCTTGAAGAGATTATCGAAGTCTCGCGAGAGCTTGAGGAACAACATGATTTAGGGCATCTTCTAAAAGCCATAAAAGAAATTCAGCAACAACTTGCCCATTGTAAATCCAACACCGAAAAAATCATGGTAATAATGAGAATTTCCAAAAAAATTCGATGCACCTTTATAAAGTCCTCCTCTGGAATTCCATCAGCATCAAAAACAAGATTCATGAATTCACCCTCTTCCTAGAAACAAACCAAATCCCTGTATCAATAGTTACAGAAACTTGGCTAAACAGCAATGACAGGTTAGCCATTCCCAATTACTTAGTCATTAGACATGACAGACCTACTGATCCTCGTGGCGGAGTGGCCATCTTCATCCATCTCTCTCCAACATCTCCACCTCTACAATTACTTTGCCTAACTTAAACATGGAATACACAGCTATTAAACTTCTCACTCCAACGCCACTAATAATTGTTGCACTTTATATCCCTCCCAACAAACCAATAGATACCATCTCCCTACATAAACTAACCAAACTTGACCGCCACACCCAGGTTATCATCGGAGGTGACCTTAACGCCAGGCACGTCACCTGAAATAATAAGGAAATATCTCCAATCACACCTAAATTCGCTACAACAATACTTCCAGGACTGGAAACTAAAACTAAGCCCCACTAAAACTGAAGCCATCATCTTTCATAGAAAAAACCCAAGCCTATTCAATTATCCACCCCCACTAGAAATCTCCTCAGTTAAATTCCCAATGACGAAAGAGGTTAAATATTTAGGACTAATAATAGATCACTCGTTAAAATGGAAACCTGCAATAGAAGATAGACGAAAGAAAGCCTATGTACCGCTTAGGAGACTCTACCCACTCATTGCTAGATCCGGTTTACTCCCTATTAAATTAAAAAGACTTCTCTATCTTACTTGCATCCGTCCCATACTCACCTATGGAACCCAGTTCTGGGGAAATGCCCCTACCACCACACTCAACAGACTTCAGGTAGTGCAAAACACATACCTGAGAATCATCTACAAGAAAAAAGGGAAACGCATTAGCAACAAACATCTACATCTCAAGGCCAACATTCCACGAATAAAAGACTTCATTTACACACTCACAACCAACACGACTCAACAAATACAAATACACCAGAACCTACTACTCAGGAAGCTAGGACTCACAGATAAGAACATGATACCTTACAAAATCAAAATGCAACTCCCATTACTAATATAAGTTTCCTTTTAGGTTACATTTAAAACCACTATCCAGCAGGGACTACCAACTCCACATCACGGTTAAACCAACCAACATAACACACTCCGGACTGGACTCTCTGTATCATCAGCTACATTTGTTTTAAGCAACCATAACTCATCTAGGAAGGACCTAGTTTAATTCAACATGTATACGGGTTTTTGAAAGTTTTGTCCCGTACTTCACACAAGGATAAACTGCAGCGCTCAAGAAATTCAACCCATCTCTCACAAGATTAATACAGGTTGAGGGGATATCTCATTCCTAAGCACTGTCTACACACACACAAGGGAAAAGAAGGAAAAAAAAATCGGGATTCTGACTTCGGTCTTCGGACAGTGAACTTCGAGAGACATCTTACGACGCGTTGTTATTGTATTATCATTATAATATTCTAACTTAAAATAAATTAGTCGTTAAGGAAAATTCTAAGCCTTATTAGTCGAAGCCCCTGATTACATCGTCTGGTTCATGACACGATATAGTGCGAAATCTTAAACGGCGTGTGGTCGACAAACTCTCCATCTCTCTCTCCTTTATAAATCGCATCCAAAATTACCTTAGAAACTATCGGTGCGTACGAGCGCACGGATTTCAATTCCTTTCTATATCCAGGACTATCAGTGCGTATGAGCGCACGGGCTTATCGAATCGAACCACACGAGAGTTACCTCGTGCCGAAAACACGCCGTGGCGGAAATAAACACTATCTTCGTCGACTTTTGGCAAAATACTATAACGGTATAAGTTAGCAGTCTAACTTGGGGTTCGAACCAATCGTGTTCATAAGGAGGATCATTGAGGACATCTTACTCTGCCATCCCGGATCGGCTGTTCACCAGGATCCGAGGTCAACATCTTGCAGATACACACCATATCAAGCTTGTTCCAATCAACTGCCCGGAGAGTACCTTCGCTGTCGGACAGTTGCCGCCGAGCGACCCACGGACGGCTCGCTATTTAGAACTGCATTGCAAAGAGGAATAACAAGAAACCAGGTTAGTAAGCACCCCTTTCAGTGACGTGATCTATCGCTGTGCCCGTCCTGTGCCAAGAACTACGCGGAGTAGGTAACGGCCGAATAGGGCATATATCTCGCGGAGGCAGGAGCTCCTTGAGAGAAAGACCTAGTTCTTTTTTTTAAGGCCCGTGCCGAGCGGGACGTAACAGTATGTAACAAATGAAAGAATCCACAAAGACTTAAGAATTCCTACAGTAAAGAAAGAAATTGTTAACTACAGCGAATGCTACAATATTCATCTAGCTAAATATCCGAACCCTCTAGCAAAAAAATTGCTGGAAATCTCAGAATTAGTACGTAGACTAAAACGGTTCTACATTTTTGATCTAAGAATAAGATTTAGTTAATTCTTAATTTGGTTATTGTGTTCATTTTATATTAATTTACACTTATTATTGTAACGTCGTTTTGAACTCAAAACTCATGTTAATGTATCACACCAGCAAAAATACTTATAATTCTCGATGAGAATTGATTGTATATTCCTTTATTAATAAAAAAAAAGAATTATTGACATGCCTTCTACCTTGCTATATATATATATATATATATATATATATATATATATATATATATATACATATCCATTTGCATCCAAGCGCGGATTATTACGCTATTTGCGACTGTTTTCTATCACCAAGCGCGGAATAATCCACGAGCCTGCTTCTGCTTTTTATTACCAGTCGCTAATTATTCTTCAGATGTGGGAGATCATGTTTGACCCGTTTGTGAGTATCTCGCCTATATCAGTTCATTATTTTCTAAACAAGTCCTACTTTTGTTGTGAAAATCTTTTTAACTGCTATTATGAGTAAGTACTGTCAATCTTAATTTAAATTTAACAAATTCAAATTTTAAAAATATTCTAATTTTATAATGTAAACTAAAATTTAGTTGCCCCAATGGATTTTGACGATCTCGATGATTCGAATCAAAGTATCCAAATAGAACATACTCGAAAACGTATTCGTAGGATCTCATCAAGTGAAGACAGCGAAGTTGATCAGTGTAGTAGTTTTAGAAATGAAGATTACGTGTGGAAAGCCGAAAATCACGCGCCAATTATGCATGATTTTTCAAGTGTGGGTGGTGTAACTGTTAATACGCAAAATCTGTCGAGAAGGGAAATTTTTGAATTATTTTTTTAACGAAGAATTAGTTACAAAACTAGTTACAGAAACAAATACACATGGAGAAATCGACGCAAATTTTATGCTTTTCAGAAGATGAACTAAATATATTTATTGCTTTAAATATTTTAACGAGTTTAGTTTTTAAGCCGAATATTCAGTTATTGGACCGCAGATAAAAGTATAGAAACATAGAAACACATTTTAAGAATATTATGGGCCGTAACCGATTTGTCTTCATTGCTAAAAAATCAACATTTTTTTCAGTAACTATAATTCTAATGACGCACTCACAAAAATCCGAGAAGTTATTCAAATAGTAAAAAAGACTTTCATTAGTATGTATATATCACATAAGAACATTTCGATTAATGAGTCATTAATGCAATGTAAAAGCCGTTCACACTATATTCAATTTATTTGAACAAAACGAGCAAGATTTGGTGTTAAGTTTTATAAACTATATGATTCGAAATCGAAATACACAATTTCAATATATATATAGGAAAAGATAAAACTGATACCGGATCTACTAGCAGAAATGTTGTGATGAATCTGTTAGAAGAGGGTGAGTTATTGCACAAAGGATATTATTACAAAACAAACCGATATGTCGGACAAAAATGTGTAAAACTAACAGTAGTAATTGATTATAATCAGAATATAGGTAGAATTGATGTTGGCGATCAGATGTTAAGTAAATTTCATACTATGCGAAGATGTAAAAAGCTTATAAGAAAATATTTTTTTACCTTGATATGATGTTACTAAACAGTTATGTAATTTTTAAAAATCATTAAAAAGATCGAGCTTTTCATATTTTTAAACAACAATTAGTCGAAGAAATTATTGGCGAATATTTACCAAATATAAAAGTAAGTGAGGCATCTAATGATTCGATAACACGATATACTGGCAGGCATTTTCCTATTCGGATACCTCCAACTCCAGCAAAGGGAAGCAGAACGTCAAAGCGATGCGTTGCATGCTTATCTAAACGTACTCGAAAAGAAACAGTCTTTAAATGCCATATTTGCGATATACCATTATGTATTGACCATTTTAAAGAATTCCGCGAGAAATAATATGATTTAATTTCCATTTTAATTTAAATAAATTTTTTTTTAAATCAATAATTTTTCCTTTTTCCTTTTTTATAAAGAATGTAAAATGCGATGTTTGCGAGGTAACATTGTCCACCAATCGTTTTGAACAGTGAATATTGAATAAACTCCATAAATTGCCTACAAAAAAATATAACTGAAACAAAAAGGCAATTTTTTCTTTGATGTAGAATATAAATGTCTTCTCTCTCTCTCTCTCTCCCTCTCTCTCTCTCTCTCTCTCTCTCTCTCTCTCTCTCTTTATTTCTCTTTTCCTCTATTTATCTCTCTTCTCTTTGAAATAAACGCAACACGATAATGTAATATATTTGAACACGTAACTATGTAGAATACGTATCGTTATTTTTTTAACATCTCGTATGGTGCGTGCGCGTAATAATTTAATCGATCTATCATCGGTATTATTAAATTATAACCACCATTAATAATTTTATCAGCTTAAATGACCGTCTTTATTTCTTTTTTCTTTTTTCCTTTCTTCTTCTTCTTCTTCTTCTTCTTCTTCCCTCGTTCCTTCATCTCTAACCGATGATAAAAAATCTTCAAGCATGACCTTACAGAATTTCATTTAAATTAGTTCAAGGAATTTTATTTCCGCGTTCTTATCTTTACTCTACCCCTGATAAAGGTAATCAAAGCAAGATTTACGCTTTTTTCTTCTATAAAATATCGAGAACGTGCTCACGATCCTCGTTATGTTAACTGTACTGCTTGCTAACGTAATGACGAACCGAGTGGGAAAAAGAGAGAGAGAGAGAGAGAGAGAGAGAGAGAGAGAGAGAGAGAGAGAGAGAGAGAGAGAAAGAGAGAGCCAAGTACGCTTCTCTTGGGATTGTTTAACTTTGCGGAAATCGGCAGATTTATATTTGCTGTTTAGTTTCTCTGTGTGTGTTCGATCGAATAGCCGATACTGCAGTATTTTTTTCTTTTTTTTTCTATATCCCCACCCTCGAACCCCACTCCCCTCTGGACCGTGGCGAACAATCCTTCTCGACATTCTCGCTGACTGTGAGGTAATTAAAGCTCGCGTAGATTACACCGAAGCGCGAGGAAATGCATTTCGCAGTAGTCCTCCATCACTATCTCTATTCTCTTCACCCAATGACCCAACCAATTTTACATTTGATACTCAGCAGTTACACTTTGGGTCGCTTAACTGACCCCATTTTCTCAAATATTTTTTATTATTCTATTAATAAGCCATTACCGAAATGTCAGTTCGAACGATCAAATAAAAATTGGGGACAAAAGAAAAAAAAAAGAAAAATTTTTCTTTGCATCGAGAGGACCGAAAAAAAGTACGTTTAATTATCTAACGACAAGAATTCGATTCGATCTCAATGACTTGAACGGAACGAAGGTGAATTCACGAGAAGAAAAAAGAAAAAAGAATAAAACAAAGAATTATATTGATATTATTATTATTATTATTATATGTACATGTACGTATATATTAATATAATATATAATATTTTTATATGATATAATAAAATTATATATTATAATATATATACCTACAATAAAATAGTATATATTTATACATACATATATATATATATATATATATATATATATCTTTTAATATTGTGTGAATATATTGTGCTTATATATTTATATAATATTAAATATAATATACATTAATTATTAAAGCATATATGTACATATACATATATATTAATCACAGAAAGTTTTTTTTTCTGATATAAGCGACATAAGAATATTACCGTCGGTAATTCTACTGTCGGTAACACTAGTGTAGGTAATTCGACTGTCGATAACTCCACATTTATTGGTAATAATATAATAATAATAATAATAACTAAATAATTCTTAATATTTTATTTATTTGTTATAATAATTACTAATATCTCGCGTTTACGATATAAATATTTAATAACCTCACTACGACAATTAATATTTGCCGTATTTATAATAGTTAATAACATACTGCTTGAATAACAATTAGTAACGTTTATCATGGATGATGACTTTTTGAATCTACTATTCGACAATTAATAATATCCATTGGGTTAATATAGCGAATAACAATAACTTAAAATTCACAATTTTAATAATTATACAAATTATACAATGGTTGGTAATGTTATGCAATCATATAATAATTAATTAATAACGTTTCATGTTATAAATAATCATGTTCAATCTAATTTCATACGTCAATAGTAATTCACAATGCTATGGCTTGGTTCTAAAAATTTTTATTAATAAAATATATGTAATTGTAACTTCAGTAACTTGGATAATAAAGCTGAGATAGTAGAGCCGAGACACTCGTATCAAGAATGTCTAGACTATATACGGCGATAAGCGCTGGGACGGAGCTCGATTCTCGGAAACGTCAGCTAAACGAGGCAGCATCACGCCACCCGTTGTCCTTGATCAAAAATGCGCGTAAGGAGTTGCGAGTGTTTATGTCAGGCAGTGACGCGCTTAGGACTCTCCTGCGTGGGAGAACCCAGACGCCCAAAGTAGGCTATACCCGCAGCTCGAACAGATCAGTCGCAAAATCTTCCGTTCTATTCGAAAGTCTAACTACGATTCTGAAATGTTTCCAAGTCCATTAATTAACTTAGTCTTCGCTCACCGCACAAATAGATAGGTTCTACTCTCCGATAGCGGCGCGAATAAATAAGTCTGAAGCTCATAATTAAAAATTGTAAAACTTAGAATCTGCGTATTAGCTCTTGTGTTATTTCACGACGTTGAAATACGTCTGCTCATAAAATCATATAATCATATAATCAAATAATATCAAATATAATCATATAATGAATAATTAAAAATATCAATATAATCATATAATCAATCTCATAAAATGAATTAACGTGGAATTATCACTTAATTAAACCGAGTCTACGTACCGTTTTAATTCACCGAGCTAAACCATTTATAAATAACCGTTGTGAATATTGTGAAATTGTGTACTTCTGATTCATTTTTATTTTTATTAAACATTGTTATCGTTAAATTCTATGACTTTTATCACCATCACTTACAACACCCAATCTACTCCTTTTGGAAATTATTTTACTCATAAAATTATCCGGTGTTCGATCGTTACATATTTACATTATTATATTTTACATATTACGGAGGCAATTTATCAATACGGAAGCCATCAACGGGATTTCTTATTCACGATTCTACTACTTTTATCAACCACCACATTTGCAAGAGTAAGTATCATCGAGAGATATAAAAACACGAACAGGATTATTAAGGTAGCTGATTTTTCCAAGTGTCATTATTAACGGAGAGAACATTTAATACGCCTCAATCCTGAGTTGTAGTGACCAAAAACGAGGCAAGTCTGGAGGTTGGAGAAAAAGTTTTATCCTTGGCCCAACCGTATCAGTGGTTCTTGAATCAGATTTATTTTTATGATTACGTTCGACAAGGACGTGACATATCATAAGACAAAACTATTGGTGGCAGCAATGGGTTAGCAAAGCCCCTGAGGAGATTTGTGTATATCATTTATCATCTTTCTTTGGGTATATTCTCCGAAATAATATCTAAGAATGGCTACTACGTGGAAAACAGCTACTGCCAAGTCTCCCCTCATTGAAGATGAATTAAGGGCTTATGAGGGAAAATTAGACGAACGCGAGACCAAAATACTAATTTTTATGGAAGAAAATAAAGCAATGAAACAGAAGATAAATTAGTCAGAAAAGAAAGTCAGGGAATGTGAAGCCGAATTTCAAAAGCAGGAGGTAGAATTTCAGGAACGACTAGCTAAAATCGAGGAACGCGAAAAAGACGTACAGGAACAGATCCGCGAAATAGGAGATTGTAGGATAAAACTGAATGACCGACAATTAGAAATGGAGAGACGCGAGTTAGAAATAGACAGACGTGAGATAAATTTACAACGTCGCGTAAACGAGTTACGCGCAAAGGAACTGGACCAACGGCAGAAATCTTAGCGATGAACGAAACGCGTGGAACAAATCGCATCCCGTTACTTACCTGTACGCATCGTGAAGGAAATCGGTATTCTTCTCAAAGTAATTTGGAACCGTTTATCGACATAAATACGCCAATTCAAAAAATGAATAAGAATGGTCGCGTCGCGGAAGAAGAGAAATCGGACCCAAAATTCGCTCAGATGAAACCGACTCGAGCATATGCACGATAATAAAATTAAAAGAATAAAATTAAAAGAAGTAACGGAAATAAGTCCGCGTTTCGATGGGTACAATATATATCTGTGCTCCAATTTTCGAGGGCCTATAAACGAGCGATAGACTTGTTTCCTAGTCATAATTCTGCCGAAACTGAACGAATGTTAGTAAAAAGAATACGAGCTAAATTAGGCGGACATGCATATTTGCTATCAGGGTGCGTCGTCCAGAATGCATTGTCTTCCCCGTTGGTCACGCAAGTACTGTCCATGAACACACAAATGGTTCCCTTCTCGAGAATTACACTATTTTCTTTGATCTTGAATCGGCGTTATCGGCAGGATGCCTGTGTTGAAAGTGGCCTTTCAGGATTCGGAGGTCGCGTCCATTAAGTATATTCTTCGAGAATTTCGGTATAAACCTACGGTAATACCCGGCGAGACCTAAAAATTGCCGAATATTTTTGACCTCCTGTGGGCGCGGAAATTCCTTTACCGCGTTTAACTTTTTCGGGTCTGGCTTTACTCCGTTTCCCCAAATAATGTGACCCAAATATGCTACCTCTTTCTTCAAGAATTCGCACTTGTCCAGCTGCAGCTTCAAATTAGCCGACCTTTAACCTCTCCATTAATTTATTAAATTTTATCTCGTGTTCCCGGAGTGACCTTACGCATAAAACTATATCGTCTAAATAAACAAACATTTCTTCGCTTTGGAGTCCTGCCAAAACTATTATTAATCTCATTCTGTTGAGACATACGACGATTATTTCCGTGATTGCTACCAGTCACTGAAATTACCTTAACGCTAGCTACCACATTTAGACTTCTGGATTTCAAAACGCTAGACTGTGAATCCTCCTGGTTCTCGTACATTGTAAAATTTTTCAATGTTAACGTTGGCACGACAATCTCATGGTCCTCATTATTAATGTTAATTGCCCTAAAATAGGCTTGACCCTGCTCGTTTCTAACTAGTGCGTCTCCCATATATATTCCTGGCAAAGATTCTAACCTAGGTATATATCCTTCTTTAGCTTCCTTATTCTTTACGTGACACTGAAACAGTGTGAGTGCTGGTTGTAACGGGGATATGAAATAATTCTCTATCGACGAACGGTATCTCCTGATCTGCAATTTTGACGCACTGCTGGGTGTAAATCATGTCTGCGCTGATTTCATTTAAAATTCGCTTCCCAAAATTCCGTCCTGCCCTATGGGAAAGTTCGGTTCGACTAAAAGGAAATGGATTGGTTTCCCGAAAAGATTTACATCGAACGAACCTTTCGTGCAGATGTGGATCCTTGTTATACCACTTATTCTTATCGTCTCTTCTTCGTTAACCCTTTCTCCATTTTTGACTATGTTATATTTTATTATATTTATTTCAGATCCCGTGTCTATCAAGAATATCGCTGCCTTGTTAAGTTCCACGGTATCAAGGTATATCGCACTTTAGCCATATCTAGTAGTGTGGTTATTAAATATTGATGTCGTAAACGCGAGGTATTATTAATTATTATAACAAATAAATAAAATATTAAGAATTATTTAGTTATTATTACTATTATTATTAGTGTTACCGACAGTAGAATTACCGGCAGTAAAATTCTTATGTCGATTATAACAGAAAAAATACTTTCTGTGATTAATATATATGTATATGATGACACAAATCTACAAGTAACCTATTTTTGATTTTAGAATTCTTTATGGTTAATGTCTATAAGATAGTCCTACGAAAATATACACATCTTCAGCTGGTGCCGTGACAATAGCAATTGTTACTCTCTCTCTCTCTCTCTCTCTCTCTCTCTCTCTCTCTCTCTCTCTCTCTCTCTCTCTCTCTTTCTCTCGATTTTTCGAGCTATCATAGTTATCTGCAATTATTCGTTACTATAACGAAATAAGATAATTTGCTATTTTTTCTGTTTTTTATTTCTATTTTTCTTAAAATACAATAACTTTGATTATTATGCAACTTAAAGTATTTCATTTTATTTGATGATGATTCGAGAAAAATAAAAAGAACAATTTGCAAGTTGTTAAAAGTATTTGTCATTGTAAATAGAAAAAAAAAACAATTCTCAATGAATTTATACTTAAGTGAAAAAAAACAAAGAGCTTAAAAATAAGAAATGTTCGGTCGTATCGTACAATATAGTTGAAATACAATATAAACACTAGTTATCTGATTAAAAATACTTCCTCTCCTTCGCTCTCTTTTTTCTTCTTCTTTTGAATGCTATAAAAATATCTGAATACTGTGTCTTAAATATATGAATATTAATATTTGAGAGAGATAGATTGTTGGAAAAGTTAGGGCGTAGTAGGAAAAACAGGAAGTGCCGATATATTGGACAGACTAAGGATCACGAAAAAGTCTCAGCAAAAAATACTGTTTTCGTGTTAGGTGTCTTTTGCTACAAATTTCTCGACGTTAAATATGATATTTAAAAGTATATAACACAACATACATACAGAGATACATAACAAGTTTATTAAATGTTATTCGTTAAAAATAGTTTAGGTTAATTTTATAAATGTAATATATCAAAACTTTAACTAAATTTGTACCAAATTATTAAAAAAGCGTAGCGTACAAAATTAAAATCAGGGTATATAAAATATAATAATATATTAGATTTATTTTTTTGTTAACCTCATAATATATTATATTTATATTTATATTACATTTTTTTTGATCAGATAAGTAGTGGTTAGATATCCATTAGTAGAACATTTCGTAATTTCATGTTCTTTATTTTTCATGCAACTTCATCGACAACTCTAATTTGTTTACTGTTCCATTCATAATGATAAAATTATTTATTCATTTTTATATATTTTACCTTTCGAAATTTACTTTCGAATTAATTTAATATGCTATAGTGATTTATGAAAAATTATTATAAAAAATCATATATATATATATATATATATATATATATAAAATATAATACTCCGTATCGTAAATAAAATATTGCATTTTATTAACGGAGCTCCGTATATGAATATATTTCTGAATGAATTAATTCGCAGGAAATTAAGAAGGAAAGAAAAAAGAAAAAAGAAAAATTGTAAAATTTCAACGAGAAACGTTAAAATAAAAGATAAGACAAAAAGTGTTATTTTTCTTTTAAAGTTATTTCTCTGTTTCTTTTGGTCGAAAAAAACAAGGAACTAAGAGAAAGAGAAAAAATCCTGAGAATCACCCATTTCGTGAGAAAAAAAGAGACGAAAAAAATAGGAAAACGAACGGCTCGTAAGCGCTGCGACATATATTCATTTTTGTATATTTACTAACGATAAGACGATTATTTGAACTTAAATAATTACGAGTAAAGACAAACCAAAAGAAGAAAAAGAACAATTTTTTTCAAAATAATTCAATCGTACGGAAGGTCGGCGATAAATTTTTATCGAATTGAAAACATTATGTTTGTATTTGTTTCTTCTTTTTTCTTTCTTTCTTTTCTTTTTCTTTTTGTCCTTTTTAATATATCGCTTCGAATGATTGCATTTTATTATAATTTTTTATACAAATTCATCGCCGACGATATGCGTCTTTGAAAATTGTTAATAGTGAATGGAATTTGACATAAATATACACTCCTGTATGTGTGTGTGTACGCCCGTGCGCACTTGTGTGTGCGTGTGTCTGTCTCGGTCTCTATGTGTCGAACTTTCATAGACGAAGATCATGGAACATTCATAGTTAAATGCTATTATTTTTTTGAAGAGTAGACAGTTGGAATACGGACAAAAGGACTACAACCAGCGGAGTCAATGCCACCAACATGTTCACTTCGTTACCGCTCGGACATTGACTCGCTGCTGGATGTTTATCTGAAACAAACGTTATGCCATAATGGTATATACTATTAAACCGTTGTCCCATTGCCTCTCTAAACGATTACGAAATGATAATATATAATTGAAATTTATATTTTTATATTTATGAATAGACTGTTGTACTTAGAAGAAAAAGAGAAAAAAAAAATGAGACTGAAAAATTTTATTCGAGCTTGAAAAAATAAATGTCGCGTGATTCCTTTATTATTTAATATCGAAATATATTTCGTCGTACAATCTTTTCTTTTTTTTCAAACCTTTTTTTTTTAAATATCTTTGTTCTCTTTAACTTCTTTTCTTTCTGTTTTCTTTCTTCTCTCTCGAACGTTTATCCGCGATCGCTTCTATGAAATATATATATATTTTTTTTAATACTTCCGTATAATAATTTTATAATAATTTTGTATAATAATTTATTTTTTATAATTATTTGACAATTTACATCGCCGATGACACGCCGTCTTTGAAAATCGTTGATTGCGAATCGTTACATTGAATCTTGTAATTATTTTTTATAATTATTTTCAATTGAATATTTTTCTATCGTAATAATTTTATATAATAATTAGTAATAATATTATTATAATTATTTTGTATAATAATTTTTTATAAGGAACATAGTAAATTAATTCGAGAATAAATTTTAAGAAGTTAAATGTAATACCGATTAAATAATTTTGCGATCGCTCGTGCAAACTAATTTTTTATAATAAATTTCTTTTATGAACCATTGTAACATGGTAAATTTATTCAAAATTCAATTTTCAAAAATGTAAAAAATTTAAAAATGATTAAATAATTTTTGAATCACCGTATGAAGCTTTTCAGTAGGAATAACATATTTTAATTTGAAGAAATGAATTATAAGAAATGAAAAAAGAAAAAGAATATTTTCATCAAGCTAAAAACTGGACTGCTCGAACCCCTTTCGTATGAATGTAATATAATATTTCTAATATAAACACGTATCTCTAGAATTTGATATGAAAATATTTTATCGCTCGATCTTTTCTCTATTGACAAGTTTTTTTTCTAATAATATTTTCGATTATATTTTTGTTTTGTTTACTTTTCTTCGAGCGATTACTTGTGATCGCTCATACGAAACAATTTTTTATAATAATTTTTTATAAGCCATTGGAATACATTAAATTCATTTGAAATTAAATTTTCAAATGTAAAATATATAAAAATGGTTAAATAACTTTTGAACCACCGTGTAAGGAATTTTTATAAGAAATTACGAATTTTTCTTTTTCCGTACCTTTTTCTTTCTCTCTTTCTTTTTGTTTTTTTTTTGTTTTGTTTCTTTACTCTGAAAGCAATAAATCGCAAACTCCCGGATAATAATCACGGTCATAACGAACGATTGGAATAATACTAGCAGGACGACTTTAAAGAGATTGCCTCGAAGCGATGCAAACAACTAAATTAATATGTTCTAAGATCTCGCGAACCATCTCGGAGATGAGCAAAACGACCACACGATCCGAAGCTAAACGTTTCTAGCGAGGACATCGTTTCCATTATCGCTCTTTTAAATATAATTTTCATAGAAAGATATATAACGTGTATATATGTAATACGTACATATAATATATTCAGTTGTTTGAACACGTAATTATAAACCTCTAATATAACAATGTACTACATATATATATATATATATATATATATATATACACATAATATATATACACATCATATATATACACATAATGTGATTATACAGATTTACTTACGATGTACTTACACACATTTATCTAAAATATATAATGTATAATATTTTTTCTGAAAATTTATATATATTTTTATATATTTATAAATTGGTTCTTTTTTTTCTATATGCACGATTCGTGAAAAGTCAAGTAGTTTATCGATTCCGAAAGGTCTTCCGTTTACCGAGCAGTTGCTTTAACCATTAAGTTATCCAAGCCCTTCGTATATAAAAGAAATATCTAAAATAAATATCACGCACACAACAAGTATCTGATAGATATATAAACATAGTATATACATCTATGAACGTTCTCAATTCCAAAACAGAACTGTCAGTACATCGTAAAATATATTTATCCATATATGCTAAAAATGTCCATATAAAGAAAATATAAATTTTTTTTATTAAACTTATTCATACGATCGATAGTCCATTATGATAAGACACCCAGTATAATGGAATTATAAATTTCATATGCGAAAAATTCATTAATCGAACGAAAAAATAAGTAAATGACAGGAGGATACGTTTCGATATTTTGCTATCATTTTTTGAGACACCCTGTACAATAGAATTATTAATTTCGTATGCTAAAAGTTCATTAATTAAGTGAAAAATAAGTAAATGATATTGAAAATAATTTAATGTCTTACTATCTAAAATGATTTAAAATTGTCATCATTTTATGGAAAAATACCCTGCATAATATTACCTACCCCCATTTCGTACTCAAAATATTAATTAACCCCTTAACATGTACGCTCGAGTTAATTCGAGCGCGCTAAACAGACCAAACTGTGCACACACGAGATAATTCGAGCGGCGTTGTATTATTTTCTAATTATTTTTGTATTTTTTTAATTATTTTGCCAAGACAATGTACTAAATTGTGTTTTTTTACATTATTATTAATTAATGAGAGAGAGAGAGAGAGAGAGAGAGAGAGAGAGAGAGAGAGAGAGGGAGAGAGAGAGAAGATTGGTGTATGACCAACAGGGAATACGCAGCGACGTGAGTGCAGGAAATTGTGGAGCAATCCATCACGAGTGGTGTAGGCGAGTCAGATAAAATGTTATATTCATACCTTGATGAACGTAGAATTGTAAAATATTGGAAAAAGGTTGCTTTCGATATTATGAACCGCATGATACTGAATGCTTATATTATTTACAAGGGAAGAGTTGGCAATAGAGCAATGACACGTTTAGATTTCATTTCTAAAATTATTTTTGATATTGAGTGTGAGTGGATGAAGGAAAAGAATGCACAAGTCTTTCTAAAATGTTTGTCTAAAGGAAAATACATTTGGTTCAGTAAAGTTGCCACAACGTAACTTACGGCAATGCATAGTTTGTAGTACCAAAAATAAGAGAAAAATATCTCATCTAATTTGTGTGCGATGTAAAAAGGAAGTTCATCCAATCTGTTTTGATAAACACCAATGTTTTAAATTATAAATGTTACTTTCAATTAAATATTGTTAGCTCTTAAAATTTTTCATATATATCATAATTGTAAATATTGGCAACCGTTTTCACGTCGTACGATTAGGCGTCTTCTTTATTGATATTTATTTTACGAAGGAAACCAGGAAATATATAGGAACTTGAAGACTTATAAAGCTAGACTACATGGTGTAGTTAAAAATTGTTAGGGCCTATATATACCTGAAGATTCAACTTACGTAATAATTGCTGTAATATGTATACAAGAAGATATGTCAGGTGAAACCGATACGATTTTAACGAAAACAAAAAAGCATACCATTTAGTTAATATGAAATATTTGGGGTACGAACCAATTAATAAATTGCTTATATTATAAAACTCCGTCGAATAAATGGCATGGATTGCTATATTCTCTAAAAAAACTAATCTGGCTTTGCTCTTATTTATCTAGATCATCCAAGATCATTTATCACGTCCAAAGAGAAGACCAATGTCATCTGAGACTCCTTATCACATTCAAATGAAAATAAATACTTTATTGTCTCAATATGGGGCATTTATTCTATGATGAAGGCAATTTGTAACACTATCTCCAAAGAAACTTTAATATTCATAAAAGAATTTATTTTATATTATGGCTGAACTAAACGTATCATTAATTATAGAGATATAGCGAGATCGTAACGGCAACTTCGAAGGTAAAGGAACAACGAAAGAGACCAAACCGATATTTGTTAATTTTCACAACTACTTGTAATTTAGAAGATGACGATTGAGACATAATAATGAAGATGATTTAATGTCTTGCTATCTAAAATGATTTGAAATTGTCACATTTGGCTATCATGTTATATAAGGACACCCTGTATAATATACTTACCAATTTCGCATGCAAAATATTAATTAATGAAATAAAAAATAAATAAGTAGTAAAGGGATACGTTTCGATATTTCTATATTTTCTCGAACATAATTTAAATAAATAAAGAAAGAAAGAGAGAGCAAGAGAGAGGAAGAAAGAGGAAGAGATAAAGAAAGAAAGAAAGGAAAGGCAAGATAATGATAAAAAAAAAGAAACAAAAAGAAAAGAAAAGAAGAGAAAGTAGTAAATCACATATGTATATATTCATTTTCTTTTCTTTTTTTCTTTTAATTTTTTTTCCTTATCATCCATCAACTACGTGCACTCGTACGGATTAGGGGTGAGTATTGTTAGGCGTGCACATGTAGATTCCCAAGTCTATTTGTGTGGCCCTCTAAATGAACAAACGGCTCGTCGTTGTGGATGCTTTTCTGTAATCAGGAAAACGCCGCCTCTCGGTGAAACAAAGTTAATCGGCTGTAAAAGAAAAACACCAAAAGTGAAGATCTCGTGTGGCGCCATTATCTCTTTCTATTTCTTTTCCCGTTTCTTTCCATCTCTCTCTCTCTCTCTCGCTCACCCTCTCTCTCTATCTATCTATCTACTTACCTATCTTTTTCTCTTTTTCTATTAGAAACTCTTTGTAAATTTTTGGAGAATCGTAAATGATATTTCTAAGTACATTGGATCACTCATCTAGTAGATTCGAATCTTTCATGACTATTTGAAGCGAATAATGAGACGTTCGTCATCGTAATTTATAGCCTGCGACAATCTTGTTTTATTACTAATTTCTGTTTTCGGCAAACAGAATCTGATATATTAAAAATCAGATATATTAAAAGTTAAGAACAACATACAATGTTTAAATATGCGATCAGACATCCATAGCTTACTGAAACTTAACGTTCTAGTATTACTTGTGAAAGTTTCCAATCTTTCTAACATCAAACAACATACAAACACTTATTTGGGTCAATAGATACACTTTGTAAAGTCCTAAATCAACTTATATAAAAGTACTACATTGCGAGTATACTGACGGAAATTTTATTGATTCTAAGTAATAATCAAAAATCGATGAAATGAATCTTGGTTTCTGAAATTGATTCTGGATATTAAGTACATATTCACCTTGATCTAATATTTAATCGCCATGCTCATCTTTCCTTTCCTTATTGCCTCCTTGCAATCTTATGAATTTTCTGAGAAGACTATCCTAGAATAAAATTCCTATCTCCTTCCTGTTTGATTTTAAGGTCTTTTTTCTCTTCCTTGAAAACCATATCTGGCATAGATCTCTGATGTTCATCATGTATGCTTTCCCTTTTTCTGATTTTTTTCTTTACGTTATCCTTCTCCCTTCTTTTTCATATCTTCCTAGTTGTAATATTCTTGGCTTCAAGAAATATTTATAAGCCAGTCAACTTTTCCACAAAGTACATCCTGAAAGTATTATTTGGAAGAATTTGTTTGAAACGGATTTATTTCGTTTATTTTAATGATAAACTACAATCTGTATTCGGCGAAGCCAGCAATAAAGTAAGTAACTAGTATTTTGAAATCTATAAAATCAGTAATTAAGTAATTGTTCAGTATCCTGCGTTCTGTAACATTGGAATTAATAAGTCTGCATTCAGCATTTCCTAAGAGCAATATTAAGTCTGCAGTCTAAATTTAACCAAGACCTTAAAAAATTTATAAGACTGTATCCAAAAGTCGATAAGTCTTTAATCAGTAGAACGATCTGTATTGTCTTACTTTTACCGAACATTATCAACTATCTCATTAAGATGAAGAGTCAGTTTGGTTCCTCACTTGTAGGAAAGATAAAAAACTGACAGGTAACATTCTATATTTTATCCTATCCTTCTCTGTTTCGTTATACAATCGTTCATTTTCGAATTCATGCATTTAAAGTCAATTCTTAGAAGAGACTTGGAGGCTTAACCAAAATCTGACTAATCTGGAATAATTTCACAGGATGTAACAAAAGTCCGTTTTCGAAATGGAGAGAAGTTTATATATGGATACATCTATCTTGTTGCGGTGCATCACCGTCGCAGAAATCTAATGAAACACATCTAACTGCTACAACTCGTGATGAGAAGGGGGAATTGTTCCTGCTTTCGACACTCCAATCATAACTAAGTCAGTTCTCTTTGACAGTGTGCGTATTATTTCACCCCTCAACGTATTGTAGCAAATATATCGAAGGATGTTTTAAAAACCGCACTGTTGAGAGAGGGAGCAGCAAAGGTGACAACCCGCTCACCTCTACTCGTTGTTGTTAATTATGATTTCTTCCCCCCCACCTAAACAAATGACAAGAAGTCGGTGGGAATGATATTTAAAACACAGCTTATTCTAAAGCTATATTTTATAAACAGTCTTAAGATAGGATAATGGTTAGGTTAGAAGGTTAGTATCATGAGATCATGAACATATTTTTTGATGTGGTTAGTAGTATTATGAGAGATCACAGGACTTTTAAAATGGGGGTTAGTAACTATAAGATAAATCACAGATTTATTGATGTATGGTTAGTAATTGCTTATGGAAATTTAATGAGATCAAGTTCTTTGGATAATTCACAAGGTGTTAGTAAGATGAAAGATCTGTCCATTTGGATAGATAATGGTTAGTAAAATGGTTAGAGAAATTCTCACTGATACTGTCCTTAATACTGATTAATTTAAATGCAATTTATATCACAAATTTGACAAATTGAATAGTTGAAGGGGAAAGAAGGGAAGCGTATAGGTGTTAGAGGCGAAAAAGGTGGAATATCGCGAAGAGGAAAGTTAACAAAACTCCGCGCCCGTTACTCCGAGAGATAAATGAGTTTGCGTTAGAAAAATCACGAGCTTTAAAGGAAGTTCTCTCGACTGGGACTCGAACCCAGGACCTTTCGCTTTCCGATCGAACGCTCTATCACCTGAGCTACGAAGACCTACGTTTAAATCTAAGTTTAAACGCATTTATTTGTGAAATAATTTCCTGATAAGTATATTAAATTCCATATAATTTAATAAAAAATTATTTTTCTGCTATCATAATTTAACGTAATTACATACCTCATTTCGTATTGCATGTTTATTTTTTAAGAATAAATTTTTAATAAACGTTGCGTTAATGTGCTCAACTAAACGTCATACATTTAAATCGACGACTCTGTCTCCCCGTGGCCTCCGATGGACGCGGTTCAGCGACGCTCAGCGTCGTATAACCGTGACGAAATGAGTCGTTTCCCACAAAGAGTAGATCCAACTTGTCCGATAACCCCCATCGCGGGGTAGGGCAGGGTTTATCCAAGCCCGTCGCGACAACACCTACCGCAACGTTCGCTTGGCAGCGGTTCCACTAGTAAAGTTTTGCCTAATTCCATCTTGACGGCCAAAGCCGATGTAGGAGAAATCCTAAGGAGTGGCGCGCCCCGCGGGGACACGAAGGTCAGTAGTATCTGTCGGATAGATATTATTCGTACGGGATAGATATTTCTTTTTTTTTTTTTTGAGATTATTCGGATAGGTAATATTTATTTCCGTATAGCCTTAATCATAAAATTCGAATTTTTCTTTGAATCGTTCCAACTAATCCTATCAACTAAAAAAGTTTCATTCACTTATCATTCTCCATTCGAAAATTTAATTATCGTTATCGTTCTCCGTTCGAAAAATTTCACCGATTGTCGTACATTTTCGAATTGAAATATTTCATTAGAACGATACGTGCGTTTGATCGTTTACAACCGGTGACTTTAATTATTACCTTTTTGTAAGTAAGCATTAATGTCTATCGTTTAATATTCCAGTTGATCGTACGAAGGAAATCACTATGAATAATTAATTTCATTCGTTTCAATCCATTAACACATTTTATTCCTATGTTTATTATTCCTTATTCGTAATTATCTCGAATACCCGTAAGAATAACATGGAATATTAAAGCCGGTAAGATAACTAGTACCTATTAAGCTAAAGATACTTCAAAAGAATATTCATAATAAACCCAATTTTCTATGGAAGGCTGTTCGGTAAAAAAAAGAAAAAGAAATAGAAAAGAAAAGAAAAAACCATGAATATTTAATTTCGAACAAGCTCTCGTTTCGAATAATTAAGCGATGTTGTTTAAGCGAAACCAATCTCTCTCTCTCTCTCTCTCTCTCTCTCTCTCTCTCCCTCTCTCTCTCTCTCTCTCCTTTACTTAGCATCTCTTTTTTTCGACCACGAAATGTCGTCCGCATACTTTCCAATGAAAAAAGGTGATTCAATCGTGTCTCGTAACGGCGTTCTCTCTAATTCAATCGATTAAATGAAATTTTATCCGCAGCCGCTTTGTTCTCTCATTTTGGTGGGTCTTACAATGAGAAACAGACGACAATACGAACGGCTACTCATCCCTTAACTTTTTTCGGAGTCGTTGGCGATTTTCAAAGGACGTTTATTAATATCGTCGATGATAAACCAGATAAGTCGAAATTAATATTATCTCTTGTTAACACTTTGGTATAACGTCGGATATCCAACCGCCTGCCGTTATTAGATACGATCTTTTATATTTTTCAAAATTCCGTTTTATCTTTTTTTTATACTGGGATATACAGGATGTTTATTAATTAAGGTCCCGTTGAAAATCTCTTTTGTTATGAATGTATAAAGAAAATATGACACACACACACACACACACATATACGTATGTTAATATATATTAAAGAAAATTTTCATGATTAAACAAGTCCAAATATTTTATTAGTACGAAATAAAATCTCCGATTATTTACGCAAGTCGGTATTATTTTTTTTCTTTTAGTTAATTAAATATTTTAATTAATTATCGTTAAAAAATTTAGTAGGTTACTGTTAGTCTGAAGTCAATAATAAGGTATATACTATCAAATGTAAATAATGTTAAAATCTTAATTTCGTGACGTTTCAGGCGATAATAATTTTTTGAAGATAATTTATTAAAATATTTAATTGATTAAAAACATGCACAGTATATTTCATAAGAAAAATTACTCCGGAATAATCAAATACTTTATGAATACGAAGTAAAATACCCCAATATTCTTGTTTTAAACGCGTTTAATAATTTTTAACACTTTCTACAGTACGTTAAAGTCTGGCATTGTCAGGAAAACGCAGTGTCCATTTGTTTATTAACGAAGAGAAATTAATTGAGACGTTGAGTTTTCGAGCTATCATAACTACCTGCAATTATTCGTTACTATTACGAAATAAGGTAATTTGCAATGTATTTTGTTTATTTTCTATTTTTTTTTAAATACAAGAATGTTTATTATTATGGGACGTACATTTCATTTTATTTGATGATAATTCGAGAAAAATAAAAAGAACAATTTGCAAGTTGTTAAAAGTATATGTCATTGTAAATAGAAAAAAAAACAATTCTCAATGAATTTATACTTAAGTGAAAAAAAACAAAGAGCTTAAAAATAAGAAATGTTCGCTCGTATCATACAATATAGTTGAAATACAATATAAACACTAGTTATCTGATTAAAAATACTTCCTCTCCTTCGCTCTCTTTTTTCTTCTTCTTTTGAATGCTATAAAAATATCTGAATACTGTGTCTTAAATATATGAATATTAATATTTGAGAGAGATAGATTGTTGGAAAAGTTAGGGCGTAGTAGGAAAAACTGTAAGTGCCGGTATATTAGATAGACAAAGGATCACGAAAAAGTCTCAGCAAAAAATACTGTTATCGTGTTGGGTGTTTTTTGCTAAAAATTTCTCTACGTTAAATATGATATTTAAAAGTATGTAACACAAACATACATGCAAAGATACATTACAAGTTTATTAAAGTTATTCGTTAAAAATAGTTTATGTTAATTTTATTTAGAGAGAGAGAGAGAGAGAGAGAGAGAGAGAGAATGTGATTAATTTTCGATATTTTTTCACACAATACTGTTTATATGGGTGTAATCTATAGCATGTTTACTCTAGTAAAATTTTTTCGCAATTTTAATCGTTATACACGTAGAGTTTAATCGATTTATAAATAAATGAAATAAAACAAATCTCAAAACAAAGATATTTTTATATTGTCATTTATTCTGTGTATATATATATATATATATATATATATATATATATATATATATATATATATATGTATGTATATAGACTAGGGTCTTCTTTTTTTTTTCTATAGCGTTATATTTTATTAACACCCATGTTATTTTTTTATCTCCAATTTTTTCCCCCGCTATATACGGACGTATGGTTAAAAAATTTGATACACCGGATATGTTGTTATCCAACGTAGGTCGCCATTAGATACAATCTTTCATGTCTCGTATATATGTAAACATTACATGTAAGGTATAATCGAGTAACGACATTGAATCATTCTTTCTTTTTCCTTTCTCACCGAAAAATACGAAAACGACATTAAAGTGAACTATAGAAAAAAAAAAGAAAAAAAACGATAGAGAGATATACATATTTGTTTATATGTTATATGATAGTGAAAAATCTTTATTAAAATGTGCGATAAAAATATGGTGATTACGAAGTGTAACTCGACATTATACAGAATGGTTATATATTTAAAGGACCGATTGAATATATCTCATTTTGTTGAGAGTCGAGATTAAAAAAAAAATTTTTTAAGGAAAGTCTCATGATATCGATGGTGTACGAAAATATTTGTAAAGTACGTGATAATATATTCGATTATTCTTAACTTCAACAATATTTGTAATTTTTCTTAGGGAACACCCTGTACTTCATTCTAATAGTTTAAACATATTTTAATTGATTATCTTCATAAATTATTGTCATTTGAAACGTGACGATATGTACGAAGAAGTATGGTTACATGATGTCGACCGATGTATACAATAAAAAACGGAGAACATTTCGAATATTTATTGAAATAAATAAGCTTTTATTTTTGTTTTTGTTTTATTAATTTATTTATTTTTTTATAATTATAAATTAATTCTAAAGTTCTCGTTTTCAATTAACGGCCGCATTAAGGAAGTAATTAAATTTGTTTTAAAATTGTTTCAAATCGTTTTCATTTTTTCATTAAGATCTTAAAATTGTTTACAATTGAAAGTGTGTACCTTATTATTAACTTCAGACTAATACTTATCTATTAAATTTTTAACGATAACTGATTAAAATATTTCATTAATTAATTAAAAAAAAGAAGAAAAGAAAAACAAAGTATACCGGATATTCCATAAGAAAAACTAAGAACAATTAAACGCGTTTAAAACAAGAATATTGGGGTATTTTACTTCGTATTCATAAAGTATTTGATTATTCCGGAGTAATTTTTCTTATGAAATATACTGTGCATGTTTTTAATCAATTAAATATTTTAATAAATTATCTTCAAAAAATTATTATCGCCTGAAACGTCACGAAATTAAGATTTTAACATTATTTACATTTGATAGTATATACCTTATTATTGACTTCAGACTAACAGTAACCTACTAAATTTTTTAACGATAATTAATTAAAATATTTAATTAACTAAAAGAAAAAAAATAATACCGACTTGCGTAAATAATCGGAGATTTTATTTCGTACTAATAAAATATTTGGACTTGTTTAATCATGAAAATTTTCTTTAATATATATTAACATACGTATATGTGTGTGTGTGTGTGTGTGTCATATTTTCTTTATACATTCATAACAAAAGAGATTTTCAACGGGACCTTAATTAATAAACATCCTGTATATCCCAGTATAAAAAAAAGATAAAACGGAATTTTGAAAAATATAAAAGATCGTATCTAATAACGGCAGGCGGTTGGATATCCGACGTTATACCAAAGTGTTAACAAGAGATAATATTAATTTCGACTTATCTGGTTTATCATCGACGATATTAATAAACGTCCTTTGAAAATCGCCAACGACTCCGAAAAAAGTTAAGGGATGAGTAGCCGTTCGTATTGTCGTCTGTTTCTCATTGTAAGACCCACCAAAATGAGAGAACAAAGCGGCTGCGGATAAAATTTCATTTAATCGATTGAATTAGAGAGAACGCCGTTACGAGACACGATTGAATCACCTTTTTTCATTGGAAAGTATGCGGACGACATTTCGTGGTCGAAAAAAAGAGATGCTAAGTAAAGGAGAGAGAGAGAGAGAGAGGGAGAGAGAGAGAGAGAGAGAGAGAGAGAGAGAGAGAGATTGGTTTCGCTTAAACAACATCGCTTAATTATTCGAAACGAGAGCTTGTTCGAAATTAAATATTCATGGTTTTTTCTTTTCTTTTCTATTTCTTTTTCTTTTTTTTACCGAACAGCCTTCCATAGAAAATTGGGTTTATTATGAATATTCTTTTGAAGTATCTTTAGCTTAATAGGTACTAGTTATCTTACCGGCTTTAATATTCCATGTTATTCTTACGGGTATTCGAGATAATTACGAATAAGGAATAATAAACATAGGAATAAAATGTGTTAATGGATTGAAACGAATGAAATTAATTATTCATAGTGATTTCCTTCGTACGATCAACTGGAATATTAAACGATAGACATTAATGCTTACTTACAAAAAGGTAATAATTAAAGTCACCGGTTGTAAACGATCAAACGCACGTATCGTTCTAATGAAATATTTCAATTCGAAAATGTACGACAATCGGTGAAATTTTTCGAACGGAGAACGATAACGATAATTAAATTTTCGAATGGAGAATGATAAGTGAATGAAACTTTTTTAGTTGATAGGATTAGTTGGAACGATTCAAAGAAAAATTCGAATTTTATGATTAAGGCTATACGGAAATAAATATTACCTATCCGAATAATCTCAAAAAAAAAAAAAAGAAATATCTATCCCGTACGAATAATATCTATCCGACAGATACTACTGACCTTCGTGTCCCCGCGGGACGCGCCACTCCTTAGGATTTCTCCTACATCGGCTTTGGCCGTCAAGATGGAATTAGGCAAAACTTTACTAGTGGAACCGCTGCCAAGCGAACGTTGCGGTAGGTGTTGTCGCGACGGGCTTGGATAAACCCTGCCCTACCCCGCGATGGGGGTTATCGGACAAGTTGGATCTACTCTTTGTGGGAAACGACTCATTTCGTCACGGTTATACGACGCTGAGCGTCGCTGAACCGCGTCCATCGGAGGCCACGGGGAGACAGAGTCGTCGATTTAAATGTATGACGTTTAGTTGAGCACATTAACGCAACGTTTATTAAAAATTTATTCTTAAAAAATAAACATGCAATACGAAATGAGGTATGTAATTACGTTAAATTATGATAGCAGAAAAATAATTTTTTATTAAATTATATGGAATTTAATATACTTATCAGGAAATTATTTCACAAATAAATGCGTTTAAACTTAGATTTAAACGTAGGTCTTCGTAGCTCAGGTGATAGAGCGTTCGATCGGAAAGCGAAAGGTCCTGGGTTCGAGTCCCAGTCGAGAGAACTTCCTTTAAAGCTCGTGATTTTTCTAACGCAAACTCATTTATCTCTCGGAGTAACGGGCGCGGAGTTTTGTTAACTTTCCTCTTCGCGATATTCCACCTTTTTCGCCTCTAACACCTATACGCTTCCCTTCTTTCCCCTTCAACTATTCAATTTGTCAAATTTGTGATATAAATTGCATTTAAATTAATCAGTATTAAGGACAGTATCAGTGAGAATTTCTCTAACCATTTTACTAACCATTATCTATCCAAATGGACAGATCTTTCATCTTACTAACACCTTGTGAATTATCCAAAGAACTTGATCTCATTAAATTTCCATAAGCAATTACTAACCATACATCAATAAATCTGTGATTTATCTTATAGTTACTAACCCCCATTTTAAAAGTCCTGTGATCTCTCATAATACTACTAACCACATCAAAAAATATGTTCATGATCTCATGATACTAACCTTCTAACCTAACCATTATCCTATCTTAAGACTGTTTATAAAATATAGCTTTAGAATAAGCTGTGTTTTAAATATCATTCCCACCGACTTCTTGTCATTTGTTTAGGTGGGGGGGAAGAAATCATAATTAACAACAACGAGTAGAGGTGAGCGGGTTGTCACCTTTGCTGCTCCCTCTCTCAACAGTGCGGTTTTTAAAACATCCTTCGATATATTTGCTACAATACGTTGAGGGGTGAAATAATACGCACACTGTCAAAGAGAACTGACTTAGTTATGATTGGAGTGTCGAAAGCAGGAACAATTCCCCCTTCTCATCACGAGTTGTAGCAGTTAGATGTGTTTTCATTAGATTTCAGCTTGGAAGTTCCTCGGTAGCTCAGATGGCTAGAGCAGTCGCCCGATAATCTCTAAAAATCGAACGAAGACCTAATTTTTTTTCTTTCAATTTTTTAATTTGTACGATATTTCGCACGAAACATTCATATATAACATATTTTAGCATTTAATAAAATACTTATAGACATATTTTATCTTTTTTAAGATCTGTATCGTGGCTAATAAATAGAGGTTCATGGAAAGATCTAGATGTGCGGCTATCGCACGATATCACACGATATCACACGATAAAAATGGAACTTCTTTAAATAACATAGTTCAGTTTAATTTGTTTTTTTCAGCTTCAGTTTTCCGTGTCATTCCTTCATTCAGTTGCTCTATCGGTTAATTTCAAGTATAAAGAGACAGAGAGAGATAGATTTCGAACAATTAAAAATGATATTAAAAATATTAAAATAATTTATGTAGATATATAAAAATAATGTTTAATTGTATTCTAATTGTATCATTTACTAAAAATGAAACAAGAAAGACACGACAAAGAGAGTTCGAAAAACAAATGGTGGATTAGAAAGAAGTTAGGATGGAATTAAAGAAAAGGAGTGATGCTTGAGCAGAAAAATGAGTCGAACTAACATGTAGAATATAACGCGCACGTCTTGTCGTCATATAGTTCTCTGTTTACATCTATTTACGTCTATCTTTCTCTATTGTTCAATCGAAACAATAAGATGTAACTTATATCCTATCTCAATAGATCTTCTCCTATCTTTGGTATTTGTCTATGCCTCTATCTCATTCAAACTAACATTCTATCTCTTTCTTACGCACAATGAAGACGAAGAAAAAAACAAAACCACGCAGCGACTTTCAACGCATGCTATATCTCACACTCTCTGTTCCTGCCTATGTGCCTCTGTCTTTCATGTCGTTTTTCTTTCTTTCCCTTATACTGTCAACTATTTACCCTTCTTTTGAATGTTACATTTAAATAACAGCATTGTAATTTTGATAAAACCAAATCCGAAAGGAAATCCACTTAGCAATTAAATTTCTATTTAATATAAATTGAACTGATTTATTATTACAGTCTTTAAATGCAAATATATTCCAATATGTCATTTTTATTTTATTGTGAAAGCGGTTATTATGGAAATATCGACTTTTATTTTCAATAAACAAAAAAAAAAAAATATTCAAAAAAATATTCTCATAAATGGTATCACAATATACACATACAAAAGACGTAGGATGAATTATGTAACGAAACAAGCTTTGATTTTGCGAAAATTTTGAAAAATTTCAAATTAAGAAAACGTTTTGCAGATATATAATTTGTTGATAGTTCATGAAATTATGTCGCATCAAGAAAAAATGGATCCTTGAGATTTTTAAAAATATAGAATACTACAAACTAAAGAGTAATTTCACATCATGAGTATTTTTATGATACAGTAAATATTACCACTATTTATAGCATAAATTTAATACATGCAAAACATTTGAGAGTTTAAGAAAAAGTTATATAATTTATCTAAATGTAAACATGGGTTTATAGCGAACCATCGTGTTCTGAGGAGTAAAGAGGAATGAATTGGGTGACTAACAGTTTCTACTATCTCGGTTTCTCACTTCTTTTACTGGATCTACGACTTTTAAAATTTTCTTATAGCTATACGTGTAACAATCAAATTACGCGCATCTCTACGAAGACCGCGAGTAGCAACACGTACACTAACATACTGTGTATCCATTAGTATTAAAGTTAGTCGTGACTAGGCAGTCAAAATTTGCACATTAGATTTTTGTTAATCATTATATATGTCATTATATTTTTCGTATCAATTCTATTTTGATGCATGTCCTACAAATTATCAGAAGTGAGATATAAAGCACATGCATGGTTGGAACGTATAAATTTTTACGAAGTTCGCTATTCGATATATATATATATATATATATATATATATATATATATATATATATATATATATAATATGTCGATTCTAAGAACGTTCTCGGAACCGTATGATCATTATAGATGGAAACCGATATTTAGAATAATGCACTGTCTATTGCGTGGTATTTTGATAGTTCAATAGTTTTAAAAAAGCATCGATTTTTCAAAAGTGCCAATTAAAAATAAATTAATAAATATGAGGGAAAAAGGAGATAGTGAAGGAACGTTCAAACAATTCTTAGACTTATCGAGGAGAAAGAAAAGTAAACAAACTGGATCTACGAACGATCGACAACAAAAGCATGAAAACAATTACAGGACAAAACAATCGGCTCAAAAACAGTGTTGGTGAGAAAAGTAGTGACAAAAGCAGATCAAATCTTTAATACTAAAGCAGAAAAGTATGGACAGAATTACATCAAGGAGAAAGAAAAGTAAACAAATTAGACCTACGAACGAACAACAACAAATGTGAATGACATGAGATGACAAAAACAATCGACACGAAAGCAGTGTTGGTGGAAAATGTAGTAACGAAGACTGAAACAGAGCAGGAAAGCATGGCTGGAAACAAGCGAAGGTGAGCAAAAATTAATGAGTATGACTAAAATAACTGTTTTCTTTTGTATATATATGTCTCCCATGTTCTTCACTATTTGTCAATAATAGACATTAGATAAATTATTGTATCGTATATGGTGAAAAGTATCGTGTAGACGGTCTCTTTATTGAAACAACGTTTCTATTGGTTAGATTAATCGATTTATTCGCATCGTTTAATGTTTTACCAACTCTCCAAGGTGTATTGTTCTGAATCTCCTTAGGATATATTGTCTATTAATATTGTTAGCTAGCTGGTAAATATGGCTTTCGATTCTTCTTTTATAGTAATATTTAGATTGTTGTTCTTCAAATTTGGTTATGTACCCCATATTGGTATTCCATACGCCCAGATGATGTTTATTCTTGTTTTATAAATTTGTAACTTGTTTGTTATGCTAAGTTTGGATTTTTTAGCGGTTGGCCATGTCATTCTTCTCCTTTTAAATGGTTTTTGCCTGATTTTAATATTGTTATCTTGTTAATTTTTTATCCAGCAAAGCCACAAATATTTTAACCGTTTTTGTTCGTGGAGTTTTAGTATTGTTTAATTTGAGTTTCTACATTTTAAGAAATTCTCTTTAAGTTCTTCTTCAGGTTATGGAATACTGCTTGGACACATTGAACAGATAGAAATGTAAATAAATTAAATCTATAAAAAAACAACTGACTTCAATAACATTAAAGGACAATGGTGGTCAATAGAAAAGCAGTGTTGGTGAAAACAGCAACAACAAATATAAAGATCGACCAATAACGATGGAGAGATGAATACTGTGGAAAAAAAGTATGGTTGGAATCAAGCCAAAGTGAGCAAATGATAATAGGGCATAACTGACACAGTTAGGAATTTATTATGTGAGCAACTATTTTATAATAAAAGGAGCGAAATCCATAAAATAGGACTGGCATAACAAGGACGTGTTTGAAATATGAAGGAGACGGTAAAAACAAAACTAATAAATGCTGAAGAACAAAAAATAATTTATGTTTTTAATGCAATCAGTAGTATTATGAGAATTACTGTAGAACGAGGATTAACATATCTAAAGGATAGTTTCGAAAAGTTAACGGGACTCTGATAAATCAGTTAATTCTGTGGGTATGTTGACTGAAGATTTCAGTATCAATGGAATCAAAGCAAAAATGAAAATTCACGTTTAAAAGAAATAGCAAGTCATTTTTTTATTCTGGACTTACATTGAGCAGCAACATACTGAAATCGTGAGTCTACTAAATAAGTTATTAATAAGGAAATTTGAGTACTAACGGATTAATGACAATTGATCCCTAGATGTTTAGTAACAACGGATGATAAGAGTTAGCGATTGTACCTGTATTAAATATTGACAGCCGAGATCTCGTGGTCGACGAAGAGACAGTCATTAAGCAGGGAAGACCGATGAAACTTAATGAGAGAGACGAGAAATAAGATGTAAACAAAGATCCTATTACATTGAGAGATGTGATTAACGAAGTCTCTGAAGAACTATGCCATAGAAACGTAAGTATTACAAATCAATTATAGAGAGATTTAAAGACCAAATCTGAACAACTATCAGGTTATATCGATATAACCACAATGAATACATATCTAATTGATCCGACATTCTAATTATATTATAATCTGTTTTTCATCAGGAATGACAACAAGAGCAGGAAATAATACAACTGATGAGAGCTGACATAACCAAAGAGAGTGATTCTCCAGTTCTATGATGGTGATCGACAAAAAGAAAAGAACGATCGACGAACTTCTGAATGGTAACTCGTAAAACCGTTAAACAACCTTCGGAAGGGAGTAGAAAATCAATTGGACATTGTGCGAGATATCAAATATTATACTACACCTGATGTAAAAACTTGGTAATTATCATGTATCGATATCAGTAACTATATCAGTAAATATTAGATATCAATGGCTAAAGAATCTTAGTATATTTACCGTTTTAAACATATCCCACAGACCTTATCAGTTTATTAGAATATCATTCACGCTTTGTAATATGACCACCGTGTTTTATAGAGAGAAAAATAGCACATGCATGGTGTCTTCTTTGAGAAGTCTCTATTACTACATTTCTATACAGGTTCTTCAATTTGAAGAAGGATTCTTAGCGGAATGTTCCAATTCAGTTTTTATTTTAAGGCTTCTTTGAATTGCGTGTGTTTTCGTTACAGAGGGTTAGTAATTTTTATAAAGGATTGGTTTGTTACAGTATGTGATTATTATAGGTGAGTGGTCAGAACTAAGTTCAAAGCATAATTCTATTTTAAAATATGATTGATTTAAATATTTAAAGATGTCATAATCTTCCTGATCAGGAGTTTTATTATAAGCTGACGGCCACTAGATTTGTTCACCTATCGAGAGGATGATCAGATTAATTTTGTATAATTATTCATTTAGTATATTAACTCGTGAAGATGTTATTTTCGATTCCCAGTTCGGATGCTTTGCGTCACAATCGCATGCTGCAATGAATTTCGTACTTATTGATGGAAAGAAATCGCTCCATTGTTTCCTTGTGATTCTCAGCTTTAGTTGCGTATCTATTACTTCTTCATTAGTATCATATTTGTTAGAAATTGAGGCATTGTGGTTATTTGTTGCATTTGTTGATTTAGAATGGAATTTTATTTCATTATCATTATAGTTATGATTTCAATGTTTTTAATTATTTGTTTTAATAATTCTTTCATGTCCGATGTTTCCTTTGTGATATGGTCTTCTGAAATTGACCACATTTCTGTTTACTCGCTTCTGTATAACTTCTTCTTAATACAGTATGATGGATTGTTGATGTGTTTTCTCTGTTGAAACTTGCATTTGTTTGATGGTAATGATACTTCTTATATGTTATAGCATAAAGAATCAATTCAATGCATAAAAAGCACCGTTTTTTAATACTTTTTTCTCAGTCTTGGAAATATTTTTTGTTTCAGTAGTTTTTCATTATCAGTTTATTAGTATATTCAGTATTTCTTCATTATCTCATTAAAAACCTTCGAAGAAGTAATATTTAATTAGAGACAACGTTCACCTTGTTGCATTATTTTCCACAACATTGATGGTCCATTGAATTTGTAATAAGTTCATGTTTCAATCGTCATCTTCTATATTACAAATAGTTGTGAAAATTAACTAATATCGGCTTGATCTCTCTCATTGTTCGTTTACCTTCGAAGCGAAGATCCCTCTTTCACTTGTTTGAAGTTTTATAGCAAATCTATATTTTAAAATTTTTCTTTGAGTTTAGTATTCTGTTTTCAGTCAAACCATGAATTATAACCAAATCAAATTTCATCTAGACAGAAATAATAGGACATAGATTAATGAATCTTATATTAATAATTAATTAATCATATTATTTCATAATAATCAATGCATTATCTGTATACGATAATTTTGCCGTATCCCATTAAACAAAAATGATGAAACTGTAATGTCCCTTTTTTTGCCAAAAATGGATTTAACATAATATGAAAGATGTGTTTATTCTTACAGATTATTATGCAGGTTGTTATATTAGGGTGTCTTAGCTAAAGGAGGCTGCCTAAATATTTTCTTTGTTTTTAATGATGCGACAAACTTTTATGGCATGCTTTGAATGATTTAAAAAGAGTTACGTTATGAAAAGAAATTCTTTTTTTAGGTCATTTTTTATGAATTTTTTTAAGGTCATTGGTATTTTTTACCCGATAAGCATGTATTTTTTTATATTGTATCTTGTAGCGGGTAAAAAAATACATTTGAGTTTACTGAAGATGGTATGTGAACTTACTGTTTACCTTATAAATGCTCAAAGTGAGGACCATTGACAGTAATACATTTTCTGAAGCGAATAATCGCAGATTGCCTTTTAATTGTTTCTGGCGTTACAGAAACACAAGCATTAATTATGCGATTTTTCATATCCTCTGGAGTAGTAGGTCACTGTTGGTATACTTCTTCTTTCAATTTATCCCAAAGAAAAAAATCTAATAGCATTAGGTCAGGTGAACGTCCAATCCAACGCTTTGGATACTTTATATTTAATGTTTGAGTAGCTGTTCATAAATAATGAGCTGGACTGCCATAATGATGTTGATACTACATATTTGCTCAACTAATTAGTGGTACATCTTCCAACAATTCGATCAGATCATTCGATAAAAATACAGAATAAAACAAAGAAAATATTTAGGCGGCCTCCTTTAGTTGAAACACCCAGTATAATTATTATTAATTATTACTGATTTGCGCTAATGATGTATTTTAAACGCTGTATTTACTAAATCAATATTTTTTTAGAATTTTCAACTAATGTCGTAAATTTTATACCGCTTAAGGTTATGGATTTACAACTATTTAATGCCAACTATAAAAAATACAATATAATTATGATAATAACATCTATAGTAATACTTTCTAATTCACTGTCCGAGAACTCCTCAATTTGCTTGTTCATGGTCTACAACCTCATTATCACTATTCTCACTATAAAGTATTTCATTTTCTTCCAATTCACTATCTTCATCCTCGATATCAGAACATTCCATTGGAATATTGTTTAGTTTCAGCAAAAGTTCCAAGGTTTTTATACGTATTGCCATTTTTTGGACTTATAAAATATCGTTATGTTACAAAAAATTAGATCATTATGTTACAGAAAATAATTTGTGGCATAAAAGAAAATATTGTAACAATGAGCCAGTAGTTACGTTACCTATGGCATGTTTCTATCTCTATGTTTTATCGCCATATAAGTCGTGGCATAAGAGAAAATATTGTAACAAAGAGCCAGAAGATTCATCTAAATATCTAATTAATAGTGTAGATTTCAGGAAACAGATTGTAAGGCTTTTTCCCATTTTGAAAAGTACCAGTTATACTTGATAGTATTATTATAAATGTTATTATCATAATTATATTGTATTTTTTTATAGTTGGCAATAAATAGTTGTAATAATTCCATAATCTTAAATACTTTTTATAAGATAGTAATAATTTAATAAATAAAAAGATATTCCGTTTTTACATTTTTTTAAAAACCAGTCATTTTGATTGGTTTTGGTAGAAATAGGTAGGCCAAAAGTTACTCTAATTCTGTGTGTTATTTAAAAATAAAATTCATTTTATACAACCTTTACTTAACTCTGCAAAAGTCATTGCATCATTTAAAAAAAAAAATGTAACACGAAATAGGAATTATATAATGAAATTGTAAAACCAGTTATTTTGACTGGTGCGGTAGTTCTAGTGTTAATTTGGTCAAAGTGTGCAAACATTATACTATGAGTAATTTACTATTATATTATATTATTAGTAATTTTTAAGCAATTATGTTAAACATAAAAACATTCAACCGTGCTTTCGCCATATAAGAATTTTGTATTTGAAATACCGTCCTCTGTTAGGAGAAATGTATTCTGAACAATATGAAATATGTAGTCGTTCTTGTTTATAAAAGCTGTGATTTCTACCAATGATATAATTATTTCTGCAATTATACCAGTTAATTTTATTGTTTTATCCAGATTGACAATCATGGTGAGTAATACAGCCCGAGTAATACAAAACATTGATTTAATATTTATTTTGTATAAATCTATTTATAAATTATTTAGTGTTTAAATTAACGGATTCGTTTTTTACGTTGTCGAGAGTTCAACACGCCAACTACCAATGAGAATATTGCTTTCCCGTTCCAGGTACTATTTACTTAAATTCTTCTCTTTCCACTTCCCTTTCCTAATTCATTAATCACATATCAAACCAGCCCAGTACAAATCAGACACAACACAAGTATGTATGAGCTAGCCACGATGCGTTGCGTGTGAGATATTTTCACCCTCGCGTGGATATATCGAAACATTTAATTACAATCATTATGCAATCCCTGTATTTTACGTATAAAACATGAGAGTTCAATTAACTCTAGCGATACTGATTATATCAAAATTTAATTAAGATATAGATCTGAAAAACTAATGATTTATTTTCTTACACTGACGAATGGGAACAAAAATGTGATCGTGCTATTTTTTCCGCCTTTTAGAAAATCTACAATATTTACGGTTAAGAGATAACAATCTGCACGCGGTACCGAGTGATATGTTGAGATGATTCCATCTTTTGCGTTATTTGGATTTAAGAGCCAATAATATAATCTGTGGACTATCCTATAATCAGTGGACACTTTCACCGATTATGGAGACTCGGTATTTTTTCTTAACATTCAAAAAAATTTATAATAACCATTCTTATTCTTATTTGATTCCTATCTATCGAGGGATCGACAAATTAAGTATCGACATCGATATCAGCATTTTCGACGTTACAAAATCCAGTTACTACACACTCAGCCTATAGAACAATAACCGTTTGTGTCCCACGCATCGCTTTCGAACTGTTCAGATTTCAGGTCGAAAAAACTCAGCGCATTTGAACAATACGGACAACTGACGGCGGACTCACAATTTGACGAAACGCGTTCAACATTTCAGACGCATGTACGTCGCATTGCTACTTTTTTTTGTATATAAGTAATTCAAGTAATACATTTTGTATTTTATTGTTACCTATTATAAATTAATAAATATATATATATATATATATATATATATATATATATATATATATATAAAATTGTCGACAAAGACATGATATCCTTAATTTAAAAAATTAATTTCTTTTCATAAATTTACAACATTATTTCCAAATCCAAACTTATTTCCGACACTATTACTTTCTATTTTTGCGCCTTTGTAATAACAATAAAAGGTTAAACAATATTTTGAAATTGCATCGCACAGCACCCAAAATTTTATGGCCCAGCTATGATGTTTTTTATTTGACAAGTATTGGATTATACAAGAATAACATAGCGTCCCAACTAACCATTTATCAATTGATAATTCTTTATCAGATATATAATATAATTTGAAAATACTATTAGCGTGTTTAATAAGTGGCTCAAATTTTGCACAGGGATCGATTTTCATGACTAGGTGGAAAACATAAAGAATTATTAATCAAATGAAAATATTTCAAAATTTGTTGAAATCTATTTCTCGAAAACATTTTTCGGAATCATGATATGTTCCGTGAATGTTCACTCCAATAAGAAGGTATATTGGGTTTTTTTGTAATTCCCATTTTTAGTATCACCGCTATGAATGCCATCTCCAATACACTAACTGGTGTCCATTTCTTTATTTTAAACAATTTTAATGGTTCAACTAAAAGCCCCAAATATTTCGCATATTTGTTAGTTTCTGTAACTATTAGTGACAATAGTTCCGAATCAAAAAATAGATCAAAGTATTCGATGGGTTTACTTTCACTAGAAAAGTTCCATTCTGATTCAGATTTTTCGGTATGTTCAAGAGAATCATGCTGACTATAAATTTCTTCGTTAATTTTTAACGGGCTCATTGTATCTTCATGTTGCGAAAAATCACTGTCACTATTCGAAGTACTCAAAATACGTAGTCTGTTGTTCTTCTTAACAGGAACGATGTCTTCGTCGTCGGTGTTACTGAGATAACTAGAATTTCAGTTTATGCTTTTAGTTTTTTTTTCGATTCATTATAGCTTTTTGGGGATACAATTAATTAATTATAAAACTTAATCGATAAACCTCAGCTAATACTATATTTACCTTCTCCGGTACTTCGTCTACTAATTTTGAAAAACACGGTTATTAGCGATGATAAGCACTTTTGTAATAATATGATGAATTTGCCAATTGCAATTAGTTTGTTAACGTAAGAAAAAAACGTGGAAAGCGCTAAGTTGCTTAGCATCAGCAAACAGAATAAGACAAGCGCTATCGCAATCTACATGAAATTAAAAGGAGCGCTGTCCGGCTGTTTGGCATTTTTCGACCGTTTGTTGCATTTTATCAACTTGGATAAATAGGTTCTTGTCGATTCTATTTAGATATTATTATTGTGTATGTTATTGATTTAAGAATTTCTGCATTATTTCTTATGATTTAAAATTATAACATTTTCAATTGTATTGTATATTGTGCTATTTAGGTGCTTTTTGAACACAGATAGGGTGATTTCAGTATCCTAGAATATGTATGGTAATATTATTAATTCTTTATGTTACAATATTCTCTGATCTTATATTTTCCATCACTATTTCTATTTTTCACCACTACACTATAATAGAGTGGTGAAGATTGATAATTTTTTTTTAATTAAACTTCCCTTTCCCTTTTCTAATTCATTATTGCCTTCGCGGATAGTTCGAAAGAAATCATCAAGTCAGTCCACAAAGAGAGTTCGTACTCAACAGTAAAACAACCGAGTCTTCCCAACATCACTGGCCATAACTTAATTGGAGGTTTTCAGAAAAGTGCGGTCAATATACATTTTTCGTACTAAAATCATAAAGACTAATATCTGTTTTGCTAACATCACTGACCATCCCTTCTTCCGAGTCGGCCAACACAACTAACGAATTACGCATATCACAACAACTGTATCTCTTTCCTTAAAAATACATTGTTTTAATTTCGATCCACGAAAGATTCTTTATCGCGCATCTATTTGACGAGTTACACGGAATCCTTCAAAGAAATCGCGTTCTCTCTTTAATTTGCAGAAACGCCGCGAGCGGTACTTCGCTAAGAACATTGAACTCTTTTCGAGCCTTGTGTCGCCGCCCTTGTTCATATCGGGTCTACAACTTTGACGATTAGAAAGAGATGGGGGACAGATGCGAATTTACCATAATCGCTGGGTCGTAGCGAGAAACGTTTGCATATTAATATAATCAATTAAAATTTATATGCGTTATTCATTTTTGCGTATTATATTATGCACATTATGCATATTAAGTCAATTGATTAAAAGTTTATTCTTAAAATATAAACATGCAATACTAAATGGATTATATGATTACGTTAAATTATGATGACGAAAAAATAATTTTTTATTAAATTATATAGAAGTTAATATACATATCCGAAATTGTTTAATATATAAACACGTTTAAACATATCCCTGAACGTAGGTATTCGTAGCTCAGGTTGTAGAGCGTTCGATCAAAAAGCAAAAGATGTGTTTTGGATTTCGAGATCCGATCAAGAAACTAAGGCTCAAAATTTGATTACTGATCCATTTATCTCTCGGAGAAATGAAGCGGAGTGTTATAACTAGATCTTTTTGCTTATAATCCATCCTCATTCTTTACATATCCTTGCCAATAATACAGTTCCTATTCTTAAAATTGAGATTATTAGTTTATAAAATTGTTAATTATTAGTAGTGAGATTAGTTATAAAATAGAGTTTATTATTTTATACGTAGAAGTATAAAAAATGCGCGATTCTTCAGTGCTTTTTTTAATTAGTCATTTTTCAAGCTTAGTCAAGCGCAGAGAATCTATAACATAATATTATCTATTTTAAACATATATACCTGTCTCTCTTTCTTAACACGATGACTGCCGTTGATACCATCTTTGATATACACCGCATAATAAAAAATTCATGTTGGCGCCATGGGCAAACCGCGCAAAATTAACGTGTTAACTTATACTCATTCTTGTGATATAAAAAAGATCCTTTCCTTCTATGTTCTGAGGAGGAAGAGACCACAAATAACGAATATCTTCGTTTAATATTGCCAGTGTGTTGTTTAATATCCCACGATGTATGTACTTCTGCTATACGTTGAGGGGTAATATAAGCATACTCTCAAGAAAAGATCACATTATTAGCGGTGGAGGTCGGAAGTGGACCAATCCTTTCATCTCGAATTGTAGCAGTAGATGTGTTTCCTTTGGAAGATTTGAGCTGGAAGTTTCTCGCTAGCTCAGAGCGCTAGTGCAATCGTCCGAAAATCTCTAAAAATCGAGCAGACTTAATTTGTTTTCTTTCCGTTTTTTAATTTATACGATATCTCACATAAAATATTTAAATTAAAAATATTTCAGCGTTTAAAAAATGCTTAAATACTTATAAGCATATTTTATGTTTTATATGTTATGTATGTTGGTATTCGAGTTTCACGTTTGTCACTTCATTCTTTTATACGATTTCCGACTAACGTTTTTACATTAAATAATATACGAGAAGTGTATTAAATACACTTTTAAAATGCACGATAAATATCGTACCATGACGGTGATGCTTGGCAACAAGATCGATGTATCTATATATCTACACCTCTCTTTGGCTAAATACAAGAATAAGAATAAGTTTTCTGGAATTGTTATTGAAGCCATAAATTAACATATGAAAGCTTTAATGAAGACATTCTTCTTGAACGATATTTATGTCCTTTTAATCGAAGTAATAACAATTATTTAACGCCGTTGTTTAAAAATTTGCGATGAAGACTTGTTTAGCGTCACTACTACAATAGAACTTGCTGCTAATATCATCATAATATTATTAAATGATGGAAATTCAGGCCTATTAAATGTTTTAAAGAATCAATTGCGAAAAGAGGTGAAAATCAATATTGTGTAACAATGGATATACAACGCATTAACCAATTCGAGCACTGTGCACAACAAAACCCGTACAAGTGTAATTTACTGATAAAAGAATCAGTAACAACGATGGAGACAAAAATTCGAGTGCTGAGGAGGTCTTATATGGTCCAGAGATAGCTGACTAGGAAATTCAGAGGAGTAAGCTAATTAATTTCACTTTTCATTTTCGAAAAAGCTACTATTGAAACTTTAAACGCTTCTTCCTCGAAAACGATTTTTCTAACCGCGTTAACAACATATTTGAAAAACTGTGAATCAATTACTATTTCCAAGGTTGGACTTTGTTCATCTTGTGAAGAAACCTTCTTTCTTACTGGATGACCATGATTTTTTTGAATAGTTATTCCTTTCTATTTTTTTTTCTTATCAAAGAAAGAATTTTATTTCTGCACAAATTTTTTCAATTTTGTTATTTTTTTATCTTTTTTTTTTTCAGTACGCCAGGTAATTGTTTTTGTAAATATTAATATTTATCGTTAATATTTTTTGATTTTTTTTATTGCAAATGGACTGTTATCAACACGATCATTATCTTTCTTTTAGAGAGTTGACTTTTGAATCCTAAGAAGCATATGCATGTGTTCCTACTGAATTAAACAGAATTATTTCTATTTCTTCCAATATTTTATCAATTATTGGGAAAGTTACAAAAAAATTGATAATTATACAAAATCTCTAAAAACAATTGTACTTTTCTAACGGTTACAATGGTTTGTTGGTGGCAACAGCATGGAGATTGCAGCAAGTTAGAAGTTTGAATCACATTATCACTGAATGTCTATCAATAAAAGATGATCATCGCAAATTGGACAGTAATTTTTAAACGATACAATTTTCACGAATTATTTGTTTAATTATTCCTTAGTTGTTTTCCTGCTAAAATATGAAATTGGGAGCAAACGATCCTTAACTCCGTTTCAGACTATAAATTTACAACTTATTTCTTCCTTTCATAAGATTGTAGTTAATTCAATAAGCCTCCTAAAGTTGTAAACTTTTAATACAAAAAAACTACATAATTGACGTTTTAAACTTTAAAATGCTTTATCACATTCTTAATTTCTATGATACTTGACGTTATTTTAAAATAATCCGTTCAAAGGACTGGCAATGAAGAGAAAGTGATTACGAACGGTTGTATATCAGCAGATACTGTACACTTTCTTTAATTAACATATTTTTTTTCCCCCGAAGCTATGTCGCTTGCACCGATCTCATATCCCAGGTATTCAGTCAGCATGGAAAATACTGAGCATGAGTGAAGAAAACCGTACGCAGGACGAAACAGATCGTATAACATTTTTCAGAATATTTACATTTGGGATGCCCTTAGACACTCTCTGAGAAAACTCTTAGATTAAAAACAGACATATTGCCAACATTGCAGTTCGAGAAAAATCATTCATTCGATCGATGCATTTTGAAGTAAAAACAGCGAGACAACCGAGTCTTAATAGCATCAGTGGTCATCCCTCAATTAGTGATAGCTAAAACATCTAATGACAGACAACAATTAAACGTGAACATCTCAACATTTGTATTTGAATACGTTGTCTACTTGCTTTAATATTGCTATCGGTACAGGTAAAATCACTTTTATCGAATCTTTTTTTATTATTTGTTCAATTTGATAATATTTTCCTACTCTCTACCTACATTATGTGAAGTACACTTCTCCCAATAAGCAATTCGTTTCCTTCTCTTAATTTATTATCTCATTTATGTTTTTTCAGAATTTCATGGGAATCTTTGTTTTGCGAAAGCTGATTCGATTTGCTATTTCCACTGATACTATACAAATCCCTTCTCTGTGTAAACTAAGTTTATAACTGCTTCCCCGCGGATCTTTGAACGAGTAACGGACGAATAAATAGCATAGATTGTGTATCATTATGCATTCTGCTGACTCTAACTGAATAATATTGTTTTCTTCTTGATATACATTATTGCGATAGCTATTACTTTTAATGTGGAGGAAAATTTTTACGTTGATTGTTCTGGTATATTCATTTTAACAAATGAAAATTATCAAGTCTTTACTAATGTTGCAGTGTAAGGCTAGAATGAGTAATCACTTTGATGCTGGTTTATTGGGTTTTAGTTAGATTTCCATTTTACGAAATGTTTTTTGTCAATGATAATGCTTCAATAAAAGTAATTAAATAGTTTGAAATAGTAGATATTGAATTATCATGAAGCTTCCAAAACTTATCGAAACTCTAAATACTTTGAAACGTATGAGTTAACGATCACGTACTTCAAGTGTTTCAAACTGAGAATCAGATTCGAAGTGATTCTAGTTTATCATTAAAATAAGCGAAATAAATCCGTTTCAAATAAATATTTTCAGTGTGTACTTATCGGAAAAATCAGCTAATTCATATATCTTTCCTGAAACCGAGGATATTACAATTAAGAGGAAATAGAAAAGAAGATACAAGGATAACATAAAGGAAAAAATCAGAAAAAGAGAAAGCAGACATGGTCACGATCAGGGATCTATACCAAATATGGTTTTCAAGGAAGAGATGAAAAGAGTAAAAATCAAACAAGAAGGAGATAGGAATTTTGTTCTATTTATAGTCTTTTCGAAAAAGTCATAAAGATAACAGAAAGAGATAAAAGGAAGGGTAATTATGGCGATTAAGGATTGGATCAAAGTCAATAAAGAACCTATGAATTCGAATCAATTTCATTAATCAATTCTCATCTCCTGGGTTTTCGTAATACTACATAAAAGCAATAATATTTCAATATTAGGCTGTAATCCTTTTATATAAGTTGATTTTGAACTCCAGTATCTGTAAAAATTCCAGACATAGTGCGCTTCATAAAAGATCACTCACTAACTACGCCATTGATTTTAACATACTCCATTTCCAAATCTTCGCAAGCACTCGAGATTTTCCGTAACAGATCGTAAATGTCACGCGATTTAAATGTATGACGTTTAGCTGTGCACATTAACGCAACGTTTATTAAAAATTTATTCTTAAAAAATAAACATGCAATACGAAATGAGGTATGTAATTACGTTAAGTTATGATAGCAGAAAAATAATTTTTTATTAAATTATATGGAATTTAATATACTTATCAGGAAATTATTTCACAAATAAAGGCGTTTAAACTTAGATCTAAATGTAGGTTTTCTTAGCTCAGTTGGTAGAGCGTTCGATCGGAAAGCGAAAGGTCCTGGGTTCGAGTCCCAGTCGAGAGAACTTCCTTTTAAGGCTCGTAAATTTTCTAAGGAAATCGCATTTATCTCTCGGAGAAATGGGAGCAGAGTTTGTTGTTAAAATTCCCTTCTTTCGCGATTTATTCCGCCTTTTTCGCCCTAACACCTTCTAAACACACTTTCCTCTTTCCCTTCACCAGTATCGATCAATTTGATCAATGTGATATTGAATGGCATTTAAAATAGTATTATATTGATATTATATTAAATCAGTATTAGAGAATTCTAACACAATACTAACAATATTTATCCGATCCAAATGAGATCGATTGATCTCATCATATAATACTTTATTTGTGACTAACCCGAATAATTACTAACCCCTGTCTCATCAGAAGTGCTGTGAATGAATTCATAATACACTAACCAAACCATATTATCAAGGAGCTGTGATATCTCGTAATACTAACCACTTCATTATCAAAATAATAACACATCATTAATCAAAGTGATCTCATGATACTAACAATTACCGAAACCAAAGAAATGTGTTGTGTTTTTAAATATAAAACCCACCGACATTTTCATGTGTTCAGTGGAGGAAAGAAACCATAATTAACAACAACGGGGTGGCCGGGTTTGTCACCTCTGCCCGCCCCTCTCCCAACAGTGCGTCATATTAGTGCGTATTTATCGAACATCCTTCGATATATTTGCTACTATACGTTGAGGGATAAAGAAAATATACGCACATTGAAAATAATGAATGAGTTAGTTATGGTGGGTGTGTCTAAAGCAGGGACCAATTCTCCCCCCCTTCTCATCACGAGTCGTAGCATTTAGATGTGTTTCATTAGATTTCAGCTTGGAAGTTCCTCGGTAGCTCAGACGGCTAGAGCAGTTGCCCGAAAATCTCTGAAAATCGAACGAAGACCTAATTTTTTTTCTTTCAATTTTTTAATTTGTACGATATTTCGCACGAAACATTTACATATAACATATTTCAGCATTTAATAAAATACTTATAGACATATTTTATCTTTTTTAAGATCTGCATCGTGGCTAATAAATAGAGGTTCATGGAAAGATCTAGATGTGCGGCTATCGCACGATATCACACGATATCACACGATAAAAATGGAACTTCTTTAAATAACATAGTTCAGTTTAATTTGTTTTTTTCAGCTTCAGTTTTCCGTGTCATTCCTTCATTCAGTTGCTCTATCGGTTAATTTCAAGTATAAAGAGACAGAGAGAGATAGATTTCGAACAGTTAAAAATGATATTAAAAATATTAAAATAATTTATGTAGATATATAAAAATAATGTTTAATTGTATTCCAATTGTATCATTTACTAAAAATGAAACAAGAAAGACACGACAAAGAGAGTTCGAAAAACAAATGGTGGATTAGAAAGAAGTTAGGATGGAATAAAAGAAAAGGAGTGATGCTTGAGCAGAAAAATGAGTCGACCTAACATGTAGAATATAACGCGCACGTCTTGTCGTCATATAGTTCTCTGTTTACATCTATTTACGTCTATCTTTCTCTATTGTTCAATCGAAACAATAAGATGTAACTTATATCCTATCTCAATAGATCTTCTCCTATCTTTGGTATTTGTCTATGCCTCTATCTCATTCAAACTAACATTCTATCTCTTTCTTACGCACAATGAAGACGAAGAAAAAAACAAAACCACGCAGCGACTTTCAACGCATGCTATATCTCACACTCTCTGTTCCTGCCTATGTGCCTCTGTCTTTCATGTCGTTTTTCTTTCTTTCCCTTATACTGTCAACTATTTACCCTTCTTTTGAATGTTACATTTAAATAACAGCATTGTAATTTTGATAAAACCAAATCCGAAAGGAAATCCACTTAGCAATTAAATTTCTATTTAATATAAATTGAACTGATTTATTATTACAGTCTTTAAATGCAAATATATTCCAATATGTCATTATTATTTTATTGTGAAAGCGGTTATTATGGAAATATCGACTTTTATTTTCAATAAACTAAAAAAAAAAAAATATTCAAAAAAATATTCTCATAAATGGTATCACAATATACACATACAAAAGACGTAGGATGAATTATGTAACGAAACAAGCTTTGATTTGATGAAACTTTTGGAAAATTTCGAATTAAGATAAAGTTTTCTATATACACAATATGTTAATCGTTTAGTAATTTCTATCACATAAAAAATACGATTTTTGAGATTTCAATAAGTCATATAGAATACTACAAATTAAAGGGCAACTTCACATCATGGGTATTCTTCACAACTCTCCTTGAAACCTCAATGTAAACAGTAAACAAATAATTTGGAATATATTGGTTTGATTTTAACGTGCTGCTTATCTCTCTGCTAACTCTCTTCTCACACCTCCACTGTATTCCTAAATTAAATAATACGACGTTATCTGTGTGAAACAAAGAGTGCATCTGGATTCGTTTGAATTAGTACGTCAAAAAATTTCTTAAAATTAACAAAACAGAATGTTCGAGCATTTATTCCTTATATTCATCTTACCGAGAGAATGAACAAGCGATACGAACGTTTCTTCTTTTTTTATTTTTCTTGAAAAAGTTTTATTACAACACAGACTCTTGCTACAAAATTGTATCGACTTTCAACATCAACGGAAATCAACATTAATGTTTCAGTAACATATTATTTTGGAAATTCTCTGAAGAAGAAAATTTCTATATACGTTTTTTTATGCTTTTCTAATTTCCCACTATACGACCTTCCCATTGATGCCACTATCGTCACTCTTATGGCTATTACCATTATTATATTTATTATCATTATTATATTATTCTTCCCATTATTGACATACTATTATTATCGTTATCATTGTTATTGTAACTATTGTAGTATACATTGTTGTAAAATTGTTAAACCTAAATGTTCCCATTACACCACAAGTCTTCTTACACCCCCACCTCTTTTCCTTCACCACTTTTCTCTTTCACGTATGTTTTCTATGAATATTTTCCATAAAACCACAAAGGATACATTTCTATGTTTGATCTAACTACACTTCAAATTCTGCTCTTATCTACGCTATTTTCTCTTCAATGACTACCTACAAATACATAATAAAATACACATCTCAACATACTAATCTCCGAGTTATATATTTTATTCGGAGACGAACTCATATTGCGTCCTGGTTACTCCTGAATTCGGCACAAAATATTTTTAACAATAAAATTGCATGCATATATTACACATATTTTATTTGAATATATTTCTAGGTTTATTTTCTTTAATTATTATTTTCGATAAATCAAACAAAATCAAATAAGAAATATCCTCAGAAATATAAAATCAAAAATATGTATTAGAAGTATGCTTTTAACAATATTAAAAAATGAAAAAGAGGCATATATGTATATCATTGTGGAAAACATGTAGATTAATTAAACTGTAGATTGTACAGGTGTACATATATAATTATATAATTATTCATGAGAATACATTAGAAAAACGTAACTAAAGATGTAAGTTAACAAAACTTCATAATTTTCGCGCACTACATACCGAAATTTTTGGAAACATTCGGCTCCTTCCCTAACAGTTCAAAAAATGATTCAACGAAAGTATATTTTACAGTGTACCATGTGACCATACATATTAATTTAATATTAATTAAAAATTAATTCTCATTAAATAAATGCGTGTATCCTAAATTAAATATATATTATTACGTTAAATTACGATCGAAAAAAAATATTTCGATTGATTATATAAAATTTACTACACATATTAGGAAATTGTATTATATATAAATACATTTACACGTACATTTAAATATAGGTCTTTGTAGCTCAGGTGGTAAAGCATTCGTTCGGAAAGCGAAAAGTCCCCCAAGTTCGATTCTCGATCGAGGAAAATTGAATTGAATGTTCAAAAATTTTTCGTACGAAAATAATTCTATCTCCGAAATGATACTTAAAACTTAACTAAAATGAAACTAAAGCGAAGACTTTTTTTCTTCTCTTGCCGCTCTATTAATTTCTTAAATATTTCTCACGAAACATTCAAACTTAAATTATTACACTGTTCAAGAAAATGAGTCGGTACTAATAGGCATATCTTATTTTTTATCCTTTATGCATATATATATATATATATACAAAACGTTTGGTTTATTGTATATCGGATTATAATTGATACTTCTAAATAATTTTTAACCAATTTTTTGTACGCTAAGTAAATAAAAATTGAGCAATCAGGAGATAAATCGATAAATCTACATGTATTTATTTGATAATCGATTTCTTTTTTCACATACTACATTACTACGTAGGTACTTAAAAAACATTACTTTACACATTACATTCATTACTTACATACACATTATAAGTGCATGTAATTTTTTCACATAAACTAATCATTTAACTGTGAAGGAAGCGGTCACACAGCAAGTAACTGTACAAAATCTAACAGTAATATATATTTTTAATGTAATCAGATAGACCATGAACCGAACAATATTTTTAATGAAGGCACATATTAATAATATTCGCGTCAAGTACTCCGTTCTTTTTAGAAGCTCATACGAAACTCTGAAGGAAAATATTGCTGATGAAGAAGAATTGTCATCTCTAGAAAGTAGATTCGAAAAATTAACAGTCTCTGGATACGGCTATGCTACATTTATATGAATGCTGATTGCAAATTTCACAATTGATGGAGTCGAAGCAAAAGTGAAGATCTACGCTGCTTAGATGAAATATCAAGCCATCCCTTTCATCGTAAAACAGCCATACACCAAGAACAAGAATAATATTCTAATCGTGAGTCGATCAAATCAGTTATTAATAAGAAAATCTAAATAGAAACTAATGACAATTAATTCCTAGATTTGTATAAAAACGTACCTGTATTAAATATTAATAGTGGAGGTCTCATAATCGACGAAGAGACGGCTATTACACACAGAGGATTGATAATACCTAATGAAAAATATGCGAAATGGGAAGTGAATAAGAGCGCCATTTTATTGAAAAGTGTTAACACTGAACTTTCTGAAAAACAAAAGATATCTAATTGCCAAATCTCTCCAACAAATATGTTATACCGATAGAGTCAAGGTGAAAATAACACCGATGGATTCAGCACCCATAGATTATTAAGTGTATTGAGTATACCATCACGAAAGCGACAATAAATAACAATAGTATAAGAACTGATGAAAGCAGACATCATCGAAGAATGTTATTCTCAATTTTGCAGACCGTTGATGTTTATTCAGACAAAGACGAACAATACATCCTACAGAACGGTAGTAAATCGTAAAACTGTTAAACAACAATACCTATGAAAGAAAGTAAAAGATCAATTGGAGACATCAAATGTTATACTACTACAGTTTACTTAATTAGAGGGTATTTTCAAGTACGGATGGTTAAAATGTCTATTACCGCGTTTAGCATATTCGACGGACATTACTTGTTCACTAAAATGTTATTCCTACTTTGTACTGCGACTACTGCGTTTCAATCGCTACTAATTAAAGTAACTTGCAGTAAATAACTGCGATGGTATATTTAGATGGTATTATTATCTCGTCAAAAATTATCGAAGAAGAAATAGTTAATTTTATATAATGTTCACTTTATTACACTATTTACCACATTATTGACGATTCATTGAGCTTGTGATAAATACATATCCCAATCGTCATTATCTAAATTACTAGTTGTTGCTATGTAAGTTAACAAAAATCGGTGTATTCTCTCTAATTGTCTATTTATCCTTGGAGTATCAGCGATCTTTACAAGATCTATGCTCCAATCTGTACACTTTCTCTATTACTAATAATTTGTTTCATTCGTCCTTAATATCAGATAAACTCTTTTAAAAAAATTAAAGTCTCATTGCACATAATATTACAAATTGCTTGATCATACAATACTTCCCGTGGCTATACATTGAGACAATTATATATTTATTTCGGCGTTTCGTCGAGATAAATGATTTTAGATGATCTAGATAAATAACAGCACAAGCATCACTAGCTTTTCTAAAGGATGTAGCAATCCTGGCTGCTTACTCGACGGAATTTCGTAATACTTGTACATCAATATCAAATATTTTATATTAAGTAAATATATGCTTCCGTTATTGCCGCTAAAGTCTTGTCGATTCCAATGTGACATAAGATTTTTTCTTATATCCAGAAACAATTATTTTATTACAGTTAAATATCATTATATGGTATTTTCTGTTACTATTTGGTAACATGAATCTTCAAGAACAAAACTTCTAATGATTTTTCGTTACACGATATACTCCAAATTTATACATTATACATTTCTTTTTGATTGTTTTTTTTTAGTTTTGTTCTAACTTTCAAAATTTATTCTCCAATCATGCAATCCAGTGGTTATTAACAGTCATCCCTGAGACAGATAAACTAACCAAGAAGATGAGCGAAATTTCTATAAAAATCTTAACGGAATTATGATAGAGAACGTCAGTTATTGAATTTTCATTATTCTATAGTGTAGATGAATTCATATAAATCGTATTAACCAAGGACATATTCATAGACTCATATTTCTTTGTAACGAAAGCAATGTAAGACTATTACAGTTTGTTTTAAATAGTAAAATAAAAATCAATAAAATAGAGGCGAAATCGTTCCAACGTTTAAACGATTTCCGATGCTTATAATTTGCACGAGTTATCAATTTGAATATACATTTGTTATTTTCCTGCAAAATTTTTCGCGATCGTCAACGTTTCTTCATAATATCACCAGACCTATTTCATCATTACATGAGGCTGTGTGTACTTTCTCCAGTAGGCATTCTAAGAATATAAACTTCAATAAGGATAAGTTACATAAATGACTCCTTAAATTTCTAAATGCTTTATCCCGATCTTCACCCCAATGATACTTGGTGTTATTGTTTAACAATTCGGTTAAAGATCTGGCAATGAGGACAAAGTGAACAAAAGGCTTCTATATTCATGGATAGTAGAAAATCTCTTAAATTAGCAAGTTGTTGACGCAAACGTACCTCTCTTAGCTGCTTACATTACTTTGTCCTTAAAGGTCATATACTACCATAGGAAACATCTGGCCTTGGGAACTCGCTGGATACTATCTAAGAAAACGCATAGATCAAAAACACACAGCCACCTTTGTCTGAGCTTAGGCATTTTTTAGTCGAGTACCTACTTTTCAATAATGTGTCAAAGCGGGCAATAAATGAATAGTGTAAGTAGACGCTTAAGCACTACAACCCGAAGGTTATCTGTCACCCCTTCTTGAGATATCCATTGATACTCTCTAGACTGCACGGCTACTTGAACAAAAGGAACACAAAACATTCCAACGAACTATCCTGACCCGCCCCCAACCAATGCGAATCTTTTCTTCCCTTTCCATGCTCAGATTGTACTTTAACTTCGCCCTTTTCGTTCCCTTGCATAATCTCATCATTGTCTTCACGGATAGTTGGAGAAGTTACATCCTCCAAACTCGCAACATCAAAACATCTGGGTCTGATTAAAATTGACTGGCTATCATTCCTTCAGAAATAGCCAGCACAACTAATCACACATTATTACATAAAATCACATCAACACTTGTATCATATTTCAACAAATATACTGTGATAATTTCATTTACGCGCATCAATATCACGGATTATGAGGGTTCCTTCAAAAGAATTCGAAATACGACAGAAATTCGTTTAGCATCGTAATATATAAGATAGAAAACCATTAATATAAACATTTTTGGAAATTGTCTTAATCTTGATTATTCTTAAAAAAACAATTAAGTTCATGCGACGAACAACGACAAGTAGACATACTACTGAGTAAAAACCACAAAAAACCGATGAAAACTTATTATTATTAAAATCGTAGAAAATTGAAATCATATCGAGCAGATGAATAGATCTGATTAAGAAGAACATATCTACCATCACCCGAAGTAAGAAATTAGAACTTCGAAATGAAGAGATACATACATTTTATAAGGCTACCGTTGCTATAAACAAACTGAAACCAATCAATATCCAATGAATCAAGTATTTTTTAAACAATGTGAGATTACGCTCTTCCCGATAAGCTATCTATTAGACCTTGGTTCATCAAATACGTCGACTCATTTTTCTTTATTATTTGTTATCTTCGATAATATTTTTTTACCTTATTCAATGTCATTTGACGTTTCACTTTTCCCATAAGCAATTCGTTTCTTTGTCGTAATTTACTGTATTATCTACGAATGTGTCCCGATTTGTAATGGAGTTTCATAGAATTCTTGATTTATGAAGGCGATTGGTATTGTCAAAATTCATGTCTATGTGACCTAAATATATATCTGTTTCTTTGCGAATCTTTAAACAATTGTAGTACGAGAGAGAGCATAATTCTTTACTATATCATATATACTGAATAATATTATTTTTATCTACACGTTTGTATGCATTATGCGGTAGGCGTTTGCTTAAGATAGGAGACAAATTTTTCCGCTAGTTACTGTGACTTAGTTATTCTACAAAATGAAAACAATAAACTCTACACAAATGCAGTAAAGTATGTTAATTATCTCATGTGTTTTTTTGTTTGTTTTAACTGACAGCAGCAAATACTACGGCATTACTAATAACCTATGATGAGTATTCGTTCGGCTGCTGGATGGTTTTCAATGGAATTTCCAAGCAACGCTCTACCATCTACGATTTTTATCTTGTCTTTCTTGCATATATCAATCATCGCCTGATCTCGTCAAACGATTTCTCTTTATTTTATTATACTTGAATGCAGAAACGTTATAGATGATACATAGAATGCACTCAAAACGGAAGATGGAGGCCTCTATGAGAAACTAGTGAGTATAAATAGACTATATCGTATCTTATACTTTTATATATAAAAATAAGATACCGTTAAGGTATGATTGAGAAATATAATTGGTTAACGGAAATTAGAGTATATACCAAAACGTGCGGAGGAAGCAATAAAAAGAAAAAATATTTGTAATTTCGTGGTTAAATATTTAGTTTGGACGGAAATATTTAGTTTGAATTATTTTCTGAAACATTATATAAAATGTAAGTTCCTAGGTACAAAAAAAGAAAAAAAAACGAATTTGATCTCAGAATGATCTTGAAAGATCGCAGTAAATAAAAAAAAAATGCTTTCTTACGTCTTGTAATCGTAATAAATATTGCGCTAGGAGCAAAACATTTTTTATAGAAAAGTATAAAGAAACACTTATTGTTTAGAAATAATTTTTGTTTATTTCATTATGCATGAATGTAGAGAATATTGAAAAGTTAGAAATTTTAAGTGATTTACGAGAGTAGCAGAAGTGCAAATCATTAACAAAATAAGCATGTTAAAACAGTACATTTGAAATATAACCTTTTTCTTTCATGGACACAACACAGCAATGTATTTGCTCCAATTTATATTCTATTTCTTACTCGTTCTATATATCCTTCTCTTTCTCGAGAAACATAATACGTATAGTAGTTTATGCTGGTTGTTCCTTTCTCTCACTATCGATCTCTCTCTTACCCAAGCATACGAAAAGGAATACAATACGCTTAGCTTATGCTTACCTTTTCCCTCTTTTTCTTCCCATATCAAAGCACATGTCTATTTCTGTTCTTTTTCATACTCTAATTCTCTCTCTCTCTCTCTCTCTCTCTCTCTCTCTCGAAGTCCATATCTCTTTTACGTACAAGGAAGACTAAAATGAAAACAAAAACTCACATCTGTCATTCTATCTCTCACTCTGTGATTCTACATCTATATGCCTTTCTCTTTCATGTCGTTCTTTTTCCTTTTGCTTCTGTTCATTTTTGAATGGTTTATCTTTTCAAAGATTTATCCTTCTTATAGAATTTACATTTAAATAGTAGTTCTAAATTTTTTTTTAAATTAAATTTAACTGATTTATTTTTCCTCTTTTTAAATAAAAATATACATCAATGTGACATTTTTATTTTATTGAAAGTAATTATTATATTTTCAAAAAATTTACAGTATAAACACATCAAATGAAATATGTAACGAAACAAGCTTTGATTTTGCGAAAATTTTGAAAAATTTCAAATTAAGAAAACGTTTTGCAGATATATAATTTGTTGATAGTTCATGAAATTATGTCGCATCAAGAAAAAATGGATCCTTGAGATTTTTAAAAATATAGAATACTACAAACTAAAGAGTAATTTCACATCATGAGTATTTTTATGATACAGTAAATATTACCACTATTTATAGCATAAATTTAATACATGCAAAACATTTGAGAGTTTAAGAAAAAGTTATATAATTTATCTAAATGTAAACATGGGTTTATAGCGAACCATCGTGTTCTGAGGAGTAAAGAGGAATGAATTGGGTGACTAACAGTTTCTACTATCTCGGTTTCTCACTTCTTTTACTGGATCTACGACTTTTAAAATTTTCTTATAGCTATACGTGTAACAATCAAATTACGCGCATCTCTACGAAGACCGCGAGTAGCAACACGTACACTAACATACTGTGTATCCATTAGTATTAAAGTTAGTCGTGACTAGGCAGTCAAAATTTGCACATTAGATTTTTGTTAATCATTATATATGTCATTATATTTTTCGTATCAATTCTATTTTGATGCATGTCCTACAAATTATCAGAAGTGAGATATAAAGCACATGCATGGTTGGAACGTATAAATTTTTACGAAGTTCGCTATTCGATATATATATATATATATATATATATATATATATATATATATATATATATATATATATAATATGTCGATTCTAAGAACGTTCTCGGAACCGTATGATCATTATAGATGGAAACCGATATTTAGAATAATGCACTGTCTATTGCGTGGTATTTTGATAGTTCAATAGTTTTAAAAAAGCATCGATTTTTCAAAAGTGCCAATTAAAAATAAATTAATAAATATGAGGGAAAAAGGAGATAGTGAAGGAACGTTCAAACAATTCTTAGACTTATCGAGGAGAAAGAAAAGTAAACAAACTGGATCTACGAACGATCGACAACAAAAGCATGAAAACAATTACAGGACAAAACAATCGGCTCAAAAACAGTGTTGGTGAGAAAAGTAGTGACAAAAGCAGATCAAATCTTTAATACTAAAGCAGAAAAGTATGGACAGAATTACATCAAGGAGAAAGAAAAGTAAACAAATTAGACCTACGAACGAACAACAACAAATGTGAATGACATGAGATGACAAAAACAATCGACACGAAAGCAGTGTTGGTGGAAAATGTAGTAACGAAGACTGAAACAGAGCAGGAAAGCATGGCTGGAAACAAGCGAAGGTGAGCAAAAATTAATGAGTATGACTAAAATAACTGTTTTCTTTTGTATATATATGTCTCCCATGTTCTTCACTATTTGTCAATAATAGACATTAGATAAATTATTGTATCGTATATGGTGAAAAGTATCGTGTAGACGGTCTCTTTATTGAAACAACGTTTCTATTGGTTAGATTAATCGATTTATTCGCATCGTTTAATGTTTTACCAACTCTCCAAGGTGTATTGTTCTGAATCTCCTTAGGATATATTGTCTATTAATATTGTTAGCTAGCTGGTAAATATGGCTTTCGATTCTTCTTTTATAGTAATATTTAGATTGTTGTTCTTCAAATTTGGTTATGTACCCCATATTGGTATTCCATACGCCCAGATGATGTTTATTCTTGTTTTATAAATTTGTAACTTGTTTGTTATGCTAAGTTTGGATTTTTTAGCGGTTGGCCATGTCATTCTTCTCCTTTTAAATGGTTTTTGCCTGATTTTAATATTGTTATCTTGTTAATTTTTTATCCAGCAAAGCCACAAATATTTTAACCGTTTTTGTTCGTGGAGTTTTAGTATTGTTTAATTTGAGTTTTTACATTTTAAGAAATTCTCTTTAAGTTCTTCTTCAGGTTATGGAATACTGCTTGGACACATTGAACAGATAGAAATGTAAATAAATTAAATCTATAAAAAAACAACTGACTTCAATAACATTAAAGGACAATGGTGGTCAATAGAAAAGCAGTGTTGGTGAAAACAGCAACAACAAATATAAAGATCGACCAATAACGATGGAGAGATGAATACTGTGGAAAAAAAGTATGGTTGGAATCAAGCCAAAGTGAGCAAATGATAATAGGGCATAACTGACACAGTTAGGAATTTATTATGTGAGCAACTATTTTATAATAAAAGGAGCGAAATCCATAAAATAGGACTGGCATAACAAGGACGTGTTTGAAATATGAAGGAGACGGTAAAAACAAAACTAATAAATGCTGAAGAACAAAAAATAATTTATGTTTTTAATGCAATCAGTAGTATTATGAGAATTACTGTAGAACGAGGATTAACATATCTAAAGGATAGTTTCGAAAAGTTAACGGGACTCTGATAAATCAGTTAATTCTGTGGGTATGTTGACTGAAGATTTCAGTATCAATGGAATCAAAGCAAAAATGAAAATTCACGTTTAAAAGAAATAGCAAGTCATTTTTTTATTCTGGACTTACATTGAGCAGCAACATACTGAAATCGTGAGTCTACTAAATAAGTTATTAATAAGGAAATTTGAGTACTAACGGATTAATGACAATTGATCCCTAGATGTTTAGTAACAACGGATGATAAGAGTTAGCGATTGTACCTGTATTAAATATTGACAGCCGAGATCTCGTGGTCGACGAAGAGACAGTCATTAAGCAGGGAAGACCGATGAAACTTAATGAGAGAGACGAGAAATAAGATGTAAACAAAGATCCTATTACATTGAGAGATGTGATTAACGAAGTCTCTGAAGAACTATGCCATAGAAACGTAAGTATTACAAATCAATTATAGAGAGATTTAAAGACCAAATCTGAACAACTATCAGGTTATATCGATATAACCACAATGAATACATATCTAATTGATCCGACATTCTAATTATATTATAATCTGTTTTTCATCAGGAATGACAACAAGAGCAGGAAATAATACAACTGATGAGAGCTGACATAACCAAAGAGAGTGATTCTCCAGTTCTATGATGGTGATCGACAAAAAGAAAAGAACGATCGACGAACTTCTGAATGGTAACTCGTAAAACCGTTAAACAACCTTCGGAAGGGAGTAGAAAATCAATTGGACATTGTGCGAGATATCAAATATTATACTACACCTGATGTAAAAACTTGGTAATTATCATGTATCGATATCAGTAACTATATCAGTAAATATTAGATATCAATGGCTAAAGAATCTTAGTATATTTACCGTTTTAAACATATCCCACAGACCTTATCAGTTTATTAGAATATCATTCACGCTTTGTAATATGACCACCGTGTTTTATAGAGAGAAAAATAGCACATGCATGGTGTCTTCTTTGAGAAGTCTCTATTACTACATTTCTATACAGGTTCTTCAATTTGAAGAAGGATTCTTAGCGGAATGTTCCAATTCAGTTTTTATTTTAAGGCTTCTTTGAATTGCGTGTGTTTTCGTTACAGAGGGTTAGTAATTTTTATAAAGGATTGGTTTGTTACAGTATGTGATTATTATAGGTGAGTGGTCAGAACTAAGTTCAAAGCATAATTCTATTTTAAAATATGATTGATTTAAATATTTAAAGATGTCATAATCTTCCTGATCAGGAGTTTTATTATAAGCTGACGGCCACTAGATTTGTTCACCTATCGAGAGGATGATCAGATTAATTTTGTATAATTATTCATTTAGTATATTAACTCGTGAAGATGTTATTTTCGATTCCCAGTTCGGATGCTTTGCGTCACAGTCGCATGCTGCAATGAATTTCGTACTTATTGATGGAAAGAAATCGCTCCATTGTTTCCTTGTGATTCTCAGCTTTAGTTGCGTATCTATTACTTCTTCATTAGTATCATATTTGTTAGAAATTGAGGCATTGTGGTTATTTGTTGCATTTGTTGATTTAGAATGGAATTTTATTTCATTATCATTATAGTTATGATTTCAATGTTTTTAATTATTTGTTTTAATAATTCTTTCATGTCCGATGTTTCCTTTGTGATATGGTCTTCTGAAATTGACCACATTTCTGTTTACTCGCTTCTGTATAACTTCTTCTTAATACAGTATGATGGATTGTTGATGTGTTTTCTCTGTTGAAACTTGCATTTGTTTGATGGTAATGATACTTCTTATATGTTATAGCATAAAGAATCAATTCAATGCATAAAAAGCACCGTTTTTTAATACTTTTTTCTCAGTCTTGGAAATATTTTTTGTTTCAGTAGTTTTTCATTATCAGTTTATTAGTATATTCAGTATTTCTTCATTATCTCATTAAAAACCTTCGAAGAAGTAATATTTAATTAGAGACAACGTTCACCTTGTTGCATTATTTTCCACAACATTGATGGTCCATTGAATTTGTAATAAGTTCATGTTTCAATCGTCATCTTCTATATTACAAATAGTTGTGAAAATTAACTAATATCGGCTTGATCTCTCTCATTGTTCGTTTACCTTCGAAGCGAAGATCCCTCTTTCACTTGTTTGAAGTTTTATAGCAAATCTATATTTTAAAATTTTTCTTTGAGTTTAGTATTCTGTTTTCAGTCAAACCATGAATTATAACCAAATCAAATTTCATCTAGACAGAAATAATAGGACATAGATTAATGAATCTTATATTAATAATTAATTAATCATATTATTTCATAATAATCAATGCATTATCTGTATACGATAATTTTGCCGTATCCCATTAAACAAAAATGATGAAACTGTAATGTCCCTTTTTTTGCCAAAAATGGATTTAACATAATATGAAAGATGTGTTTATTCTTACAGATTATTATGCAGGTTGTTATATTAGGGTGTCTTAGCTAAAGGAGGCTGCCTAAATATTTTCTTTGTTTTTAATGATGCGACAAACTTTTATGGCATGCTTTGAATGATTTAAAAAGAGTTACGTTATGAAAAGAAATTCTTTTTTTAGGTCATTTTTTATGAATTTTTTTAAGGTCATTGGTATTTTTTACCCGATAAGCATGTATTTTTTTATATTGTATCTTGTAGCGGGTAAAAAAATACATTTGAGTTTACTGAAGATGGTATGTGAACTTACTGTTTACCTTATAAATGCTCAAAGTGAGGACCATTGACAGTAATACATTTTCTGAAGCGAATAATCGCAGATTGCCTTTTAATTGTTTCTGGCGTTACAGAAACACAAGCATTAATTATGCGATTTTTCATATCCTCTGGAGTAGTAGGTCACTGTTGGTATACTTCTTCTTTCAATTTATCCCAAAGAAAAAAATCTAATAGCATTAGGTCAGGTGAACGTCCAATCCAACGCTTTGGATACTTTATATTTAATGTTTGAGTAGCTGTTCATAAATAATGAGCTGGACTGCCATAATGATGTTGATACTACATATTTGCTCAACTAATTAGTGGTACATCTTCCAACAATTCGATCAGATCATTCGATAAAAATACAGAATAAAACAAAGAAAATATTTAGGCGGCCTCCTTTAGTTGAGACACCCAGTATAATTATTATTAATTATTACTGATTTGCGCTAATGATGTATTTTAAACGCTGTATTTACTAAATCAATATTTTTTTAGAATTTTCAACTAATGTCGTAAATTTTATACCGCTTAAGGTTATGGATTTACAACTATTTAATGCCAACTATAAAAAATACAATATAATTATGATAATAACATCTATAGTAATACTTTCTAATTCACTGTCCGAGAACTCCTCAATTTGCTTGTTCATGGTCTACAACCTCATTATCACTATTCTCACTATAAAGTATTTCATTTTCTTCCAATTCACTATCTTCATCCTCGATATCAGAACATTCCATTGGAATATTGTTTACTTTCAGCAAAAGTTCCAAGGTTTTTATACGTATTGCCATTTTTTGGACTTATAAAATATCGTTATGTTACAAAAAATTAGATCATTATGTTACAGAAAATAATTTGTGGCATAAAAGAAAATATTGTAACAATGAGCCAGTAGTTACGTTACCTATGGCATGTTTCTATCTCTATGTTTTATCGCCATATAAGTCGTGGCATAAGAGAAAATATTGTAACAAAGAGCCAGAAGATTCATCTAAATATCTAATTAATAGTGTAGATTTCAGGAAACAGATTGTAAGGCTTTTTCCCATTTTGAAAAGTACCAGTTATACTTGATAGTATTATTATAAATGTTATTATCATAATTATATTGTATTTTTTTATAGTTGGCAATAAATAGTTGTAATAATTCCATAATCTTAAATACTTTTTATAAGATAGTAATAATTTAATAAATAAAAAGATATTCCGTTTTTACATTTTTTTAAAAACCAGTCATTTTGATTGGTTTTGGTAGAAATAGGTAGGCCAAAAGTTACTCTAATTCTGTGTGTTATTTAAAAATAAAATTCATTTTATACAACCTTTACTTAACTCTGCAAAAGTCATTGCATCATTTAAAAAAAAAAATGTAACACGAAATAGGAATTATATAATGAAATTGTAAAACCAGTTATTTTGACTGGTGCGGTAGTTCTAGTGTTAATTTGGTCAAAGTGTGCAAACATTATACTATGAGTAATTTACTATTATATTATATTATTAGTAATTTTTAAGCAATTATGTTAAACATAAAAACATTCAACCGTGCTTTCGCCATATAAGAATTTTGTATTTGAAATACCGTCCTCTGTTAGGAGAAATGTATTCTGAACAATATGAAATATGTAGTCGTTCTTGTTTATAAAAGCTGTGATTTCTACCAATGATATAATTATTTCTGCAATTATACCAGTTAATTTTATTGTTTTATCCAGATTGACAATCATGGTGAGTAATACAGCCCGAGTAATACAAAACATTGATTTAATATTTATTTTGTATAAATCTATTTATAAATTATTTAGTGTTTAAATTAACGGATTCGTTTTTTACGTTGTCGAGAGTTCAACACGCCAACTACCAATGAGAATATTGCTTTCCCGTTCCAGGTACTATTTACTTAAATTCTTCTCTTTCCACTTCCCTTTCCTAATTCATTAATCACATATCAAACCAGCCCAGTACAAATCAGACACAACACAAGTATGTATGAGCTAGCCACGATGCGTTGCGTGTGAGATATTTTCACCCTCGCGTGGATATATCGAAACATTTAATTACAATCATTATGCAATCCCTGTATTTTACGTATAAAACATGAGAGTTCAATTAACTCTAGCGATACTGATTATATCAAAATTTAATTAAGATATAGATCTGAAAAACTAATGATTTATTTTCTTACACTGACGAATGGGAACAAAAATGTGATCGTGCTATTTTTTCCGCCTTTTAGAAAATCTACAATATTTACGGTTAAGAGATAACAATCTGCACGCGGTACCGAGTGATATGTTGAGATGATTCCATCTTTTGCGTTATTTGGATTTAAGAGCCAATAATATAATCTGTGGACTATCCTATAATCAGTGGACACTTTCACCGATTATGGAGACTCGGTATTTTTTCTTAACATTCAAAAAAATTTATAATAACCATTCTTATTCTTATTTGATTCCTATCTATCGAGGGATCGACAAATTAAGTATCGACATCGATATCAGCATTTTCGACGTTACAAAATCCAGTTACTACACACTCAGCCTATAGAACAATAACCGTTTGTGTCCCACGCATCGCTTTCGAACTGTTCAGATTTCAGGTCGAAAAAACTCAGCGCATTTGAACAATACGGACAACTGACGGCGGACTCACAATTTGACGAAACGCGTTCAACATTTCAGACGCATGTACGTCGCATTGCTACTTTTTTTTGTATATAAGTAATTCAAGTAATACATTTTGTATTTTATTGTTACCTATTATAAATTAATAAATATATATATATATATATATATATATATATATATATATAAAATTGTCGACAAAGACATGATATCCTTAATTTAAAAAATTAATTTCTTTTCATAAATTTACAACATTATTTCCAAATCCAAACTTATTTCCGACACTATTACTTTCTATTTTTGCGCCTTTGTAATAACAATAAAAGGTTAAACAATATTTTGAAATTGCATCGCACAGCACCCAAAATTTTATGGCCCAGCTATGATGTTTTTTATTTGACAAGTATTGGATTATACAAGAATAACATAGCGTCCCAACTAACCATTTATCAATTGATAATTCTTTATCAGATATATAATATAATTTGAAAATACTATTAGCGTGTTTAATAAGTGGCTCAAATTTTGCACAGGGATCGATTTTCATGACTAGGTGGAAAACATAAAGAATTATTAATCAAATGAAAATATTTCAAAATTTGTTGAAATCTATTTCTCGAAAACATTTTTCGGAATCATGATATGTTCCGTGAATGTTCACTCCAATAAGAAGGTATATTGGGTTTTTTTGTAATTCCCATTTTTAGTATCACCGCTATGAATGCCATCTCCAATACACTAACTGGTGTCCATTTCTTTATTTTAAACAATTTTAATGGTTCAACTAAAAGCCCCAAATATTTCGCATATTTGTTAGTTTCTGTAACTATTAGTGACAATAGTTCCGAATCAAAAAATAGATCAAAGTATTCGATGGGTTTACTTTCACTAGAAAAGTTCCATTCTGATTCAGATTTTTCGGTATGTTCAAGAGAATCATGCTGACTATAAATTTCTTCGTTAATTTTTAACGGGCTCATTGTATCTTCATGTTGCGAAAAATCACTGTCACTATTCGAAGTACTCAAAATACGTAGTCTGTTGTTCTTCTTAACAGGAACGATGTCTTCGTCGTCGGTGTTACTGAGATAACTAGAATTTCAGTTTATGCTTTTAGTTTTTTTTTCGATTCATTATAGCTTTTTGGGGATACAATTAATTAATTATAAAACTTAATCGATAAACCTCAGCTAATACTATATTTACCTTCTCCGGTACTTCGTCTACTAATTTTGAAAAACACGGTTATTAGCGATGATAAGCACTTTTGTAATAATATGATGAATTTGCCAATTGCAATTAGTTTGTTAACGTAAGAAAAAAACGTGGAAAGCGCTAAGTTGCTTAGCATCAGCAAACAGAATAAGACAAGCGCTATCGCAATCTACATGAAATTAAAAGGAGCGCTGTCCGGCTGTTTGGCATTTTTCGACCGTTTGTTGCATTTTATCAACTTGGATAAATAGGTTCTTGTCGATTCTATTTAGATATTATTATTGTGTATGTTATTGATTTAAGAATTTCTGCATTATTTCTTATGATTTAAAATTATAACATTTTCAATTGTATTGTATATTGTGCTATTTAGGTGCTTTTTGAACACAGATAGGGTGATTTCAGTATCCTAGAATATGTATGGTAATATTATTAATTCTTTATGTTACAATATTCTCTGATCTTATATTTTCCATCACTATTTCTATTTTTCACCACTACACTATAATAGAGTGGTGAAGATTGATAATTTTTTTTTAATTAAACTTCCCTTTCCCTTTTCTAATTCATTATTGCCTTCGCGGATAGTTCGAAAGAAATCATCAAGTCAGTCCACAAAGAGAGTTCGTACTCAACAGTAAAACAACCGAGTCTTCCCAACATCACTGGCCATAACTTAATTGGAGGTTTTCAGAAAAGTGCGGTCAATATACATTTTTCGTACTAAAATCATAAAGACTAATATCTGTTTTGCTAACATCACTGACCATCCCTTCTTCCGAGTCGGCCAACACAACTAACGAATTACGCATATCACAACAACTGTATCTCTTTCCTTAAAAATACATTGTTTTAATTTCGATCCACGAAAGATTCTTTATCGCGCATCTATTTGACGAGTTACACGGAATCCTTCAAAGAAATCGCGTTCTCTCTTTAATTTGCAGAAACGCCGCGAGCGGTACTTCGCTAAGAACATTGAACTCTTTTCGAGCCTTGTGTCGCCGCCCTTGTTCATATCGGGTCTACAACTTTGACGATTAGAAAGAGATGGGGGACAGATGCGAATTTACCATAATCGCTGGGTCGTAGCGAGAAACGTTTGCATATTAATATAATCAATTAAAATTTATATGCGTTATTCATTTTTGCGTATTATATTATGCACATTATGCATATTAAGTCAATTGATTAAAAGTTTATTCTTAAAATATAAACATGCAATACTAAATGGATTATATGATTACGTTAAATTATGATGACGAAAAAATAATTTTTTATTAAATTATATAGAAGTTAATATACATATCCGAAATTGTTTAATATATAAACACGTTTAAACATATCCCTGAACGTAGGTATTCGTAGCTCAGGTTGTAGAGCGTTCGATCAAAAAGCAAAAGATGTGTTTTGGATTTCGAGATCCGATCAAGAAACTAAGGCTCAAAATTTGATTACTGATCCATTTATCTCTCGGAGAAATGAAGCGGAGTGTTATAACTAGATCTTTTTGCTTATAATCCATCCTCATTCTTTACATATCCTTGCCAATAATACAGTTCCTATTCTTAAAATTGAGATTATTAGTTTATAAAATTGTTAATTATTAGTAGTGAGATTAGTTATAAAATAGAGTTTATTATTTTATACGTAGAAGTATAAAAAATGCGCGATTCTTCAGTGCTTTTTTTAATTAGTCATTTTTCAAGCTTAGTCAAGCGCAGAGAATCTATAACATAATATTATCTATTTTAAACATATATACCTGTCTCTCTTTCTTAACACGATGACTGCCGTTGATACCATCTTTGATATACACCGCATAATAAAAAATTCATGTTGGCGCCATGGGCAAACCGCGCAAAATTAACGTGTTAACTTATACTCATTCTTGTGATATAAAAAAGATCCTTTCCTTCTATGTTCTGAGGAGGAAGAGACCACAAATAACGAATATCTTCGTTTAATATTGCCAGTGTGTTGTTTAATATCCCACGATGTATGTACTTCTGCTATACGTTGAGGGGTAATATAAGCATACTCTCAAGAAAAGATCACATTATTAGCGGTGGAGGTCGGAAGTGGACCAATCCTTTCATCTCGAATTGTAGCAGTAGATGTGTTTCCTTTGGAAGATTTGAGCTGGAAGTTTCTCGCTAGCTCAGAGCGCTAGTGCAATCGTCCGAAAATCTCTAAAAATCGAGCAGACTTAATTTGTTTTCTTTCCGTTTTTTAATTTATACGATATCTCACATAAAATATTTAAATTAAAAATATTTCAGCGTTTAAAAAATGCTTAAATACTTATAAGCATATTTTATGTTTTATATGTTATGTATGTTGGTATTCGAGTTTCACGTTTGTCACTTCATTCTTTTATACGATTTCCGACTAACGTTTTTACATTAAATAATATACGAGAAGTGTATTAAATACACTTTTAAAATGCACGATAAATATCGTACCATGACGGTGATGCTTGGCAACAAGATCGATGTATCTATATATCTACACCTCTCTTTGGCTAAATACAAGAATAAGAATAAGTTTTCTGGAATTGTTATTGAAGCCATAAATTAACATATGAAAGCTTTAATGAAGACATTCTTCTTGAACGATATTTATGTCCTTTTAATCGAAGTAATAACAATTATTTAACGCCGTTGTTTAAAAATTTGCGATGAAGACTTGTTTAGCGTCACTACTACAATAGAACTTGCTGCTAATATCATCATAATATTATTAAATGATGGAAATTCAGGCCTATTAAATGTTTTAAAGAATCAATTGCGAAAAGAGGTGAAAATCAATATTGTGTAACAATGGATATACAACGCATTAACCAATTCGAGCACTGTGCACAACAAAACCCGTACAAGTGTAATTTACTGATAAAAGAATCAGTAACAACGATGGAGACAAAAATTCGAGTGCTGAGGAGGTCTTATATGGTCCAGAGATAGCTGACTAGGAAATTCAGAGGAGTAAGCTAATTAATTTCACTTTTCATTTTCGAAAAAGCTACTATTGAAACTTTAAATGCTTCTTCCTCGAAAACGATTTTTCTAACCGCGTTAACAACATATTTGAAAAACTATGAATCAATTACTATTTCCAAGGTTGGACTTTGTTCATCTTGTGAAGAAACCTTCTTTCTTACTGGATGACCATGATTTTTTTGAATAGTTATTCCTTTCTATTTTTTTTTCTTATCAAAGAAAGAATTTTATTTCTGCACAAATTTTTTCAATTTTGTTATTTTTTTATCTTTTTTTTTTCAGTACGCCAGGTAATTGTTTTTGTAAATATTAATATTTATCGTTAATATTTTTTGATTTTTTTTATTGCAAATGGACTGTTATCAACACGATCATTATCTTTCTTTTAGAGAGTTGACTTTTGAATCCTAAGAAGCATATGCATGTGTTCCTACTGAATTAAACAGAATTATTTCTATTTCTTCCAATATTTTATCAATTATTGGGAAAGTTACAAAAAAATTGATAATTATACAAAATCTCTAAAAACAATTGTACTTTTCTAACGGTTACAATGGTTTGTTGGTGGCAACAGCATGGAGATTGCAGCAAGTTAGAAGTTTGAATCACATTATCACTGAATGTCTATCAATAAAAGATGATCATCGCAAATTGGACAGTAATTTTTAAACGATACAATTTTCACGAATTATTTGTTTAATTATTCCTTAGTTGTTTTCCTGCTAAAATATGAAATTGGGAGCAAACGATCCTTAACTCCGTTTCAGACTATAAATTTACAACTTATTTCTTCCTTTCATAAGATTGTAGTTAATTCAATAAGCCTCCTAAAGTTGTAAACTTTTAATACAAAAAAACTACATAATTGACGTTTTAAACTTTAAAATGCTTTATCACATTCTTAATTTCTATGATACTTGACGTTATTTTAAAATAATCCGTTCAAAGGACTGGCAATGAAGAGAAAGTGATTACGAACGGTTGTATATCAGCAGATACTGTACACTTTCTTTAATTAACATATTTTTTTTCCCCCGAAGCTATGTCGCTTGCACCGATCTCATATCCCAGGTATTCAGTCAGCATGGAAAATACTGAGCATGAGTGAAGAAAACCGTACGCAGGACGAAACAGATCGTATAACATTTTTCAGAATATTTACATTTGGGATGCCCTTAGACACTCTCTGAGAAAACTCTTAGATTAAAAACAGACATATTGCCAACATTGCAGTTCGAGAAAAATCATTCATTCGATCGATGCATTTTGAAGTAAAAACAGCGAGACAACCGAGTCTTAATAGCATCAGTGGTCATCCCTCAATTAGTGATAGCTAAAACATCTAATGACAGACAACAATTAAACGTGAACATCTCAACATTTGTATTTGAATACGTTGTCTACTTGCTTTAATATTGCTATCGGTACAGGTAAAATCACTTTTATCGAATCTTTTTTTATTATTTGTTCAATTTGATAATATTTTCCTACTCTCTACCTACATTATGTGAAGTACACTTCTCCCAATAAGCAATTCGTTTCCTTCTCTTAATTTATTATCTCATTTATGTTTTTTCAGAATTTCATGGGAATCTTTGTTTTGCGAAAGCTGATTCGATTTGCTATTTCCACTGATACTATACAAATCCCTTCTCTGTGTAAACTAAGTTTATAACTGCTTCCCCGCGGATCTTTGAACGAGTAACGGACGAATAAATAGCATAGATTGTGTATCATTATGCATTCTGCTGACTCTAACTGAATAATATTGTTTTCTTCTTGATATACATTATTGCGATAGCTATTACTTTTAATGTGGAGGAAAATTTTTACGTTGATTGTTCTGGTATATTCATTTTAACAAATGAAAATTATCAAGTCTTTACTAATGTTGCAGTGTAAGGCTAGAATGAGTAATCACTTTGATGCTGGTTTATTGGGTTTTAGTTTGATTTCCATTTTACGATCTTCCTTGGACGGCATTCGCTTCGTCTTCCTTGAATATGACAAACGACTTCTGTTTATTTCACTGTATGCAAGTCTAGAGTCATTGTTAGGTTTGGAAGTAATTTTTAAGTTTAGAGAATAGATTTTGAAGTCCAAGTTAAAGTAAGCATCAGAGAATTTCGTAATTGCAAGGTTCTGGAAAATGAAACGCGGATTCTCGAAATCTGGATCCGAGTATTCGAATATTCACACTTGAATCCGAGTATTTTAGTATCCAATTTCGGATCTTTCATTCTATTTATTTTCTTTTATGTACAAATTTCATTATTAAAGCAAAACGTTTGAAGTTAAAAATGAAGAAATACCTGTGAATGGTTAAATTTTCTTAGTACTTATTTAACTTTAAATATTATTATTAAGTACTTCGTATATATTATATTACATTATATTGAAAAAATATGATCTTGTTACTGAATAAGTAATATGCATAAGCAATAAACTAATTTTTTCTACTTTATTTTATATTCTTTTATTCATTCCTTACATCTCATTATTCGTAATTTGTACTACAAGCTATAAAAACGAATAATTGGAATGAATGCATCTTTGCTAATACGGATTTCCATATTATTTCTTGTCAATGATAATGCTTCAATAAAAGTAATTAAATAGTTTGTAAGATGTTGAATACTCATGAAGCTTCGGAAACTTATCGAAACTAAATACTTTGAAACATATGAGTTAACGATCACGTGCTTCAAATGTTTCAAACTGAGAATCAGATTCGAAATGATTCTAGTTTATCATTAAAATGAAAGAAATAAATCTGTTTCAAACAAATTCTTTCAAACAAATATTTTCAGAGTGTACTTTTCTGAGAATTCACTAATTCCTATATCTTTCTTGAAATCGAGGATATTACAATTAAGAGGAAATAGAAAAGAAGATACAAGGATAACATAAAGGAAAAAATCAGAAAAAGGGAAAGCAGACATGGTCATGATCAGGGATCTATACCACATATGGTTTTCAAGGAAGAGATGAAAAGAGTAAAAATCAAACAAGAAGGAGATAGGAATTTTGTTCTATTTATAGTCTTTTCGGAAAAGTCATAAAGATAACAGAAAGAGATAAGAAAAGGAAGGGTAATTATGGCGATTAAGGATTGGATCAGTCAATAAGTACCTATGAATTCAAATCAATTTCATTAATCAATTCTCATCTCCTGGGTTTTCGTAATACTACATAAAAGCAATATTTCAATATTAGGCTGTAATCCTTTTATATAAGTTGATTTTGAACTCCAGTATCTGTAAAAATTCCAGACATAGTGCGCTTCATAAAAGATCACTCACTAACTACGCCATTGATTTTAACATACTCCATTTCCAAATCTTCGCAAGCACTGGAGTTTTTCCGTAACAGATCGTAAATGTCACGCGATTTAAATGTATGACGTTTAGCTGAGCACATTAACGCAACGTTTATTAAAAATTTATTCTTAAAAAATAAACATGTAATACGAAATGAGGTATGTAATTACGTTATGATAGTAGAAAAATAATTTTTTATTAAATTATATGGAATTTAATATACTTATCAGGAAATTATTTCACAAATAAAGGCGTTTAAACTTAGATCTAAATGTAGGTTTTCTTAGCTCAGTTGGTAGAGCGTTCGATCGGAAAGCGAAAGGTCCTGGGTTCGAGTCCCAGTCGAGAGAACTTCCTTTTAAGGCTCGTAAATTTTCTAAGGAAATCGCATTTATCTCTCGGAGAAATGGGAGCAGAGTTTGTTGTTAAAATTCCCTTCTTTCGCGATTTATTCCGCCTTTTTCGCCCTAACACCTTCTAAACACACTTTCCTCTTTCCCTTCACCAGTATCGATCAATTTGATCAATGTGATATTGAATGGCATTTAATAGTATTATATTGATATTATATTAAATCAGTATTAGAGAATTCTAACACAATACTAACAACAATATTTATCCGATCCAAATGAGATCGATTGATCTTCATCATATAATACTTTATTTGTGACTAACCCGAATAATTACTAACCCCTGTCTCATCAGAAGTGCTGTGATTGAATTCATAATACACTAACCAAACCATATTATCAAGGATCTGTGATATCTCGTAATACTAACCACTTCATTATCAAAATAATAACACATCATTAATCAAAGTGATCTCATGATACTAACAATTACCGAAATCAAAGAATGTGTTATGTTTTTAAATATATAACCCACCGACTTTTTTCATGTGTTCAGTTTTGGGAAGAAACCATAATTAACAACAACAGGGTGGCCAGGTTTGTCACCTCTGCCGCCCCTCTACCAACAGTGCGTCATATTAGTGCGTATTTATCGAACATCCTTCGATATATTTGCTACTATACGTTGAGGGATAAAGAAAATATACGCACATTGAAAATAATGAATGAGTTAGTTATGGTGGGTGTGTCTAAAGCAGGGACCAATTCTCCCCCCCTTCTCATCACGAGTCGTAGCATTTAGATGTGTTTCATTAGATTTCAGCTTGGAAGTTCCTCGGTAGCTCAGACGGCTAGAGCAGTTGCCCGAAAATCTCTGAAAATCGAACGAAGACCTAATTTTTTTTCTTTCAATTTTTTAATTTGTACGATATTTCGCACGAAACATTTACATATAACATATTTCAGCGTTTAATAAAATACTTATAGGCATATTTTATCTTTTATAAGATCTGTATCGTGGCTAATAAATAGAGGTTCATGGATACTTATCTGGTTACCTTTCTGTTTGTTATTTGATTCTTCCAGGTGTATGTCAATTAATATGTATGCAATCACAATTAAAACACGATAAATCCCATACTGTGACGGTGGTGCACCGCAACAAGATCGATGTATCCATATATGTACATCTCTCCATTTCGAAAACGAATATTCGTTACATCCTGTGGAATTACTCCAGATTAGTCAGATTTTGATTAAGCCACTTCAAAGAATTGACTTTAAATGGATGAATTCGAAAACGAACGATTGGACAACGAGACAGAGAACGATAGGATGAAATAGGAGGTTAGCTGATAGTTTCTTATCTTTCCTACAAGTGAGGTACCAGACTGACATTTCATCTTAATGAGATAGTTGAGAATGTTCAGTAAAACTAAGACAATACAAACCGTTCTACTGATTAAAGACTTATCGACTTTTAGATATAGTCTTATAAATTTTGTATGGTCTCGGTCAAATTTAGACTGCAGACTTAATATTGGTCTTAGGAAATGCAGAATGCGAACTTAAAAATTCCGATTTTACAAAATACAAGATACTGAATTATTACTTAATTAATGATTTTACAGATTTCAGAGTACGGGCTACTTACTTTATTGTCGGCTTCACAGAATACAGAATATAAAACTAGAACTGTGGAGTTTGCCACGAACGCCACTAAACTCGGAGCAAACAACAGCTTATTTGCCGACCTGACTTTGACTAGCGCAGTCACGCTCCTTCTATTTCTTCATTCTCGAACGTTCCCAGCGAACGGCTCCATCAGGCGTGGCGAGAGAGAGAGAGAAAGAGAGAGAGAGAGAGAGAGAGAGCCAGAGAGAGCTTTCGCCCGACACATAGTTGAGATTTTATCTTCTAATATTGCAGTTTATTGAGCGCGATCTGCTTTGATCTTCTTCTTAATGTTATTAATTATATTATTCATATTTATATACAAAATTCGTGCCGTATTTAATGTTTCTGGAATAGTAGCTTCTTCACATTCCACAGTTGTTTTATTTTTCTCAGTACTTTCTATTTCTTTTATACACATTACAGTTAATAAAGGTAAAAAGCTTGTCTCGTCGTCCCTACAGTTTGCTGATATGGAGTGCTTCGATATCAGATTACATGTTAGTAATGTTCATCTATCGACCTGACTTTGACTAGCGTAGTCGCACTCCTATCGTTTCCTTCTCACAAGCCTTCTCGTCGAGCGGCTCCACTATGCGTCTCGAGAAAGAGAGATAGAGAGAGAGAGAGAGAGAGAGAGACCAAAGAGTGGTTTCGCCCGGCAACAGAGCCTTCGATGCTACCAAACTGTACACTCGCGTCATGTAGTTTAATAAATCCAAGTTAGTCTTTCTCACTTATATGCCTTCACTCTCTTACCGGACACGCCTCCTTTTCCTCAGGAGCACATTTTTTGGCGCCTATTTGGGCGACGCTCCAAAGAACTAATTGCAGACTTACTTGCCAATTAATGAATGGTTTCACAGAAAGACAAATATTCAGGGTATATAAGCCTACATACATTTTTTTGTACCATTGTTTGCAATACTCGCGCTGTGGGACGCTCTCATAGACGAGAACTAATCTTAATTGTTTGGTAAATAGAGTGAGATAGCGACTGTAGGAGCGAGTGAGATAGAGAAAAGCGCCAGTGATCGCTAACGCGCAACGCTTGCTATATATATATATATATGTAACACGTTTTTTATTTTTAAAATAACATCTTTTTATTATTATATTATAAAAAATTACAATACGTCAATTTTACATTACTATGTGTCATTACAATATCATATATATATATATATATATATATATATATATATATATATATATATATATATATATATATATATGTATATCATATAATTATTAGTTCATTAGCTTAGTCTGAACTTTTTTTTTGCAATATTTTAATGACATTCTATATGCTTGGAAATATATGTAATTGTATTTTAATTCATATTTTATTTATTCCTGCAAAATTTTATTTATTAATTGCACCTATCTATAAAATAATGTGCAAGAAAGTTAAACACAATATTGTGCACATCAGTAAATGTACACAAAAAATGTAATGTAAACAATGCTTCTTCATTTAATATTTTTATAAGTTTACTTATAATTTCTACTTTATGACAAACGATATAAAATATAAAATATTGCGCTATTCGGCAATATCTAAAGCATGCTCTGACCCGACTTTGATTAGCGTAGTCGCGCTCTTTCCGTTTCCTCTCTCTCTCAAGTGTTCCCTGGGAGCGACTTCACCATGCGTGGCGATAGAGAGAGAGAGAAAGAGAGAGAGAGCCAGAGAGCCAGAGAGAGCTTCCGCCTGGCAACAAAGCCTTCGGTGCTACCGAACTGTACCCTCGTGTCATGTAGCTTTATAAATCCAACTTAATCTCACACTTGTATGCCTTCACTCTCTTACCGGACATGCCTCTTCTTCCTCTGCGATAACGACGTGTCGAAAAAGTATGGCGTAGGATTATTGTTCTGATGTCCAGATCTTTAATTTGACTACAAAAATTTTCTGCAGCATTTTGGTTTAAGTATTTCAAATTTTGTTTTGTAAATTTGCAATCTTGAAGCATTTTCCACAAACATTGTTTGTCTACAATTATTTAAACATTTTAGTTTATTTCTCTTTAAAAAAGTGCAGCTTTTTTCACAACAAATTCCATATTATTTAATTTATGCGATGCTTTTTGCCAAAATCTCAATGTTCGCTATTTTTTTTTTTTTTTTGTTATAATGCTGCTGAGTCCTTAGTAAATATTTGTATTGAAAGAGTCAAATAAATCTTCCAAAAAATATAATGCTTCTTTTGTTTCAGTGGTGTTTTATGACAAAATCATCCTTGTATTGTTTATTGTTACTGTATCTGTAATAAAACACTTTAGTAATAATGTTTTTTAAGGAAGGACTAATATTTGTTCAAATATTAAATAATAATTGTACCTTCATTTAAAGATAATATGCCCATAAAATCTGCAACAGTATGACTCAAGACTTGTACAGCATATTTTACTTTCATTTTCGGAATTAAATGTGAAAAAATATGATTACCCGTTAACTTTTTCATTTTTCGCTGATTTTCAAAACATTTTTGATTAATTTCATAAGCTGTTTTTATATGATTCCAAGAAACAAAGTGATTTTCACCCTCGAACAATTTTGCATTTTTAGCTAAAAGTCTTTTTCTAAAAGATTATTATGCACACCTTTTTGAAGATACACATAGTCATATAAAGGTACAATACGTTTTTGTCCCACATAAAATATATTTTACATCTGCAATTCTGAAGAAAAAATAGTAAATGGTATTATAATTAAAAAAGATAATAAATATATGTGAAAATCTATATGTATATTTTACTTACTATTACGTCTAAAATACTGTGCACATGATTCCTGTATTAATGAGGTAATTGCAGCAATATTTGATTCTCCTTGATCGCAAACAATAGCTTTAGGCTTAAAACCACATCTTTGTAGAAATATAAACCATGTTTTTACATATTTTATAAGTCTGATAAATGATGTTCCTTTATTACAAAAACCATAACCAATAGGCATTTTCAGTACAGATGCTAAACATTTTATACGAAATGAAATAGCATGGTCTACAAATCTTTTTGTTCCTCTCATTCCTCAGTCTTAAAATTCAACAATTTTGTCGTTTTTAACATCATAAGTAAACCAAATTGAAGAAACATTTTGTTCCAAGCAAGTACAACATTTAAATCTTTCGAATCAATGTTTTCAGCTGTTAATGTGAAATATTTAAAAATAATTTTATTACACCCAGTATCGATTGGAGTGCATTTTAATTGGATATTTAAAATATTAGAAGATGGACATAACAGAAATTTAGATATATATTAGGTTGGCAACTAAGTGATTGCAGATTTTAAATAAGAAAATATTGACAATAAAGATACAAAGAAATAAAAATCTATCAACAAAATCCGCTATTACTTAGTTGCTAATCCAATAATTATAACAAGAACAAGATCTGCGATAAATTCTAACGCAAAACATTTTTTTCTGTAATGAATGTTTTCTTGCCTGTAAAAAATGTATATAGAATAAAAACATAAAAATAATGTATAGAATATGTATGTACAAGATATTATAAAAATAAGAAAACTATAAGAAAGATAAAGAATTATGTACCTGTGGTGCAACATCATTATTTTTTAATATCATGTTTACAAAATTTTCTCTTACTTTTTTGTTCTATCCCCTTGGTTTTTATATTTTTTTCTATCCAATATTATTTTCATTCTTGTTTTATTTTGTTCATAATTCTATTAATACGTCTTTGCTTTAATCTCAGTTTTATATTATTATCATATAATTTCAATGCAAATGGAGACAATTTGTTCTTTCGCATTATTTCTGCCATATTAGACCTTCTTGGTTGTGATTCACAGAATAGTGATTGAATTGATAGAATTTCTATTACTTTTTGTGGTTGTCCATAATCTTGTGCTAGCTAGCTTTTGAGAAAACTCTTCTATATTGTTTATTTGTCTTGTGCATATCTCTGTTCCTACCATGGAGGGAGTAGCAGCTCAAATTAATCTTCTCAAATTAGAACTTCCACTGTATTACTTCCTTTAAAATATTTGTAGCATACTCAAAGTCGACTAACTTCGCTTTCTTAATATGATTTCAAAATTAAGTTTTTCATCCACTTTACACATAGCTGTAAATCTTTTGGAAAACTGTTCGATGGCATATTAGATTTTGTTGTACAATTGAGCATACAACACGGTCTTCCCATTTTTATCATTTTCAATTTTTTTATTAAAATATTAACAACGTGCATCGTTGGCTGTACCACGTGTATAAGCATTCATAACAATGGATAAGCATATAGCAAACGGTGAACGTTAGCGCTCACTGGCGCTTTTATCGATCTCACTCGCTCCTACAGTCCCTATTTCTTTCTATTTACAAAAATATTTAAGATTAATTCTTGTTAAGAAAGCATCGCTCAGCTGCGACACTCGTACAAAAAAGTTTATAAAATTAATAGCCTCTGACAAATAATGACTCAATTTATAGTTTTCCTCTGACTGAATCCTTTTAATTATCCCCTTCTTCATTTGCACGTAGCTGACCATCAATGAAACTTGTCGAGGGTAAAGGTTTGTTTCCTATTGGATAATAATTTTATCATTGGAATTCTGATTGGTTCATATTTTAACGAAAGATCTGTGGCATCATGAACCGAGGTCTGACTAACGAAACTAAAGAAATTGGACATCTAAATCTTTTATCTGGAGCTGATTGTGAGTGCACGTGTGGCCTAAGGTTCTACCATTGGGAGAGTTGAGAATGCCGCAAAAGGATCTCGAGAGTTCGTTTCGAAAAAGATCGAAAAAATGTGTCCCACTTTGTTCATCTTCTGTTAAGTGGGTTCCGAGATTAGGCGTTCCTAAAGTTCAACAAGTACGTATTTGCAGACGTAACACTTTTTATTCTTATTTAGTACTTACCACGTAATAAGAAAATATTATTACTAAGAAACTTAGAATCACAGTACTTAGAAAATATTACATACACTCAACAATATTAATGCGATACTCCAGTCCAGTATACTTAAAGTTTGCATTTTATTTGTTATCACAGCAATAGCATGATAACTTGGAAAACCAAGTGTATCAGGATATCTCGCAATTGGTTAATATTTGGGTTATTCTTTAAACATACATGAATTTAGTGCTTCGAGAGGGCTCAGAGGAGATCTGAGTGATCTCACCAAAAAGATTTCACATTTAACGATGAGCATTTCTGTCTTCGACGAGAACACTGTGATGACGTGCTCGTGAACGTTCTAAAATATTTATATTTTAGTTAATATATATATTAATATACAAATGAATTAATTTATCGAAATCGAATGATCTTTTCTTTGATTTACAATATAAATGTCCTTTATCTCTCTCTCTCTCTCTCTCTCTCTCTCTCTCTCTCTCTCTCTCTCTCTCTCTGTATTTCTCTTTTCCTCTATTTATCTCTCTTCTCTTTGAAATAAACGCAACACGATAATGTAATATATTTGAACACGTAACTATGTAGAATACGTATCGTTATTTTTTTAACATCTCGTATGGTGCGTGCACGTAATAATTTAATCGATCTATCATCGGTATTATTAAATTATAACCACCATTAATAATTTTATCAGCTTAAATGACCGTCTTTATTTCTTTTTCTTTTTTCCTTTCTTCTTCTTCTTCTTCTTCTTCTTCTTCCCTCGTTCCTTCATCTCTAACCGATGATAAAAAATCTTCAAGCATGACCTTACAGAATTTCATTTAAATTAGTTCAAGGAATTTTATTTCCGCGTTCTTATCTTTACTCTACCCCTGATAAAGGTAATCAAAGCAAGATTTACGCTTTTTTCTTCTATAAAATATCGAGAACGTGCTCACGATCCTCGTTATGTTAACTGTACTGCTTGCTAACGTAATGACGAACCGAGTGGGAAAAAGAGAGAGAGAGAGAGAGAGAGAGAGAGAGAGAGAGAGAGAGAGAGAGAGAGAGAGAGAGAGAGAGAGAGAGAGAGAGAGAGAGAGAGAGAGAGAGAAAGAGAGAGCCAAGTACGCTTCTCTTGGGATTGTTTAACTTTGCGGAAATCGGCAGATTTATATTTGCTGTTTAGTTTCTCTGTGTGTGTTCGATCGAATAGCCGATACTGCAGTATTTTTTTCTTTTTTTTTCTATATCCCCACCCTCGAACCCCACTCCCCTCTGGACCGTGGCGAACAATCCTTCTCGACATTCTCGCTGACTGTGAGGTAATTAAAGCTCGCGTAGATTACACCGAAGCGCGAGGAAATGCATTTCGCAGTAGTCCTCCATCACTATCTCTATTCTCTTCACCCAATGACCCAACCAATTTTACATTTGATACTCAGCAGTTGCACTTTGGGTCGCTTAACTGACCCCATTTTCTCAAATATTTTTTATTATTCTATTAATAAGCCATTACCGAAATGTCAGTTCGAACGATCAAATAAAAATTGGGGACAAAAGAAAAAAAAAAGAAAAATTTTTCTTTGCATCGAGAGGACCGAAAAAAAGTACGTTTAATTATCTAACGACAAGAATTCGATTCGATCTCAATGACTTGAACGGAACGAAGGTGAATTCACGAGAAGAAAAAAGAAAAAAGAATAAAACAAAGAATTATATTGATATTATTATTATTATTATTATATGTACATGTACGTATATATTAATATAATATATAATATTTTTATATGATATAATAAAATTATATATTATAATATATATACCTACAATAAAATAGTATATATTTATACATACATATATATATATATATATATATATATATATATCTTTTAATATTGTGTGAATATATTGTGCTTATATATTTATATAATATTAAATATAATATACATTAATTATTAAAGCATATATGTACATATACATATATATTAATCACAGAAAGTTTTTTTTTCTGATATAAGCGACATAAGAATATTACCGTCGGTAATTCTACTGTCGGTAACACTAGTGTAGGTAATTCGACTGTCGATAACTCCACATTTATTGGTAATAATATAATAATAATAATAATAACTAAATAATTCTTAATATTTTATTTATTTGTTATAATAATTACTAATATCTCGCGTTTACGATATAAATATTTAATAACCTCACTACGACAATTAATATTTGCCGTATTTATAATAGTTAATAACATACTGCTTGAATAACAATTAGTAACGTTTATCATGGATGATGACTTTTTGAATCTACTATTCGACAATTAATAATATCCATTGGGTTAATATAGCGAATAACAATAACTTAAAATTCACAATTTTAATAATTATACAAATTATACAATGGTTGGTAATGTTATGCAATCATATAATAATTAATTAATAACGTTTCATGTTATAAATAATCATGTTCAATCTAATTTCATACGTCAATAGTAATTCACAATGCTATGGCTTGGTTCTAAAAATTTTTATTAATAAAATATATGTAATTGTAACTTCAGTAACTTGGATAATAAAGCTGAGATAGTAGAGCCGAGACACTCGTATCAAGAATGTCTAGACTATATACGGCGATAAGCGCTGGGACGGAGCTCGATTCTCGGAAACGTCAGCTAAACGAGGCAGCATCACGCCACCCGTTGTCCTTGATCAAAAATGCGCGTAAGGAGTTGCGAGTGTTTATGTCAGGCAGTGACGCGCTTAGGACTCTCCTGCGTGGGAGAACCCAGACGCCCAAAGTAGGCTATACCCGCAGCTCGAACAGATCAGTCGCAAAATCTTCCGTTCTATTCGAAAGTCTAACTACGATTCTGAAATGTTTCCAAGTCCATTAATTAACTTAGTCTTCGCTCACCGCACAAATAGATAGGTTCTACTCTCCGATAGCGGCGCGAATAAATAAGTCTGAAGCTCATAATTAAAAATTGTAAAACTTAGAATCTGCGTATTAGCTCTTGTGTTATTTCACGACGTTGAAATACGTCTGCTCATAAAATCATATAATCATATAATCAAATAATATCAAATATAATCATATAATGAATAATTAAAAATATCAATATAATCATATAATCAATCTCATAAAATGAATTAACGTGGAATTATCACTTAATTAAACCGAGTCTACGTACCGTTTTAATTCACCGAGCTAAACCATTTATAAATAACCGTTGTGAATATTGTGAAATTGTGTACTTCTGATTCATTTTTATTTTTATTAAACATTGTTATCGTTAAATTCTATGACTTTTATCACCATCACTTACAACACCCAATCTACTCCTTTTGGAAATTATTTTACTCATAAAATTATCCGGTGTTCGATCGTTACATATTTACATTATTATATTTTACATATTACGGAGGCAATTTATCAATACGGAAGCCATCAACGGGATTTCTTATTCACGATTCTACTACTTTTATCAACCACCACATTTGCAAGAGTAAGTATCATCGAGAGATATAAAAACACGAACAGGATTATTAAGGTAGCTGATTTTTCCAAGTGTCATTATTAACGGAGAGAACATTTAATACGCCTCAATCCTGAGTTGTAGTGACCAAAAACGAGGCAAGTCTGGAGGTTGGAGAAAAAGTTTTATCCTTGGCCCAACCGTATCAGTGGTTCTTGAATCAGATTTATTTTTATGATTACGTTCGACAAGGACGTGACATATCATAAGACAAAACTATTGGTGGCAGCAATGGGTTAGCAAAGCCCCTGAGGAGATTTGTGTATATCATTTATCATCTTTCTTTGGGTATATTCTCCGAAATAATATCTAAGAATGGCTACTACGTGGAAAACAGCTACTGCCAAGTCTCCCCTCATTGAAGATGAATTAAGGGCTTATGAGGGAAAATTAGACGAACGCGAGACCAAAATACTAATTTTTATGGAAGAAAATAAAGCAATGAAACAGAAGATAAATTAGTCAGAAAAGAAAGTCAGGGAATGTGAAGCCGAATTTCAAAAGCAGGAGGTAGAATTTCAGGAACGACTAGCTAAAATCGAGGAACGCGAAAAAGACGTACAGGAACAGATCCGCGAAATAGGAGATTGTAGGATAAAACTGAATGACCGACAATTAGAAATGGAGAGACGCGAGTTAGAAATAGACAGACGTGAGATAAATTTACAACGTCGCGTAAACGAGTTACGCGCAAAGGAACTGGACCAACGGCAGAAATCTTAGCGATGAACGAAACGCGTGGAACAAATCGCATCCCGTTACTTACCTGTACGCATCGTGAAGGAAATCGGTATTCTTCTCAAAGTAATTTGGAACCGTTTATCGACATAAATACGCCAATTCAAAAAATGAATAAGAATGGTCGCATCGCGGAAGAAGAGAAATCGGACCCAAAATTCGCTCAGATGAAACCGACTCGAGCATATGCACGATAATAAAATTAAAAGAATAAAATTAAAAGAAGTAACGGAAATAAGTCCGCGTTTCGATGGGTACAATATATATCTGTGCTCCAATTTTCGAGGGCCTATAAACGAGCGATAGACTTGTTTCCTAGTCATAATTCTGCCGAAACTGAACGAATGTTAGTAAAAAGAATACGAGCTAAATTAGGCGGACATGCATATTTGCTATCAGGGTGCGTCGTCCAGAATGCATTGTCTTCCCCGTTGGTCACGCAAGTACTGTCCATGAACACACAAATGGTTCCCTTCTCGAGAATTACACTATTTTCTTTGATCTTGAATCGGCGTTATCGGCAGGATGCCTGTGTTGAAAGTGGCCTTTCAGGATTCGGAGGTCGCGTCCATTAAGTATATTCTTCGAGAATTTCGGTATAAACCTACGGTAATACCCGGCGAGACCTAAAAATTGCCGAATATTTTTGACCTCCTGTGGGCGCGGAAATTCCTTTACCGCGTTTAACTTTTTCGGGTCTGGCTTTACTCCGTTTCCCCAAATAATGTGACCCAAATATGCTACCTCTTTCTTCAAGAATTCGCACTTGTCCAGCTGCAGCTTCAAATTAGCCGACCTTTAACCTCTCCATTAATTTATTAAATTTTATCTCGTGTTCCCGGAGTGACCTTACGCATAAAACTATATCGTCTAAATAAACAAACATTTCTTCGCTTTGGAGTCCTGCCAAAACTATTATTAATCTCATTCTGTTGAGACATACGACGATTATTTCCGTGATTGCTACCAGTCACTGAAATTACCTTAACGCTAGCTACCACATTTAGACTTCTGGATTTCAAAACGCTAGACTGTGAATCCTCCTGGTTCTCGTACATTGTAAAATTTTTCAATGTTAACGTTGGCACGACAATCTCATGGTCCTCATTATTAATGTTAATTGCCCTAAAATAGGCTTGACCCTGCTCGTTTCTAACTAGTGCGTCTCCCATATATATTCCTGGCAAAGATTCTAACCTAGGTATATATCCTTCTTTAGCTTCCTTATTCTTTACGTGACACTGAAACAGTGTGAGTGCTGGTTGTAACGGGGATATGAAATAATTCTCTATCGACGAACGGTATCTCCTGATCTGCAATTTTGACGCACTGCTGGGTGTAAATCATGTCTGCGCTGATTTCATTTAAAATTCGCTTCCCAAAATTCCGTCCTGCCCTATGGGAAAGTTCGGTTCGACTAAAAGGAAATGGATTGGTTTCCCGAAAAGATTTACATCGAACGAACCTTTCGTGCAGATGTGGATCCTTGTTATACCACTTATTCTTATCGTCTCTTCTTCGTTAACCCTTTCTCCATTTTTGACTATGTTATATTTTATTATATTTATTTCAGATCCCGTGTCTATCAAGAATATCGCTGCCTTGTTAAGTTCCACGGTATCAAGGTATATCGCACTTTAGCCATATCTAGTAGTGTGGTTATTAAATATTGATGTCGTAAACGCGAGGTATTATTAATTATTATAACAAATAAATAAAATATTAAGAATTATTTAGTTATTATTACTATTATTATTAGTGTTACCGACAGTAGAATTACCGGCAGTAAAATTCTTATGTCGATTATAACAGAAAAAATACTTTCTGTGATTAATATATATGTATATGATGACACAAATCTACAAGTAACCTATTTTTGATTTTAGAATTCTTTATGGTTAATGTCTATAAGATAGTCCTACGAAAATATACACATCTTCAGCTGGTGCCGTGACAATAGCAATTGTTACTCTCTCTCTCTCTCTCTCTCTCTCTCTCTCTCTCTCTCTCTCTCTCTCTCTCTCTCTCTCTTTCTCTCGATTTTTCGAGCTATCATAGTTATCTGCAATTATTCGTTACTATAACGAAATAAGATAATTTGCTATTTTTTCTGTTTTTTATTTCTATTTTTCTTAAAATACAATAACTTTGATTATTATGCAACTTAAAGTATTTCATTTTATTTGATGATGATTCGAGAAAAATAAAAAGAACAATTTGCAAGTTGTTAAAAGTATTTGTCATTGTAAATAGAAAAAAAAAACAATTCTCAATGAATTTATACTTAAGTGAAAAAAAACAAAGAGCTTAAAAATAAGAAATGTTCGGTCGTATCGTACAATATAGTTGAAATACAATATAAACACTAGTTATCTGATTAAAAATACTTCCTCTCCTTCGCTCTCTTTTTTCTTCTTCTTTTGAATGCTATAAAAATATCTGAATACTGTGTCTTAAATATATGAATATTAATATTTGAGAGAGATAGATTGTTGGAAAAGTTAGGGCGTAGTAGGAAAAACAGGAAGTGCCGATATATTGGACAGACTAAGGATCACGAAAAAGTCTCAGCAAAAAATACTGTTTTCGTGTTAGGTGTCTTTTGCTACAAATTTCTCGACGTTAAATATGATATTTAAAAGTATATAACACAACATACATACAGAGATACATAACAAGTTTATTAAATGTTATTCGTTAAAAATAGTTTAGGTTAATTTTATAAATGTAATATATCAAAACTTTAACTAAATTTGTACCAAATTATTAAAAAAGCGTAGCGTACAAAATTAAAATCAGGGTATATAAAATATAATAATATATTAGATTTATTTTTTTGTTAACCTCATAATATATTATATTTATATTTATATTACATTTTTTTTGATCAGATAAGTAGTGGTTAGATCGTACATTAAAAAATTATATCTTATTTCAAAAAGGTATATTGTTCGATCAGATATCCATTAGTAGAACATTTCGTAATTTCATGTTCTTTATTTTTCATGCAACTTCATCGACAACTCTAATTTGTTTACTGTTCCATTCATAATGATAAAATTATTTATTCATTTTTATATATTTTACCTTTCGAAATTTACTTTCGAATTAATTTAATATGCTATAGTGATTTATGAAAAATTATTATAAAAAATCATATATATATATATATATATATATATATATATATAAAATATAATACTCCGTATCGTAAATAAAATATTGCATTTTATTAACGGAGCTCCGTATATGAATATATTTCTGAATGAATTAATTCGCAGGAAATTAAGAAGGAAAGAAAAAAGAAAAAAGAAAAATTGTAAAATTTCAACGAGAAACGTTAAAATAAAAGATAAGACAAAAAGTGTTATTTTTCTTTTAAAGTTATTTCTCTGTTTCTTTTGGTCGAAAAAAACAAGGAACTAAGAGAAAGAGAAAAAATCCTGAGAATCACCCATTTCGTGAGAAAAAAAGAGACGAAAAAAATAGGAAAACGAACGGCTCGTAAGCGCTGCGACATATATTCATTTTTGTATATTTACTAACGATAAGGCGATTATTTGAACTTAAATAATTACGAGTAAAGACAAACCAAAAGAAGAAAAAGAACAATTTTTTTCAAAATAATTCAATCGTACGGAAGGTCGGCGATAAATTTTTATCGAATTGAAAACATTATGTTTGTATTTGTTTCTTCTTTTTTCTTTCTTTCTTTTCTTTTTCTTTTTGTCCTTTTTAATATATCGCTTCGAATGATTGCATTTTATTATAATTTTTTATACAAATTCATCGCCGACGATATGCGTCTTTGAAAATTGTTAATAGTGAATGGAATTTGACATAAATATACACTCCTGTATGTGTGTGTGTACGCCCGTGCGCACTTGTGTGTGCGTGTGTCTGTCTCGGTCTCTATGTGTCGAACTTTCATAGACGAAGATCATGGAACATTCATAGTTAAATGTTATTATTTTTTTGAAGAGTAGACAGTTGGAATACGGACAAAAGGACTACAACCAGCGGAGTCAATGCCACCAACATGTTCACTTCGTTACCGCTCGGACATTGACTCGCTGCTGGATGTTTATCTGAAACAAACGTTATGCCATAATGGTATATACTATTAAACCGTTGTCCCATTGCCTCTCTAAACGATTACGAAATGATAATATATAATTGAAATTTATATTTTTATATTTATGAATAGACTGTTGTACTTAGAAGAAAAAGAGAAAAAAAAAATGAGACTGAAAAATTTTATTCGAGCTTGAAAAAATAAATGTCGCGTGATTCCTTTATTATTTAATATCGAAATATATTTCGTCGTACAATCTTTTCTTTTTTTTCAAACCTTTTTTTTTTAAATATCTTTGTTCTCTTTAACTTCTTTTCTTTCTGTTTTCTTTCTTCTCTCTCGAACGTTTATCCGCGATCGCTTCTATGAAATATATATATATTTTTTTTAATACTTCCGTATAATAATTTTATAATAATTTTGTATAATAATTTATTTTTTATAATTATTTGACAATTTACATCGCCGATGACACGCCGTCTTTGAAAATCGTTGATTGCGAATCGTTACATTGAATCTTGTAATTATTTTTTATAATTATTTTCAATTGAATATTTTTCTATCGTAATAATTTTATATAATAATTAGTAATAATATTATTATAATTATTTTGTATAATAATTTTTTATAAGGAACATAGTAAATTAATTCGAGAATAAATTTTAAGAAGTTAAATGTAATACCGATTAAATAATTTTGCGATCGCTCGTGCAAACTAATTTTTTATAATAAATTTCTTTTATGAACCATTGTAACATGGTAAATTTATTCAAAATTCAATTTTCAAAAATGTAAAAAATTTAAAAATGATTAAATAATTTTTGAATCACCGTATGAAGCTTTTCAGTAGGAATAACATATTTTAATTTGAAGAAATGAATTATAAGAAATGAAAAAAGAAAAAGAATATTTTCATCAAGCTAAAAACTGGACTGCTCGAACCCCTTTCGTATGAATGTAATATAATATTTCTAATATAAACACGTATCTCTAGAATTTGATATGAAAATATTTTATCGCTCGATCTTTTCTCTATTGACAAGTTTTTTTTCTAATAATATTTTCGATTATATTTTTGTTTTGTTTACTTTTCTTCGAGCGATTACTTGTGATCGCTCATACGAAACAATTTTTTATAATAATTTTTTATAAGCCATTGGAATACATTAAATTCATTTGAAATTAAATTTTCAAATGTAAAATATATAAAAATGGTTAAATAACTTTTGAACCACCGTGTAAGGAATTTTTATAAGAAATTACGAATTTTTCTTTTTCCGTACCTTTTTCTTTCTCTCTTTCTTTTTGTTTTTTTTTTGTTTTGTTTCTTTACTCTGAAAGCAATAAATCGCAAACTCCCGGATAATAATCACGGTCATAACGAACGATTGGAATAATACTAGCAGGACGACTTTAAAGAGATTGCCTCGAAGCGATGCAAACAACTAAATTAATATGTTCTAAGATCTCGCGAACCATCTCGGAGATGAGCAAAACGACCACACGATCCGAAGCTAAACGTTTCTAGCGAGGACATCGTTTCCATTATCGCTCTTTTAAATATAATTTTCATAGAAAGATATATAACGTGTATATATGTAATACGTACATATAATATATTCAGTTGTTTGAACACGTAATTATAAACCTCTAATATAACAATGTACTACATATATATATATATATATATATATATATATATATATACACATAATATATATACACATCATATATATACACATAATGTGATTATACAGATTTACTTACGATGTACTTACACACATTTATCTAAAATATATAATGTATAATATTTTTTCTGAAAATTTATATATATTTTTATATATTTATAAATTGGTTCTTTTTTTTCTATATGCACGATTCGTGAAAAGTCAAGTAGTTTATCGATTCCGAAAGGTCTTCCGTTTACCGAGCAGTTGCTTTAACCATTAAGTTATCCAAGCCCTTCGTATATAAAAGAAATATCTAAAATAAATATCACGCACACAACAAGTATCTGATAGATATATAAACATAGTATATACATCTATGAACGTTCTCAATTCCAAAACAGAACTGTCAGTACATCGTAAAATATATTTATCCATATATGCTAAAAATGTCCATATAAAGAAAATATAAATTTTTTTTATTAAACTTATTCATACGATCGATAGTCCATTATGATAAGACACCCAGTATAATGGAATTATAAATTTCATATGCGAAAAATTCATTAATCGAACGAAAAAATAAGTAAATGACAGGAGGATACGTTTCGATATTTTGCTATCATTTTTTGAGACACCCTGTACAATAGAATTATTAATTTCGTATGCTAAAAGTTCATTAATTAAGTGAAAAATAAGTAAATGATATTGAAAATAATTTAATGTCTTACTATCTAAAATGATTTAAAATTGTCATCATTTTATGGAAAAATACCCTGCATAATATTACCTACCCCCATTTCGTACTCAAAATATTAATTAACCCCTTAACATGTACGCTCGAGTTAATTCGAGCGCGCTAAACAGACCAAACTGTGCACACACGAGATAATTCGAGCGGCGTTGTATTATTTTCTAATTATTTTTGTATTTTTTTAATTATTTTGCCAAGACAATGTACTAAATTGTGTTTTTTTACATTATTATTAATTAATGAGAGAGAGAGAGAGAGAGAGAGAGAGAGAGAGAGAGAGAGAGAGGGAGAGAGAGAGAAGATTGGTGTATGACCAACAGGGAATACGCAGCGACGTGAGTGCAGGAAATTGTGGAGCAATCCATCACGAGTGGTGTAGGCGAGTCAGATAAAATGTTATATTCATACCTTGATGAACGTAGAATTGTAAAATATTGGAAAAAGGTTGCTTTCGATATTATGAACCGCATGATACTGAATGCTTATATTATTTACAAGGGAAGAGTTGGCAATAGAGCAATGACACGTTTAGATTTCATTTCTAAAATTATTTTTGATATTGAGTGTGAGTGGATGAAGGAAAAGAATGCACAAGTCTTTCTAAAATGTTTGTCTAAAGGAAAATACATTTGGTTCAGTAAAGTTGCCACAACGTAACTTACGGCAATGCATAGTTTGTAGTACCAAAAATAAGAGAAAAATATCTCATCTAATTTGTGTGCGATGTAAAAAGGAAGTTCATCCAATCTGTTTTGATAAACACCAATGTTTTAAATTATAAATGTTACTTTCAATTAAATATTGTTAGCTCTTAAAATTTTTCATATATATCATAATTGTAAATATTGGCAACCGTTTTCACGTCGTACGATTAGGCGTCTTCTTTATTGATATTTATTTTACGAAGGAAACCAGGAAATATATAGGAACTTGAAGACTTATAAAGCTAGACTACATGGTGTAGTTAAAAATTGTTAGGGCCTATATATACCTGAAGATTCAACTTACGTAATAATTGCTGTAATATGTATACAAGAAGATATGTCAGGTGAAACCGATACGATTTTAACGAAAACAAAAAAGCATACCATTTAGTTAATATGAAATATTTGGGGTATGAACCAATTAATAAATTGCTTATATTATAAAACTCCGTCGAATAAATGGCATGGATTGCTATATTCTCTAAAAAAAACTAATCTGGCTTTGCTTTTATTTATCTAGATCATTCAAGATCATTTATCACGTCCAAAGAGAAGACCAATGTCATCTGAGACTCCTTATCACATTCAAATGAAAATAAATACTTTATTGTCTCAATATGGGGCATTTATTCTATGATGAAGGCAATTTGTAACACTATCTCCAAAGAAACTTTAATATTCATAAAAGAATTTATTTTATATTATGGCCGAACTAAACGTACCATTAATTATAGAGAGACAGCAAGATCTTAATGGCAACTTCGAAGGTAAAGGAACAACGAAAGAGATCAAGCCAATATATTATAATATTTGTTAATTTTCACAACTATTTGTAATATAGAAGATGACGATTGAAACATGAATTTATCACAAATTCAATGGACCATCAATGATGTGGAAAATAATGCAACAAGGCGAACGTCGTCTCTAATTAAATATTACTTCTTCGAAGGTTTTTAATGAGATAATGAAGAAATACTGAATATACTAATAAACTGATAATGAAAAACTACTGAAACAAAAAATATTTCCAAGACTGAGAAAAAAGTATTAAAAAACGGTGCTTTTTATGCATTGAATTGATTCTTTATGCTATAACATATAAGAAGTATCATTACCATCAAACAAATGCAAGTTTCAACAGAGAAAACACATCAACAATCCATCATACTGTATTAAGAAGAAGTTATACAGAAGCGAGTAAACAGAAATGTGGTCAATTTCAGAAGACCATATCACAAAGGAAACATCGGACATGAAAGAATTATTAAAACAAATAATTAAAAACATTGAAATCATAACTATAATGATAATGAAATAAAATTCCATTCTAAATCAACAAATGCAACAAATAACCACAATGCCTCAATTTCTAACAAATACGATACTAATGAAGAAGTAATAGATACGCAACTAAAGCTGAGAATCACAAGGAAACAATGGAGCGATTTCTTTCCATCAATAAGTACGAAATTCATTGCAGCATGCGACTGTGACGCAAAGCATCCGAACTGGGAATCGAAAATAACATCTTCACGAGTTAATATACTAAATGAATAATTATACAAAATTAATCTGATCATCCTCTCGATAGGTGAACAAATCTAGTGGCCGTCAGCTTATAATAAAACTCCTGATCAGGAAGATTATGACATCTTTAAATATTTAAATCAATCATATTTTAAAATAGAATTATGCTTTGAACTTAGTTCTGACCACTCACCTATAATAATCACATACTGTAACAAACCAATCCTTTATAAAAATTACTAACCCTCTGTAACGAAAACACACGCAATTCAAAGAAGCCTTAAAATAAAAACTGAATTGGAACATTCCGCTAAGAATCCTTCTTCAAATTGAAGAACCTGTATAGAAATGTAGTAATAGAGACTTCTCAAAGAAGACCATTAACCATATATAATACCAAGTTAATAGATAATTACCAAGTTTTTACATCAGGTGTAGTATAATATTTGATATCTCGCACAATGTCCAATTGATTTTCTACTCCCTTCCGAAAGTTGTTTAACGGTTTTACGAGTTACCGTTCAGAAGTTTGTCGATCTTTCTTTTCTTTTTGTCGATCACCATCACAGAATGGTCTTCAAAGAATTATATTGTAGCAATAAAACGTACACAATTGGGTCTAGATTTAGAACTGGCAAATAAATATCTAGGTCCGTATTCTGTACAGAAAGTGTTGCGAAATAAACGATATATCGTCGAAGAAATTGGTGACCACGAAGGCCCCTCGTGTGCATTTATTTCTGCGGACCATATGAAACCGTGGGTAGACTATCGAATATCGAATGGGAGAGTAAATTTGAAAATGAGTGTGAAAAAGAAGGCATTCATGGACGAATGTCTGAACAGAATGATCGAATGTAGGATTAGACAAATGTTCGTTTGTGTAAGTGTTGATTTAACTATAATACAGTTTACAAAAAGGGTTACAAGAGGCTTTTTCGAAAGAAGAAAGTATCCCTGCATAGATAGTAATATTATAAGAAGTAGAAATACTTGATAGGCCGAGATCTAACGAACTGCTTATAGGGAAAGGCGTAATTCTACATAATTTAAAAAATAGGGATATATCAGCAAACTTAACAAACAATAAAGAACAAAAAAATTAGCATATATAATACATTCTAATCAATAATAAAAATATATAATATATTCTAATCAATAATAAAAGTATATCATATTCTAATTAATAATTAATGATAAGAATATATAATATTTACGCGATGAACTCTAAAGAAATAGTAGTAAACTTCTCTGAACCATTAGTAACTCTGACATCTCGGCAAGGACCTTTAAGATTGTTCATGACTATAAATTCAGAATTCATTATTTAAAAGAATAATAATATATACGCACACTTCCACTTTTAACTAAATCGCTTAACCACGTTAACCATATAGCTAGATCCTTCGCTTATTTTTAATGGAAAATGCTGAACTCTAACACTAATAGTAGATAGATATTTTGCGCGTTAAAACACGTGTTGCAACGAGGGTGTCACTGAACACTATGAGAATAACTCGAGCAAAGCGCTAATACATGTTTACTTTTCTTGTTTGAAACGAGACAAGGGAGAATATTCGAACTAGAAAGTGCATATCGCATATTACAAGGAACCTTATTAGTTCTGATAGGAATATGTAAGAGTTTCTCAGAGTTCCTCTTTTTGAAGAACGTTCTTACCAACGTCAGAATTGTACATCTAGAGGTTTAGTATCGATCAATCCGACGTCCTGTCAACAGACAAGCCCATCTTGATTACCTTTAGTTGACAACAAATCTTATCCCTTCGGCCAGTCAGTTTAAAACGGGCAGCAAAATGATGCGACCATTTCTTTTAAGAAATATTTAAAGTCGTAAAAATATTTCAGTTTGCATTTATCACCGAAAATAAGGATTGTTATGGTGGCTTAGAAGTAGATTACCTTCTACCACATCTAGTGTAAAGACAACGACTGTAAGATAAGTTGAGAATCTATCTTGTTATTGCATCACGAGTCTCTCGATAAGTTCACTTTTTCACATTTCCCTTCTTTACGTTTAACAAGTCATTATAAATCTGTATTCTACCTTTATATTTTATGGTCAAAATAAGTGAAAAATTAATCGTTTTTTAGAGTAAACAGGCTTCACTAAGTCTGTGACTCGGGATGTGACACGACAATTAGAACAAGTAGATCTACTTGATAAACCTAAATATAACAAAGCGCTTATCAGGGAGTATGAAACCTCAAGAAAAATTAGGTTGGATTCATTGAGAAAATATATGTAATTGCGATTTCGATCTTTAAATTTGTCGATTGCGTTGCGAACTGAACTCTCGATTGTTTAAATGTATTAGGCCTAAGCTTGAATTTTTAGACCTCAACTAATCATTCGACTGTTTCATTGTTTGACATGCCTTCTGAAGACTATCACGTCACCGTTTTACCATCCCTTAAAAAATATATAGAGTGTTTGTGTATTCAGTGCTGTTCCACTTGCTCGCAACAAGGAGTCGTCATCCTTCTTCATAGCTATTGTCCCGTTCTATAGTCCTTTACATAATGATGTAATTGATATCATTTAAAACGTATGTAACTTGATATCTTTTTCAGTTTTACTCATTTACTAGTATATTTTTCAATTCATTCCTCTAGATCGAGATCTCCTTTAATCCGATCGAATATTGATAATATTAATTTATCTCTTTAAAATTCCGTGCCCTTACTGTGTCTTCCTGCGAATAAAAAGAAACGTTTGAGTCAGTCATGCTTATCACCATTTGCTCACCTTGGCTCGATTCCGAGCATACTTTTTTGCTTTCAGTATTGTTGTCTCCGTCGTTATTGGCCATATCTATATCTTTGTTGTTACTTCTCTCATCAACACTGCTTTCCTATTGCCATCATTGTCGTCTGATATTATTGATGTCAGAGTTCATTCACACATTTAATTTGTTTACGTTACGTTTTTTTCTTTTTCGATGTGTCTGAGGAATATTCCTTTATCTTCTCTTTTACTCCTCGTATTCAAAAGCATTGAGACAAATTCTTTTTAAGCAACTAATGTATTATCAGAACAAATTAACTTTCCTGAAGAATAATTATACAGAAAGAATGAAAATCAAGGTAAATACTACCAAGTGCAAACATATCTTGTACACCTTAAGAAAGAATCAAATGTTGAAACTTAAAAGAAACAATACTGAAATTCCGCAAACCAAAATGGTTAATTATTTAGGACTTTAAGGTAATATGGAAATAGCATAACACTACTAAAATCGAACAAATTCGATGAAAAAGCAGACAAATGACATGGTTAACTGGTAAAAAATCCATACTCAACACGGAAAGAAAATTACAAGTCTATAAAATAATAATCAAAATCATCTAGGCAAATACAACATCACTATGGAGTACACAGCCAAACTTAATGCACAATAATCTATTATACCATGTACAATCGTGAACGTTTCATAGTAGATAATGAAATATGGAAACTATGGAACTATGGAAAGTTTAAATACTCCTACGTTACAAGAAGAGATAAGCAAGGCATCAGCGGCTAAAAAAAGAGAGCGGAAACGCATATTAATCTGCTAACCAGCAGAGTTTATTGTGAATACAATTTGCGAAGGCTCAAAAGAATACATCTTGGAGACTTGTTAAAAAATCAAACAATACTGATATATTAGATCGATTGATCATACCAATGGAGACATTGTTTTAAAAGGGACAACATCCAGGTGCTACTTTTTACACTACACGATACAACAATTTATCGAATGTTTATTACTAATAAATTGTGAAGAATATGGGAGATATTAATATATATAAAACCTTTTTTTTGGCATACTTAACATATTTTGTTTACCTACGCTTAATTCTGGACATACTTTTCTGCTTTAGTAATGAAGACTCGATCGTTGTTGGCTATATCTGCCTTTGTTACTACATTTCCCATCAACACTGTTTTCGAGCCGATTGTTTTGTCCTGTAATTATTTTCATGCTTTTGTTGTCGATCGTTCATAGATCCAGTTTGTTTACTTTTCTTTCTCCTCGATAAGTCTAAGAATTGTTTGAACGTTCCTTCACTATCTCCTTTTTCCCTCATATTTATTAATTTATTTTTAATCGGCACTTTTGAAAAATCGATGCTTTTTTAAAACTATTGAACTATCAAAATACCACGCAATAGACAGTGCATTATTCTAAATATCGGTTTCCATCTATAATGATCATACGGTTCCGAGAACGTTCTTAGAATCGACATATATATATATATATATATATATATATATATATATATATATATATATATATCGAATAGCGAACTTCGTAAAAATTTATACGTTCCAACCATGCATGTGCTTTATATCTCACTTCTGATAATTTGTAGGACATGCATCAAAATAGAATTGATACGAAAAATATAATGACATATATAATGATTAACAAAAATCTAATGTGCAAATTTTGACTGCCTAGTCACGACTAACTTTAATACTAATGGATACACAGTATGTTAGTGTACGTGTCGCTACTCGCGGTCTTTGTAGAGATGCGCGTAATTTGATTGTTACACGTATAGCTATAAGAAAATTTTAAAAGTCATAGATCCAGTAAAAGAAGTGAGAAACCGAGATAGTAGAAACTGTTAGTCACCCAATTCTTTCCTCTTTACTCCTCAAAACACGATGGTTCGCTATAAACCCGTGTTTACATTTAGATAACTTAAATAACTTCCTTAAACTCTCAAATGTTTTGCATGTATTAAATTTATGCTATAAATAGTGGTAATATTTACTGTATCATAAAAATACTCATGATGTGAAATTACTCTTTAGTTTGTAGTATTCTATATTTTTAAAAATCTCAAGGATCCATTTTTTCTTGATGCGACATAATTTCATGAACTATCAACAAATTATATATCTGCAAAACGTTTTCTTAATTTGAAATTTTTCAAAATTTTCGTAAAATCAAAGCTTGTTTCGTTACATAATTCATCCTACGTCTTTTGTATGTGTATATTGTGATACCATTTATGAGAATATTTTTTTGAATATTTTTTTTTTTTAGTTTATTGAAAATAAAAGTCGATATTTCCATAATAACCGCTTTCACAATAAAATAAAAATGACATATTGGAATATATTTGCATTTAAAGACTGTAATAATAAATCAGTTCAATTTATATTAAATAGAAATTTAATTGCTAAGTGGATTTCCTTTCGGATTTGGTTTTATCAAAATTACAATGCTGTTATTTAAATGTAACATTCAAAAGAAGGGTAAATAGTTGACAGTATAAGGGAAAGAAAGAAAAACGACATGAAAGACAGAGGCACATAGGCAGGAACAGAGAGTGTGAGATATAGCATGCGTTGAAAGTCGCTGCGTGGTTTTGTTTTTTTCTTCGTCTTCATTGTGCGTAAGAAAGAGATAGAATGTTAGTTTGAATGAGATAGAGGCATAGACAAATACCAAAGATAGGAGAAGATCTATTGAGATAGGATATAAGTTACATCTTATTGTTTCGATTGAACAATAGAGAAAGATAGACGTAAATAGATGTAAACAGAGAACTATATGACGACAAGACGTGCGCGTTATATTCTACATGTTAGGTCGACTCATTTTTCTGCTCAAGCATCACTCCTTTTCTTTTATTCCATCCTAACTTCTTTCTAATCCACCATTTGTTTTTCGAACTCTCTTTGTCGTGTCTTTCTTGTTTCATTTTTAGTAAATGATACAATTGGAATACAATTAAACATTATTTTTATATATCTACATAAATTATTTTAATATTTTTAATATCATTTTTAACTGTTCGAAATCTATCTCTCTCTGTCTCTTTATACTTGAAATTAACCGATAGAGCAACTGAATGAAGGAATGACACGGAAAACTGAAGCTGAAAAAAACAAATTAAACTGAACTATGTTATTTAAAGAAGTTCCATTTTTATCGTGTGATATCGTGTGATATCGTGCGATAGCCGCACATCTAGATCTTTCCATGAACCTCTATTTATTAGCCACGATACAGATCTTAAAAAAGATAAAATATGTCTATAAGTATTTTATTAAATGCTGAAATATGTTATATATGAATGTTTCGTGCGAAATATCGTACAAATTAAAAAAACTAAAAAAAAAATAGGTCTTCGTTCGATTTTTAGAGATTATCGGGCGACTGCTCTAGCCATCTGAGCTACCGAGGAACTTCCAAGCTGAAATCTAATAAAAACACATCTAACTGCTACAACTCGTGATGAGAAGGGGGAATTGTTCCTGCTTTCGACACTCCAATCATAACTAAGTCAGTTCTCTTTGACAGTGTGCGTATTATTTCACCCCTCAACGTATTGTAGCAAATATATCGAAGGATGTTTTAAAACCGCACTGTTGAGAGAGGGGCAGCAAAGGTGACAAACCCGCCCCCCTCTCCTCCTCGTTGTTGTTAATTACGATTTCTTCTCCCCCACTAAACACACACTTGACAATAAAGTTGGTGGGAATGATATTTCAAAACACAGCTTATTTTAAAAGCTTTTAGTTTCTGATAACAGTCTTTGATAGATAATAGTATGAAAGACAGATGGTATTGAAAGCCAGTTGGTATCTAACACAGTTTATATTAAAGCTTTATGTGTGTAGAAGTCTTGGATAGATAATGGTCAGGTTAGAGAGGTTAGTATCATGAGATTATGAACATATTTTTTGAGATGTGGTTAGTATTATGAGAGATCACAGAACTTTTAAAAATACGTGTTAGCACTTATAAGATAAATCACAGAGCTTTATTGATATATGGTTAGTAATGTTATGGAATTTAATGATTTAATGATCAAATTTCTTTGGTCCATTTATAATGGGGTTAGTAAGATGAAGATCTTTGGATATAGATAATTAGTTAGAAAAATTCTCACTGATACTGTCCTTAATACTGATTTAATTATTTATAATATGAATAATACTGTTATGGCATTTCGTATTATCATTTATCATCAAATTATTACAGGTGAAGGGAAAGAGAGGGAAAATGTATAGAAGGTGTTCAGCGTAAAAGGTGGAAATATATCGCATAGAGGAAGTACCCCCCCCCCCCCAGTTATAACAAACTCCACGCCCATTTCTCCGAAAGATAAATGTGATTACCTCAGAAAAATTACAAACTTAAAAGGAAGTTTCTCTCGACTGGGACTCGAACCCAGGACCTTCCGCTCTCCGATCGAACGCTCTACCAACTGAGCTAAGAAAACCTACGTTTAAATTTATGTTTAAAAGCCTTTATTTGTGAAATAATTTCCTGATATGTATATTAAATTCCATATAATTTAATAAAAAATTATTTTTCTACTATCATAACGCAATTACATACCTCATTTCGTATTACATGTTTATTTTTTAAGAATAAATTTTTAATAAACGTTACGTTAATGTGCTCAGCTAAACGTCATACATTTAAATCGCGTGACATTTACGATCTGTTACGGAAAAACTCGAGTGTTTGCGAAGATTTGGAAATGGAGTATGTTAAAATCAATGGCGTAGTTAGTGAGTGATCTTTTATGAAGCGCACTATGTCTGGAATTTTTACAGATACTGGAGTTAAAAATCAACTTATATAAAAGGATTACAGCCTAATATTGAAATATTGCTTTTATGTAGTATTACGAAAACTCAGGAGATGAGAATTGATTAATGAAATTGATTCGAATTCATAGGTACTTATTGACTGATCCAATCCTTAATCGCCATAATTACCCTTCCTTTTCTTATCTCTTTCTGTTATCTTTATGACTTTTCCGAAAAGACTATACATATAACAAAATTCCTATCTCCTTCCTATTTGATTTTTACTTTTTTTCATCTTTTCCTTGAAAACCATATTTGGTATAGATCCCTGATCGTAACCATGTCTGCTTTCCCTTTTTCTGATTTTTTCCTTTATGTTATCCTTTTATCTGCTTTTCTACTTCCTCCTAATTGCAATATGCTCGGTTTTAAAAAAGATATAGGAATTAGCGAATTCTCAGAAAAGTACAAAGTACAAAAAATACAAACTATTTAATTACTTTTATTGAAGCATTATCATTGACAAGAAATAATATGGAAATCCGTATTAGCAAAGATGCATTCATTCCAATTATTCGTTTTTATAGCTTGTAGTACAAATTACGAATAATGAGATGTAAGGAATGAATAAAAGAAAATAAAATAAAGTAAAAAGAATTAGTTTATTGCTTATGCATATTACTTATTCAGTAACAAGATCATATTTTTTCAATATAATGTAATATAATATATACGAAGTACTTAATAATAATATTTAAAGTTAAATAAGTACTAAGAAAATCTAACCATTCACAGGTATTTCTTCATTTTTAACTTTAAAACGTTTTGCTTTAATAATGAAATTTGTACATTAAAAAAAATAATTAGAATGAAATATCCGAAATTGGATACTAAAATACTTGGATTCAAGTGTGAATATTCAAATGCTCGGATCCAGATTTCGAGTTATAATCGAGTTATAATTCGAGTCCTTGTTATTAATCAAATGATTTTGTTAAACTTCATAGCGTTGTAAGATTCTGTTACATGACGGTTCTTTTATGTACATGGTTTAGTTAAGGATTGGCAAATACCTTAGATTAGATATCGTTTTGAGAGTTTTATTTGTTCTTAATGTGTAATATGTGCCAAGGGAAGGATAGTTCTTTCTGAATGTGATTTCTGGTTTTTTATTTATTTTTATTTATTATTATTTATATTTATTTATTATTATTTTATATTTATTTTATTTATTGTGGGAATAGAGATGAGGATCTTCTTGGAGCTCCAACAATTACGTCTGGTATGACCTTGAAGTGGAAAAAATGAGAAAATAAGAACAATGACAATATATCTACATTGATGAAACTGATTTAACTGTTTCAGCACAGTTCATGGATAAGTTAACTTACGTCAAATATTGTGTTAGTTAATTGTTAAAACATTGGAATGAGTGAACTGATGGTTGTTATACGAAATAATACTTTATATGTACATATTATAAATACATTAATATAAATTTTCTGTATCCATAGTGTCATTATTTTATTTAGTAACACAAACGAAAATTGTTTTTAAAAATTGTTCATAGTTGTATACACTTTTTTGTTTACACTATTATTTAGTTATGTATTTGTGTTATTGACAATTTTTTTATTTGGTGGAATTTGATTTATAGCATGTTATTAATTTGTACATTTTTTAGCCTTATATCGCAAGTAACTAACATGATTTCACTAACGTATACGGTTGATGGTGACGTGTGATCACAGAAATTGTCAACTTCAACCACAAGTCACACTACTGTCCCCTTCATGACGAAACCTACAAACATATTAATATCTTTGACCAATGAATCCGCGTTTCATTTTCCATAACCTTGCAATTACAAAATTCTCTGAAGCTTACTTTAACTTGGACTTCAAAATCTATTCTCTAAACTTAAAAATTACTTCCAAACCTAACAATGACTCTAGACTTGCATACAGTGAAATAAACAGAAGTCGTTTGTCATATTCAAGGAAGACGAAGCGAATGCCGTCCAAGGAAGATCGTAAAATGGAAATCAAACTAAAACCCAATAACCCAGCATCAAAGTGATTACTCATTCTAGCCTTACACTGCAACATTAGTAAAGACTTGATAATTTTCATTTGTTAAAATGAATATACCAGAACAATCAACGTAAAAATTTTCCTCTACATTAAAAGTAATAGCTATCGCAGTAATGTATATATTACCAAGATAAGATATAAAATATAAAATATGTATACTTTATCAAGATAAAAACAATATTATTCAGTTAGAGTCAGCAGAATGTATAATGGTACACAATCGACGCCATTTATTCGTCCGTTACTCGTTCAAAGATCCGCGGAGGAGCAGTTATAAACTGCTAAACTTAAATTAATTAAACTTAATCGAAATACACCTGAAAGAATTAAATGACAAACAGAAAGGTAACCAGATCAAAATCCATGAATCTCTAGTTATTAACCATGATACAGATCTTATAAAAGATAAAATATGCCTATAAATATTTTATTAACACTAGGTTTTTGGGAGTTTCTTATATAGTAGCCAATAGGCCCTGCGATATACTTTAATATCATACGAATGGGCGTCTTACCCCTAGATCCGCTTGCTTTCAGTTTTATTCACTGTGTCCCGTCAACTGCAATTTCAATTTCACCCATTACATTTTACATGTAAATGTTAAAGTCCCTGTCTACAATAATTGTCTACAATAACTAAACTTATGCACACTGTCTTTGAAAAACTTTCTTATACTGTCATTGCAGCAATCATACTAAAGATCGTCTCTTGTTTTAGGGATTTCTTCGGCAATAGGCATAAGTGATTTCGTTGAAGACGAAAAGCGCAATTGAAATAATGAATTGGAAGCATCTTAGTAAAGATTTTTCCTTCATTATTATATTTATTATTGGAGGAATGATTTTACGAACGAAGCAAACATATAAGGATTGATTGTGAAATCAGCTAGCCCATTAATTTGACGGGTTTCGTAGTTAGGTATATTACATACAAATTTCAAAAATTAGAAAGCTTAGAAAAATATAATTGTGTATAAATTCTTTGGATGAAATGATTAATTTACGATGCAAAATGATTAAAATTAATGCTATGGTTTTTTGGGTATTTCATTTCGAAGTTTGAAATCCGTTAAATTGACAGGTCCCGTAAACCTTGTGTTAAAAGTATTATCTCACGTGATTTGTTTACAATAATACTCAAACATATGTATAATTTAACTTCTTAGGCACGATGCGCCACTATAGTGGATTTCGCGGATATCATTTTTCTGGACGACGTGCCACTATATTGGCTTTCGCGAATGTCATCTTTCTGAACAACGTGCCATTATAGTGGCTCACTCGCTCACCGTTTAAATTAAGTGATCGTTTCCATATGTTTTGTTAACATTGTTAACGTTTTATAACATTTTACAGCAGAGTTAACAATATACAGACAGAATATAAAGTGCTTGTTTTTGATACGTAGCGTCACAGGTATGAATTGTTGCTTTTCAGTTAAATAAATATACCATTTGCTTTTAATATGTCAGATGCTCTTTTTAACATGCTGATCCATATCCTTATAATTTTTTAGAATCTTTAACCTTAATATGTCGCTTGAAAATAGAAAAAAAAAGAGTAATTTGTTACAATTCAGGAACAGACTTGGAAATCGAAAATGATACAAACAAAAACATGCATGGTAGAAAGAATATAAAAAAATTGAGAATACTCAGTTCTTCCGAATCAGAAGATTTCGACGTGCACGGAAAGAACACCTTAGGAAAAATAATCTGGTCATATATCATTGAATTCTGCCGTACAGAGAAATAGCTCTGCACAAAGTTTAGCCGTGCCCAAGAGGTTAATGTCAATAAATATCGAAAAAAAATATATAATCAAAATTGTGTAATATGTATATAATTTTTTCATTGAAAGTATTACAAATTTTCTATTTCATAAAATCATTCTATCGTAAAAGAGAATTTGAATGAAACATAGCAACAATTTTTTCTTCGTCATAGAAAGTCTTTAAAGTATAACTGTCAGAAAATGAAAAAAAAGACTAACGGCATCGTTGTTCATCATAAAGTTTTACGTATAGTTTGCTTATAATTAATCTTTTGTCAGCGGATTTAGTGAAGTAGGCAATATTCATGCTACTGGCACAAGTCCAAGTACCGTGTATGGAGTATTTATTTTCTTATTTTTACTTGAATAATTGAAATTTCAGGTACAAATGTGTGATAAATTTTATGAAAGTATATTTCAATCTCTTGAAGAGTGTGCCTTAATAGTGGATAACACACATAATATGATATATTATTTACGGATATTATCTACGTCATTCATTCGTGCATTCGCATGAACAGATGATCTTGCAGAACCGCTCTTGACCTGAGGAAAAGCAAGTCTTATAAGTCACATATTTACGGATTTTAGTCATATAATGTATGACATATAAAGAGCATATTTATCACAATAATTAAAATAAATCATTGACAGAAATCAAAATTTTTGATAATACTGCTTAAAAATTTCTAACAATATAATAATAACATTTATTCATGATCTCTTAGAATCTCAATATAACCATCTCATAACTATTATCTGTTTTACGAACAAAGAAAAATTGCACATTTATAATTTAAATACAATCAAATGATTGAAAAAAACAATCAAAATTTTTAATAGACACAGGTATAAAAGTCTAATAAATTTCTCAAATTAATTAAATTGAATGATATCAAACGTACAACTATAGTGCATGTTACAGAAAATGTAAATTTAAAAGATATCGAAATAAAAGTAATAACATCTTTAGGGAAAACGGTACAGCAGTAAACAAATATTTCATATCGTGTGAAATTCATTTTTGATAAGACAAGAATTCATTACAGGTACTACGTTTTTAAAACGGAATTCGTCAATGTTGTCATATACAGAAAACTTGTTAACAATTATCAATTAAAATCATTGTTTAATTATTACAATAATATAAAAGCTTTAATCCATGTATTTGTAATTTCCGAATTCAACCCAAAACATTGTTCAATTCAGATGAAATTTTTTTTATTGGCTCTTTATGAACCGATTGTTCAAGGTACGTTCAGGATCCGGAATGTTTAAAACTTTTTTAGGGTACTACTTTGCGGAAATGTTGCTTATTAAACAAATGAAAGGGCTTTAAACGAATGAATGAGACAGAAGAGACAGTCCGATTTAAGAGCAATGTAAAGTACGGAACGAAAGAGAAAGGAGGAAATTGTAAAGTATGTAGGTTACAATAATCAAGCATACGGATAGCACGACGGATAACTCGAGTTAAACTCAGTCACGGAGAAGTATATTTGATTTCGTAAATTTCAGTAATTTTTCGATTGGACGATGAAACGTCCCATCTATAATTTAAAGAGTAATGTGAATGCTTGACACATTCTTCGAATAAAAAAGTACAAAAATGTTTTTATCAATATAATCTAACGGTCGTGCTCCATCGGAAATATTGTAGCAAATAATAATTCAATTATTGTATTATAAAAGCAAGATTTAATAGTACCAGCTTTCATAACAAATTCATACCGGCAAAATTAAAAAATCCTGACAACATTGAAGTACGGTATCATAAACAAGCTCAAACCAGATTAAGACTCATATTCTGAAGGAGTATCGGTTAGTTAAAAACGAAGATAGGATTGTATATATTTATGAGATAAAAGGAAGGAAAGATAAACGAAAAGGAAATGAAGTTTCCCATATCAATGGCAACGTTGTAAAAAAGTAAAGTTATTTGAGTGGGTGAGGTCTAACAAATTGCTGATCGGAGATAGTGGCTAATATAGTTATAATTCATAATTTCATTGTAGCATAAATGCTCATTTAAATCCTTAATTTTTTACGTTAACGGGTTTTTATCTGTACTTGTTCCTTTCTTATTGAACTAGAACAGATTTTTTGAGCAGAGCAAGTGTCAAATGTGATATTAAAGTTAAATAAGGATTACTTTTTAAAAAAGGTAACTTTTGAGCCTTTAATATTTAGTAGGACCACCTTTGGCACAAATAACATCTTGTAAGCGATTATGCATTCTCATTACTAATTTTTCTGTAACACTTGGTGATATGGAACTCTATATTTTGAGTATTTTGTCTTTTAAACTTGTTCTTGATTCTATATTAAATTTTTGTAATTCTTTTCCTATTATTGCTCATAGATGTTCAATCTGGTTAATATCAGGGCTTTGTGGTGGTGTGACTAACATGTGAGAGGTATTGAATATAATCCATTCCTTTACAATTCCTGCGGTATGTTTAGGATCATTATCCTGTTGAAAGTAAAAATCTTCGTAAATATCCTATTTTCTTGCACTTCCCTCTAAATTTTGTTCCAAAATGTTCAAATATTTGTATTTATCTATTGTTCCTTCTAAGAAGATCAAATTCCCGGTACTACCTGCTGCCATACACCTCCAGATTATAATTGAGCCACCCCCGTGTTATACCGTAGCACACAAGTTTTTCACTTCCATCTCTGTATTTGCTTGTCTCTAAACAAACTTACGTCCGTATGATCCAAAAACGTTAAATTTCGATTCATCTGAAATTATTACTTTATTCCAGAAAGAATCATCTTTGCTAATAAATTCTTTGGCGAATTTTAATTTTTTCTTCTTATTAATATCACTAATGTATGGTTTCTTTCTGGGAAACCTGGCATGAAAATCATTTTTACGTAGTATTCTGCTACATAATTCTGGATATACATCTTTCTTGTAGTTTTGGTTAACTATCGTTGCAAGTTCTGTAGCAGGAATCTTTGGATTTTTTTTTATTTCACTGATCAAAGCTCTTTCTTCTCATTCCGTTAATTTCTTTGGTTGACCTGAATGGTATTTATTTTTTATAATTCCTTCAGATTTCGATTTTTTAATAATGTAATGTATCGTAGATTTATTTATATTTAATAATTTACTTATTTCACCGTATGTCTTTCCTTCTTTATGCCACTTGACAATTAATATTCTCTTACTTTCAGAAATTTCAGATCTTTTCTGACACATGATCAATATCGTAATATTTCACCATGAATACTAGACTGTGACTAATAAATGTATATAAAACTACAACTGACAACAATCAATGTTTACAATTAGTACTGGGAAAACTTTGTTTACATTCATTCTTGACCTTAGTTCGATGTGTTCAAATACTTTTATGGCTTCAGCAATCGTTACATTTGTAAGAAATAAATCATAACTATTGTATATATATTTTGATTTGCTTGAAACTATGCTTATATAATCTAGAGAGTCATACCTCCATCCAATGTTAATAATATGTCGGTAAGTTTTCTATAATATACTTATTATAATTAATGAAGTATTTCATGGCAAGTCTTCAAATACTTTTGTGAGTCATTGTATATCTGTTAATTTTTCAACGCTATCTTATAGATACCATATCCTGTCAATACCTTACCTTAGCATTTTGTAGTTTTGTACACTTCCTAGTTATGCGGTTTCCTCTCCCTTATATTTGAAGTGTGTCATTATTTTACCATTCCTGTTTTTAAGGGTTTTATTCTATCAAAAATAAATTTTTTGAATTTATCTCCTAACGTCAAGACCTTCATTAATCGAGTCGAATATCAATAATATTCTATTTATTTCTTTAAAAGGTCATGATCTCGCCGCGCCTTAAAAAGAATAAGTTTGTTTTAGTCATACTTATTGCAGTGTGCTTACCTTCGCTCAATCACGAACATATTTATTTTCTCTCAGTTTGGTGTCCCTGTCGTTGTTGGTTATATCTGTATCTTCGTCGCTCTTTTCTCATCAAAACAACCTTCGTATTATTCATCGTTGTCCTGTAATGTTATTGACGTTTGTTGTTCTCTCGTAAATTTCATTTGATTACTTTTTTACTCCTAGGTGTGTTCGAGTAGATGGAATGTTCCTCCTCCTTTATTCCTCATATCACTATTTTTTAAACAACACTTTTCTTATATCACAGCTCTCATTATTGCTATCGGACTGCTAGTACGCCACGCAATTATGCGGTTTTTAACAACGTGAGTTATAACCATGTCTAGCAATTTATATTTATGTTTGTGTGTGCAATATATATATATATATCATGTAGCGAACTACGTGAACTTTTCGAATTTTCCAACCATGCGTGCAGCTTCTTGTTTGATATCTCACTTTTGATAATTTCGTAGAGTTGAAAAATTAATATATGGAATCGAATGATACATTTGATCGATAGAAGGCTTTGATGGCCTAATCACGAATGATTTCAATTCCAACGGATTACAGCGTATATTAGTTGCTAATGTGTTCGTTAGTCTCGGATCTTCATAGAAATCCGCGTAATTTGATTGTTACACAGACGCACGTATTACGTGTCTCGCATAGCCTGGGCCAAAAATATTTTTTTTTATATTTACGCCCTTGCTTTCTTCCGAGTTAAGTGCCTTTTTGGCCGTTACCTATTTGGGCAGTTCCTTTTGGTTCAGGATTGGTACTCAGTGATAAATCGATTATTGGTAGCAGAGCTGTGTCGACTGTGTCGTGTAATGAGATTCCAGGAACGTAGGGAGCTTAAGCTGTACGTGTGGGTGAAGGAAAATCACTAAAAGACGCAACCGGGATTAAGAGATTCGAGACGTGTTAACAATAACTAAAATATATTCTATGTTTACTTGTCGTTGGTTACAATGTAATTGTGATATACGTATAATATAAGTATGCACTCGAGTTATTGGTTCGCGGTTATACGGCTCTCAGAGAGATACTTGTTGACTTGACTCGTAAGAATCACCGCAGAATCGAGAGTGGTCCAAATGTGGCTCCAACGTCCTTGTTTCGGCGTCAGAGTGTGTTTGGTTCCATTGAAATGGGCCGCTCGTTTGTTTTGCCCCTAATTTCTTATAATGGAACGACCGTCATTTCGTGTTTAAGGATGACAATTATTGTGCAATCGCTAATTGTTTGTAATTATTCGACATATTAATGATTCTATTGAATGCGCTGGAAATTATATACTCTTTTGATGTGTGAGAGATTCTATACGTCAGAGTCCATACCTTGTTAACAACGCGATATAAAGCAATTAATTATTAGTTATAAAATGTGATTAGTATTAATTGTAATTATTATAATGATGCAAACAGTCTTATTGATAATTTGGATTACCGATCGATATTATCGATAGTACAATTATCGATACTTTCTTTTATATAAATTTATTTCTTACGGTTAATAGGTTAAAACAAAAGGTGATATTCACAAAATAGTTAATATTTTTAGTGGGAAGTATCCTGGGACGTGACACACGCATATGAGGAAATTGAAAATGCACATATTTAGTAAGAGTCTACAGTTTTTTTTTCTTCAAAGTGTTATATACCGCTGTAGCACTCACAACATTATTATTTTTTTACGATATACTGGTATCATTACTAATGCTAATATTATTATTGCTGTCGTTATTATTATTATTGGAAAAGACTGAATCCTGTAGAACTATATAAACGCACAAAACATGCAATACTACATCCTCTTCCAGCTATATATTTTAGGCCCCGTTACTTCCACTTCCGCAACGAGTAACAGACAATTGAAGAGAATCTTTTCCTTTCATCTCTATTTCTCATCATTCTGAACCATCCAGTTACGAAACAGGATTCTCTCGGAAATCTTCAAAATATATTCTCGTCATTACAAAATAAGTTTCTGTCCCTATTATATTTCTACAAGCAAACGAGAAAATAAAAAGAAGTAGTTTCTCGACAATAGAAGATTCTTTATGTGTTCGTTTCTTTTGGCGAAATATTTGTTGCACTTCCAAGACCTCAGAATCGAATTTATTGCTTTTTATTTAATGGACGATTTTAAGGTAATTTCAATTTTAACTTTTTTTTTTTCAAATGGGAACCTCCATTTTTTTATAATATCATTCGGGAAAAAATGACCTAAATATTTCATTTTGTTCATCCACGAAATTGTAAAGCTTTTCTTTTCTTATGTGCTCTTTCGAACATTTACTCTTCTTCTATATAGAACATTTACTCTTCTTGTATATAGATATATACATTGAGGTTTTAGTCTCATGCTAGCTAATTGACTACTTCGAACATTTCTTATCGTCACCTTTACTTGTGCGAGTCACCGAGCTCTCATCTTTTCGCTCACACTCAATTGACATATAAAAAGAGATAGCATATTCTACCTAAAAAAAATAGTGATCTCTTTGTATCCGCATTTAACTTACCGAGATGTTTAACAACATACTATTTCCTAGCTTTTGAGGTGAGTGAAGTAGACAAAAAATATTTACATATCTACGTTATCTATGATGGTTAACCGTCTACAAATTTTTTTGATAAGTTTATGTATGAATACTATTATTTACGCTTGCGCTAACATGCACGCACATTTGCATGAAAAGCAGTATGAAAGAAAAAGCACATTAATTAAATACTCTTTGTTTCGTTCATAATAATATACATATAAAGAGATTAAGAATTAAATTCTTTCAAACAAAATGAACACTTTTTATCTCTTGGGTTGTTTTACAAAGTTGCTGGTTATCAATATTTTTTTAATTCTGAAAATATAAAAATATATAGTTGATTAAGTGCGCAATTGAGTAAATGCACCATGTCGTCAAGGTAACATTTCTCGTAAACAAATTGTGACGAACGATTGCTGGACTTTCCGAAAATTGAGTTTCAACCGCGCCTCAAGAAGCGGCGACAGCGCTAGAATAAGGCTATGTCTTCCAAGACAATTCTTTAATGTATAGATTTTATTTCTCTTTGGAATCCTTTATGTTACGTGTACATATCAAAATAAACACATTACGTTTGTATATATATATATATATATATATATATATATATATATATATATATATATATATATATGCAGAGTTTATCGCGTTACTTTTCTTATAAACATGTGGTGTTTATATATGAGGTGTTCACAATTGGGTATATAGACGTATATATGTTTACTTAATATATGTATAGACATGCACATGTAAAGATACAATATTTCATCTTTCACTAACTGCTCGCTCATGGCTGTACAAACAAAGAAGAAAATTCACGCTCTTCTTATTGCTATTTTTTGTATATATAAACTTTTGAGTGACACATCTATTTTCTATGTGGTAAGTGTATAATATTAAAATATAATCGAGAGAAAGGAAGGAGAAACAATGAAATAATTGATTTCTTTCGTAATATTTCTGCTTATTTTGGCGGATAACTTTTGAATATATTATTTATTTTTTAATATAAAAATACATTAATTAAATATTGAATAATGTAATATTAATTTACATATATTTCTTGAACATAATTTATACATTTTATTAAATTTGATTATTTCGTGAGAGATATATCGTAGACATTACAAAAACTTATTTTACAATCTATGGGTATAAGGTGTACTTCACGCATCACCCCAGTGGAAGCGCACATGTGAGTATAGTGATTATTATTAAATCTAATATTAAACATTATGTGCTTGCGTCCTACAAACAAGACCACATCCAGGCAACTAGTGTTATGATATACGACTGGCACAACCCACTTTGCTTATCAGCAGTTTACTGCACTCATAGACACAATATATAAAAAGAAGAATTCGACTACTTCTTTAAAAGTCTAGGCTCTAGATAAGTAGCAGGAGGCGATTTAAATGCTAAACATAACCTTTGGGTTAGTAGAATCGTAACGCCAAGGGAGAGAACTCTTTCAAAAAGTATAGAAACCAATAGATTGACACATATTAGTTCAGGTGAATCTACATATTGCCCAAATGATGTCAACAAACTCCCAAACTTACTTGACTTCTTTATCACCAAAAATATATCTTCTCGATACATCCAGGTCTACTCTTCACTCTACCTTACTTCTGATCATTCTCCTATCATAGCGACAATAAATACAACAATCATCGAAAATAACTTGCCTATCTCTATATGCAATAGACACACAAATTGGGATAATTTCCGGGAAACTTCCAACACCTCTACCGCATCACCACCATTAAAGACGAACGACGATGTTGACCATGCAGTAAATTACTTAACGCGCAATATAATAAATGCAGTTCGAGTCTCTACACCTAGGTTGGAATGACGTCTATCCTGAATATATCATGAAAAAAAATCGCAGAAAAACGAAAGCTGCGTAGAACCTGGCACAATAGCAGATTACCTAAGGACAAGCATAAACTAAATAAAGTTACCAGAGTATTAAGAAAATCTCTACAATTCTTTAAAAATGAATGTATCAAAAAATTTATGACGAATTTAGCTCCTACAGCGGACTCTAACTATTCGATCTGGAAAGCTACCACGTGTTTCTTTCGTCCAACTCAAGACATTCCGTCGCCTCGTCAACCACTAGGTAGATGGGTAAGAAGACCACCAATAGATAAAGCAAACCTCTTCGCCTCTCACCTGACTGATGTATTTAAATACCTTATTCATAAACCAGGGAAACCGACTCATAAAGTTACGTCATATCGACCAATCAGTCTTTTATCTGCTCTATCCAAGCTGTTTGAAAAAATGCTAATAAGTCGCTTCTTCAATGTACTAGATGTCCCAGTCTTCCCTGAGCACCAGTTCGGATTCGGAAACGTCATTCCACAATCGAGCAAACACACCATAGATCTCTTCAATTATCACAAGATCTCGAACGGAAAAAAATACTGTTCAGAAGTATTTCTGAACATTAGACAAGCTTTTGATAAAGTGTGGCACATTGGACTGCTCTACAAACTCAAAAAAACGCTGCCATACCCTTTCTACCTGATCATTAAATCTTACCTTACTGACAGTCAATTCATAGTCAAGTATTTAAACCAATTTACCAAAGCCTTTACAATCTTATCTGGTGTTCCACAAGGGAGTGTACTCGGTCCATTACTATACGCAATTTACACAGCAGATTTATCCACCTCAAAGGAGATAACTACGGCTATATTTGCAGATGACACAGCTCTGTTAGCATCAGACAGCGATCCTAAAACGCGATTGAAATACTACAACGTCATCTACAGATGCGTGAAAAATGGTGCCAAAAGTGGCGTATCAATATAAATGAAAACAAATCGGTGCATAAAACCTTTACGCTGCGTAAGCGCACTTGTCCTCCTGTGACTATCAATGGGGTAGTAATACCAACTAGGGATTCGATCAAATACTTGGGTATGGTACTTGATAAAAGACTGACGTCGAGAGAACATATTCAATCCAAAACAACCTCTCTAAAGGAAAGAGTAAGAAAGCTATATTGGTTCATTGGCAGATCATTTAAGTTAAGTCTGGAGAGCAAGCTCGTTATATACAAAGTTATTCTAAAACCCATTTGGACTTATGGAATTCGACTATGGGGAACCGCTGGTAACTCAAACATTGAAAATTAGTAAAGATTTAAATCAAAAACCTTGCGGAACATTTGCAATGCCCCTTGGTATTGTTACATTTTCTATATATATATATATATATATATATATATATATATATATATATATATAACGTAGACTTTACTATATATGAATCCTCGTGCCCGCTATATAGGGAGTCAGTTTACTAATACTTATATCATTTAAAGGAATAAGGAACTGTTAATAATAAGACAAATGCTGTTAAAATCTTTTATTTACTAACAATATTATATTCTACCATCCGTGCCCGCTATACAGAGAGTCTTTCTTAACAACACTAACAAACATTATAATACACTCAAATTTTGCCATTGGGCTTGAACGTGGTACACTGGGGAAACACCTTGCGCTTCACGACTTTGTTTGTAATAATTAGTGATACTATACGTTTGAATACACTTAAGTTGTAGTACGCATCTTGAGGAGAGGCCCTGATTCGTCCTAACAAGAGACTTGAGCCTCGCGACCCTCAGAAAGCCAAGCAGCACTAGATCATAACACGTGGACGCCGAGAATAATGCGCCCACACAGCCAGGCCATAGCGTCTTTTTTTTATGTTTCCCAGGAGTGGGAAAGCAGTACCTAGGGTTGATGACTCGCGGTGTTCCCCACCGCAAATTCCAACGAGTCGTTGGCACAAGTTTTCTGTAATGACGAAAATTCTGAACCTCAGAACAGCATGAACCTGAGTAATCCCACCTCCACTATCTCGAAACCTAAAAATCCCAATAATATTGACAAACGTCCCCCACCTATATGCATACACACCAGAATTGACAGTTTCCCAACCCTCTCCAAGAACCTTAGGAGTAATTCCAAGGGTGAGTTCCACCTTAAATACCATGGCAATAAAACCAGAATTAATTTTGAAAACATGGACGACTACACCAGATTTAAAAGCTTTTGCTTGAGTACTGACGTCCAGTTCCATACCTACGCAACGGAACAAGATAAAATATTCACGGTAGTAGTCAGAGGACTACCAAAAATAAACAAAGAAGACATTATCACAGAACTAGTCAACCTGGATACCAAACCTTTCTCGTGCCAGGAAATTCAGAAAAACCCAAACTCTCTATATCCTATTTACAAACTCACCTTCCCGGCAGAAACCACTTTTCAACAGATCAACAAAACCCTTTTCTATTTAGTACAAGAGTGCACTGGGAAAAGTATAACAAATCCCGGCCCTACATCCAGTGCTTCAGATGCCAGGCCCATGGCCACACCTCTGCAAACTGTAATAAAAATTATAAGTGTGTTAAATGCGCAGGTGGGCATGACTCCAGAACCTGCCAAAAAATTCCTGACACCCCGGCCACTTGCATAAACTGAAAGGGTTCTCACCCAGCCAATTACTTCAAATGCCCTGCTTTAATGACCTACTTTACTAAGAAGAACTCACCTCACTTGAGAAACCCTACTACTAACTTCATCCCCAAGCAACCTCTCCAACTCACCCCACTAGCTCCTCCCGCACAAGTGCAACCCACCATTCCTTCATCAAGAACCAAATCATATGCACAAGCCCTCATCAACAACACCAACCTCCCCACCCCCATTCACCAAGCCAACATCTTCACCCCAACTTCAATTCTTGAAGAGATTATCGAAGTCTCGCGAGAGCTTGAGGAACAACATGATTTAGGGCATCTTCTAAAAGCCATAAAAGAAATTCAGCAACAACTTGCCCATTGTAAATCCAACACCGAAAAAATCATGGTAATAATGAGAATTTCCAAAAAAATTCGATGCACCTTTATAAAGTCCTCCTCTGGAATTCCATCAGCATCAAAAACAAGATTCATGAATTCACCCTCTTCCTAGAAACAAACCAAATCCCTGTATCAATAGTTACAGAAACTTGGCTAAACAGCAATGACAGGTTAGCCATTCCCAATTACTTAGTCATTAGACATGACAGACCTACTGATCCTCGTGGCGGAGTGGCCATCTTCATCCATCTCTCTCCAACATCTCCACCTCTACAATTACTTTGCCTAACTTAAACATGGAATACACAGCTATTAAACTTCTCACTCCAACGCCACTAATAATTGTTGCACTTTATATCCCTCCCAACAAACCAATAGATACCATCTCCCTACATAAACTAACCAAACTTGACCGCCACACCCAGGTTATCATCGGAGGTGACCTTAACGCCAGGCACGTCACCTGAAATAATAAGGAAATATCTCCAATCACACCTAAATTCGCTACAACAATACTTCCAGGACTGGAAACTAAAACTAAGCCCCACTAAAACTGAAGCCATCATCTTTCATAGAAAAAACCCAAGCCTATTCAATTATCCACCCCCACTAGAAATCTCCTCAGTTAAATTCCCAATGACGAAAGAGGTTAAATATTTAGGACTAATAATAGATCACTCGTTAAAATGGAAACCTGCAATAGAAGATAGACGAAAGAAAGCCTATGTACCGCTTAGGAGACTCTACCCACTCATTGCTAGATCCGGTTTACTCCCTATTAAATTAAAAAGACTTCTCTATCTTACTTGCATCCGTCCCATACTCACCTATGGAACCCAGTTCTGGGGAAATGCCCCTACCACCACACTCAACAGACTTCAGGTAGTGCAAAACACATACCTGAGAATCATCTACAAGAAAAAAGGGAAACGCATTAGCAACAAACATCTACATCTCAAGGCCAACATTCCACGAATAAAAGACTTCATTTACACACTCACAACCAACACGACTCAACAAATACAAATACACCAGAACCTACTACTCAGGAAGCTAGGACTCACAGATAAGAACATGATACCTTACAAAATCAAAATGCAACTCCCATTACTAGTATAAGTTTCCTTTTAGGTTACATTTAAAACCACTATCCAGCAGGGACTACCAACTCCACATCACGGTTAAACCAACCAACATAACACACTCCGGACTGGACTCTCTGTATCATCAGCTACATTTGTTTTAAGCAACCATAACTCATCTAGGAAGGACCTAGTTTAATTCAACATGTATACGGGTTTTTGAAAGTTTTGTCCCGTACTTCACACAAGGATAAACTGCAGCGCTCAAGAAATTCAACCCATCTCTCACAAGATTAATACAGGTTGAGGGGATATCTCATTCCTAAGCACTGTCTACACACACACAAGGGAAAAGAAGGAAAAAAAAATCGGGATTCTGACTTCGGTCTTCGGACAGTGAACTTCGAGAGACATCTTACGACGCGTTGTTATTGTATTATCATTATAATATTCTAACTTAAAATAAATTAGTCGTTAAGGAAAATTCTAAGCCTTATTAGTCGAAGCCCCTGATTACATCGTCTGGTTCATGACACGATATAGTGCGAAATCTTAAACGGCGTGTGGTCGACAAACTCTCCATCTCTCTCTCCTTTATAAATCGCATCCAAAATTACCTTAGAAACTATCGGTGCGTACGAGCGCACGGATTTCAATTCCTTTCTATATCCAGGACTATCAGTGCGTATGAGCGCACGGGCTTATCGAATCGAACCACACGAGAGTTACCTCGTGCCGAAAACACGCCGTGGCGGAAATAAACACTATCTTCGTCGACTTTTGGCAAAATACTATAACGGTATAAGTTAGCAGTCTAACTTGGGGTTCGAACCAATCGTGTTCATAAGGAGGATCATTGAGGACATCTTACTCTGCCATCCCGGATCGGCTGTTCACCAGGATCCGAGGTCAACATCTTGCAGATACACACCATATCAAGCTTGTTCCAATCAACTGCCCGGAGAGTACCTTCGCTGTCGGACAGTTGCCGCCGAGCGACCCACGGACGGCTCGCTATTTAGAACTGCATTGCAAAGAGGAATAACAAGAAACCAGGTTAGTAAGCACCCCTTTCAGTGACGTGATCTATCGCTGTGCCCGTCCTGTGCCAAGAACTACGCGGAGTAGGTAACGGCCGAATAGGGCATATATCTCGCGGAGGCAGGAGCTCCTTGAGAGAAAGACCTAGTTCTTTTTTTTAAGGCCCGTGCCGAGCGGGACGTAACAGTATGTAACAAATGAAAGAATCCACAAAGACTTAAGAATTCCTACAGTAAAGAAAGAAATTGTTAACTACAGCGAATGCTACAATATTCATCTAGCTAAATATCCGAACCCTCTAGCAAAAAAATTGCTGGAAATCTCAGAATTAGTACGTAGACTAAAACGGTTCTACATTTTTGATCTAAGAATAAGATTTAGTTAATTCTTAATTTGGTTATTGTGTTCATTTTATATTAATTTACACTTATTATTGTAACGTCGTTTTGAACTCAAAACTCATGTTAATGTATCACACCAGCAAAAATACTTATAATTCTCGATGAGAATTGATTGTATATTCCTTTATTAATAAAAAAAAAGAATTATTGACATGCCTTCTACCTTGCTATATATATATATATATATATATATATATATATATATATATATATACATATCCATTTGCATCCAAGCGCGGATTATTACGCTATTTGCGACTGTTTTCTATCACCAAGCGCGGAATAATCCACGAGCCTGCTTCTGCTTTTTATTACCAGTCGCTAATTATTCTTCAGATGTGGGAGATCATGTTTGACCCGTTTGTGAGTATCTCGCCTATATCAGTTCATTATTTTCTAAACAAGTCCTACTTTTGTTGTGAAAATCTTTTTAACTGCTATTATGAGTAAGTACTGTCAATCTTAATTTAAATTTAACAAATTCAAATTTTAAAAATATTCTAATTTTATAATGTAAACTAAAATTTAGTTGCCCCAATGGATTTTGACGATCTCGATGATTCGAATCAAAGTATCCAAATAGAACATACTCGAAAACGTATTCGTAGGATCTCATCAAGTGAAGACAGCGAAGTTGATCAGTGTAGTAGTTTTAGAAATGAAGATTACGTGTGGAAAGCCGAAAATCACGCGCCAATTATGCATGATTTTTCAAGTGTGGGTGGTGTAACTGTTAATACGCAAAATCTGTCGAGAAGGGAAATTTTTGAATTATTTTTTTAACGAAGAATTAGTTACAAAACTAGTTACAGAAACAAATACACATGGAGAAATCGACGCAAATTTTATGCTTTTCAGAAGATGAACTAAATATATTTATTGCTTTAAATATTTTAACGAGTTTAGTTTTTAAGCCGAATATTCAGTTATTGGACCGCAGATAAAAGTATAGAAACATAGAAACACATTTTAAGAATATTATGGGCCGTAACCGATTTGTCTTCATTGCTAAAAAATCAACATTTTTTTCAGTAACTATAATTCTAATGACGCACTCACAAAAATCCGAGAAGTTATTCAAATAGTAAAAAAGACTTTCATTAGTATGTATATGTCACATAAGAACATTTCGATTAATGAGTCATTAATGCAATGTAAAAGCCGTTCACACTATATTCAATTTATTTGAACAAAACGAGCAAGATTTGGTGTTAAGTTTTATAAACTATATGATTCGAAATCGAAATACACAATTTCAATATATATATAGGAAAAGATAAAACTGATACCGGATCTACTAGCAGAAATGTTGTGATGAATCTGTTAGAAGAGGGTGAGTTATTGCACAAAGGATATTATTACAAAACAAACCGATATGTCGGACAAAAATGTGTAAAACTAACAGTAGTAATTGATTATAATCAGAATATAGGTAGAATTGATGTTGGCGATCAGATGTTAAGTAAATTTCATACTATGCGAAGATGTAAAAAGCTTATAAGAAAATATTTTTTTACCTTGATATGATGTTACTAAACAGTTATGTAATTTTTAAAAATCATTAAAAAGATCGAGCTTTTCATATTTTTAAACAACAATTAGTCGAAGAAATTATTGGCGAATATTTACCAAATATAAAAGTAAGTGAGGCATCTAATGATTCGATAACACGATATACTGGCAGGCATTTTCCTATTCGGATACCTCCAACTCCAGCAAAGGGAAGCAGAACGTCAAAGCGATGCGTTGCATGCTTATCTAAACGTACTCGAAAAGAAACAGTCTTTAAATGCCATATTTGCGATATACCATTATGTATTGACCATTTTAAAGAATTCCGCGAGAAATAATATGATTTAATTTCCATTTTAATTTAAATAAATTTTTTTTTAAATCAATAATTTTTCCTTTTTCCTTTTTTATAAAGAATGTAAAATGCGATGTTTGCGAGGTAACATTGTCCACCAATCGTTTTGAACAGTGAATATTGAATAAACTCCATAAATTGCCTACAAAAAAATATAACTGAAACAAAAAGGCAATTTTTTCTTTGATGTAGAATATAAATGTCTTCTCTCTCTCTCTCTCTCCTTCTCTCTCTCTCTCTCTCTCTCTCTCTCTCTCTCTCTCTCTTTATTTCTCTTTTCCTCTATTTATCTCTCTTCTCTTTGAAATAAACGCAACACGATAATGTAATATATTTGAACACGTAACTATGTAGAATACGTATCGTTATTTTTTTAACATCTCGTATGGTGCGTGCGCGTAATAATTTAATCGATCTATCATCGGTATTATTAAATTATAACCACCATTAATAATTTTATCAGCTTAAATGACCGTCTTTATTTCTTTTTTCTTTTTTCCTTTCTTCTTCTTCTTCTTCTTCTTCTTCTTCCCTCGTTCCTTCATCTCTAACCGATGATAAAAAATCTTCAAGCATGACCTTACAGAATTTCATTTAAATTAGTTCAAGGAATTTTATTTCCGCGTTCTTATCTTTACTCTATCCCTGATAAAGGTAATCAAAGCAAGATTTACGCTTTTTTCTTCTATAAAATATCGAGAACGTGCTCACGATCCTCGTTATGTTAACTGTACTGCTTGCTAACGTAATGACGAACCGAGTGGGAAAAAGAGAGAGAGAGAGAGAGAGAGAGAGAGAGAGAGAGAGAGAGAGAGAGAGAGAGAAAGAGAGAGCCAAGTACGCTTCTCTTGGGATTGTTTAACTTTGCGGAAATCGGCAGATTTATATTTGCTGTTTAGTTTCTCTGTGTGTGTTCGATCGAATAGCCGATACTGCAGTATTTTTTTCTTTTTTTTTCTATATCCCCACCCTCGAACCCCACTCCCCTCTGGACCGTGGCGAACAATCCTTCTCGACATTCTCGCTGACTGTGAGGTAATTAAAGCTCGCGTAGATTACACCGAAGCGCGAGGAAATGCATTTCGCAGTAGTCCTCCATCACTATCTCTATTCTCTTCACCCAATGACCCAACCAATTTTACATTTGATACTCAGCAGTTACACTTTGGGTCGCTTAACTGACCCCATTTTCTCAAATATTTTTTATTATTCTATTAATAAGCCATTACCGAAATGTCAGTTCGAACGATCAAATAAAAATTGGGGACAAAAGAAAAAAAAAAGAAAAATTTTTCTTTGCATCGAGAGGACCGAAAAAAAGTACGTTTAATTATCTAACGACAAGAATTCGATTCGATCTCAATGACTTGAACGGAACGAAGGTGAATTCACGAGAAGAAAAAAGAAAAAAGAATAAAACAAAGAATTATATTGATATTATTATTATTATTATTATATGTACATGTACGTATATATTAATATAATATATAATATTTTTATATGATATAATAAAATTATATATTATAATATATATACCTACAATAAAATAGTATATATTTATACATACATATATATATATATATATATATATATATCTTTTAATATTGTGTGAATATATTGTGCTTATATATTTATATAATATTAAATATAATATACATTAATTATTAAAGCATATATGTACATATACATATATATTAATCACAGAAAGTTTTTTTTTCTGATATAAGCGACATAAGAATATTACCGTCGGTAATTCTACTGTCGGTAACACTAGTGTAGGTAATTCGACTGTCGATAACTCCACATTTATTGGTAATAATATAATAATAATAATAATAACTAAATAATTCTTAATATTTTATTTATTTGTTATAATAATTACTAATATCTCGCGTTTACGATATAAATATTTAATAACCTCACTACGACAATTAATATTTGCCGTATTTATAATAGTTAATAACATACTGCTTGAATAACAATTAGTAACGTTTATCATGGATGATGACTTTTTGAATCTACTATTCGACAATTAATAATATCCATTGGGTTAATATAGCGAATAACAATAACTTAAAATTCACAATTTTAATAATTATACAAATTATACAATGGTTGGTAATGTTATGCAATCATATAATAATTAATTAATAACGTTTCATGTTATAAATAATCATGTTCAATCTAATTTCATACGTCAATAGTAATTCACAATGCTATGGCTTGGTTCTAAAAATTTTTATTAATAAAATATATGTAATTGTAACTTCAGTAACTTGGATAATAAAGCTGAGATAGTAGAGCCGAGACACTCGTATCAAGAATGTCTAGACTATATACGGCGATAAGCGCTGGGACGGAGCTCGATTCTCGGAAACGTCAGCTAAACGAGGCAGCATCACGCCACCCGTTGTCCTTGATCAAAAATGCGCGTAAGGAGTTGCGAGTGTTTATGTCAGGCAGTGACGCGCTTAGGACTCTCCTGCGTGGGAGAACCCAGACGCCCAAAGTAGGCTATACCCGCAGCTCGAACAGATCAGTCGCAAAATCTTCCGTTCTATTCGAAAGTCTAACTACGATTCTGAAATGTTTCCAAGTCCATTAATTAACTTAGTCTTCGCTCACCGCACAAATAGATAGGTTCTACTCTCCGATAGCGGCGCGAATAAATAAGTCTGAAGCTCATAATTAAAAATTGTAAAACTTAGAATCTGCGTATTAGCTCTTGTGTTATTTCACGACGTTGAAATACGTCTGCTCATAAAATCATATAATCATATAATCAAATAATATCAAATATAATCATATAATGAATAATTAAAAATATCAATATAATCATATAATCAATCTCATAAAATGAATTAACGTGGAATTATCACTTAATTAAACCGAGTCTACGTACCGTTTTAATTCACCGAGCTAAACCATTTATAAATAACCGTTGTGAATATTGTGAAATTGTGTACTTCTGATTCATTTTTATTTTTATTAAACATTGTTATCGTTAAATTCTATGACTTTTATCACCATCACTTACAACACCCAATCTACTCCTTTTGGAAATTATTTTACTCATAAAATTATCCGGTGTTCGATCGTTACATATTTACATTATTATATTTTACATATTACGGAGGCAATTTATCAATACGGAAGCCATCAACGGGATTTCTTATTCACGATTCTACTACTTTTATCAACCACCACATTTGCAAGAGTAAGTATCATCGAGAGATATAAAAACACGAACAGGATTATTAAGGTAGCTGATTTTTCCAAGTGTCATTATTAACGGAGAGAACATTTAATACGCCTCAATCCTGAGTTGTAGTGACCAAAAACGAGGCAAGTCTGGAGGTTGGAGAAAAAGTTTTATCCTTGGCCCAACCGTATCAGTGGTTCTTGAATCAGATTTATTTTTATGATTACGTTCGACAAGGACGTGACATATCATAAGACAAAACTATTGGTGGCAGCAATGGGTTAGCAAAGCCCCTGAGGAGATTTGTGTATATCATTTATCATCTTTCTTTGGGTATATTCTCCGAAATAATATCTAAGAATGGCTACTACGTGGAAAACAGCTACTGCCAAGTCTCCCCTCATTGAAGATGAATTAAGGGCTTATGAGGGAAAATTAGACGAACGCGAGACTAAAATACTAATTTTTATGGAAGAAAATAAAGCAATGAAACAGAAGATAAATTAGTCAGAAAAGAAAGTCAGGGAATGTGAAGCCGAATTTCAAAAGCAGGAGGTAGAATTTCAGGAACGACTAGCTAAAATCGAGGAACGCGAAAAAGACGTACAGGAACAGATCCGCGAAATAGGAGATTGTAGGATAAAACTGAATGACCGACAATTAGAAATGGAGAGACGCGAGTTAGAAATAGACAGACGTGAGATAAATTTACAACGTCGCGTAAACGAGTTACGCGCAAAGGAACTGGACCAACGGCAGAAATCTTAGCGATGAACGAAACGCGTGGAACAAATCGCATCCCGTTACTTACCTGTACGCATCGTGAAGGAAATCGGTATTCTTCTCAAAGTAATTTGGAACCGTTTATCGACATAAATACGCCAATTCAAAAAATGAATAAGAATGGTCGCGTCGCGGAAGAAGAGAAATCGGACCCAAAATTCGCTCAGATGAAACCGACTCGAGCATATGCACGATAATAAAATTAAAAGAATAAAATTAAAAGAAGTAACGGAAATAAGTCCGCGTTTCGATGGGTACAATATATATCTGTGCTCCAATTTTCGAGGGCCTATAAACGAGCGATAGACTTGTTTCCTAGTCATAATTCTGCCGAAACTGAACGAATGTTAGTAAAAAGAATACGAGCTAAATTAGGCGGACATGCATATTTGCTATCAGGGTGCGTCGTCCAGAATGCATTGTCTTCCCCGTTGGTCACGCAAGTACTGTCCATGAACACACAAATGGTTCCCTTCTCGAGAATTACACTATTTTCTTTGATCTTGAATCGGCGTTATCGGCAGGATGCCTGTGTTGAAAGTGGCCTTTCAGGATTCGGAGGTCGCGTCCATTAAGTATATTCTTCGAGAATTTCGGTATAAACCTACGGTAATACCCGGCGAGACCTAAAAATTGCCGAATATTTTTGACCTCCTGTGGGCGCGGAAATTCCTTTACCGCGTTTAACTTTTTCGGGTCTGGCTTTACTCCGTTTCCCCAAATAATGTGACCCAAATATGCTACCTCTTTCTTCAAGAATTCGCACTTGTCCAGCTGCAGCTTCAAATTAGCCGACCTTTAACCTCTCCATTAATTTATTAAATTTTATCTCGTGTTCCCGGAGTGACCTTACGCATAAAACTATATCGTCTAAATAAACAAACATTTCTTCGCTTTGGAGTCCTGCCAAAACTATTATTAATCTCATTCTGTTGAGACATACGACGATTATTTCCGTGATTGCTACCAGTCACTGAAATTACCTTAACGCTAGCTACCACATTTAGACTTCTGGATTTCAAAACGCTAGACTGTGAATCCTCCTGGTTCTCGTACATTGTAAAATTTTTCAATGTTAACGTTGGCACGACAATCTCATGGTCCTCATTATTAATGTTAATTGCCCTAAAATAGGCTTGACCCTGCTCGTTTCTAACTAGTGCGTCTCCCATATATATTCCTGGCAAAGATTCTAACCTAGGTATATATCCTTCTTTAGCTTCCTTATTCTTTACGTGACACTGAAACAGTGTGAGTGCTGGTTGTAACGGGGATATGAAATAATTCTCTATCGACGAACGGTATCTCCTGATCTGCAATTTTGACGCACTGCTGGGTGTAAATCATGTCTGCGCTGATTTCATTTAAAATTCGCTTCCCAAAATTCCGTCCTGCCCTATGGGAAAGTTCGGTTCGACTAAAAGGAAATGGATTGGTTTCCCGAAAAGATTTACATCGAACGAACCTTTCGTGCAGATGTGGATCCTTGTTATACCACTTATTCTTATCGTCTCTTCTTCGTTAACCCTTTCTCCATTTTTGACTATGTTATATTTTATTATATTTATTTCAGATCCCGTGTCTATCAAGAATATCGCTGCCTTGTTAAGTTCCACGGTATCAAGGTATATCGCACTTTAGCCATATCTAGTAGTGTGGTTATTAAATATTGATGTCGTAAACGCGAGGTATTATTAATTATTATAACAAATAAATAAAATATTAAGAATTATTTAGTTATTATTACTATTATTATTAGTGTTACCGACAGTAGAATTACCGGCAGTAAAATTCTTATGTCGATTATAACAGAAAAAATACTTTCTGTGATTAATATATATGTATATGATGACACAAATCTACAAGTAACCTATTTTTGATTTTAGAATTCTTTATGGTTAATGTCTATAAGATAGTCCTACGAAAATATACACATCTTCAGCTGGTGCCGTGACAATAGCAATTGTTACTCTCTCTCTCTCTCTCTCTCTCTCTCTCTCTCTCTCTCTCTCTCTCTCTCTCTCTCTCTCTCTCTTCTCTCGATTTTTCGAGCTATCATAGTTATCTGCAATTATTCGTTACTATAACGAAATAAGATAATTTGCTATTTTTTCTGTTTTTTATTTCTATTTTTCTTAAAATACAATAACTTTGATTATTATGCAACTTAAAGTATTTCATTTTATTTGATGATGATTCGAGAAAAATAAAAAGAACAATTTGCAAGTTGTTAAAAGTATTTGTCATTGTAAATAGAAAAAAAAAACAATTCTCAATGAATTTATACTTAAGTGAAAAAAAACAAAGAGCTTAAAAATAAGAAATGTTCGGTCGTATCGTACAATATAGTTGAAATACAATATAAACACTAGTTATCTGATTAAAAATACTTCCTCTCCTTCGCTCTCTTTTTTCTTCTTCTTTTGAATGCTATAAAAATATCTGAATACTGTGTCTTAAATATATGAATATTAATATTTGAGAGAGATAGATTGTTGGAAAAGTTAGGGCGTAGTAGGAAAAACAGGAAGTGCCGATATATTGGACAGACTAAGGATCACGAAAAAGTCTCAGCAAAAAATACTGTTTTCGTGTTAGGTGTCTTTTGCTACAAATTTCTCGACGTTAAATATGATATTTAAAAGTATATAACACAACATACATACAGAGATACATAACAAGTTTATTAAATGTTATTCGTTAAAAATAGTTTAGGTTAATTTTATAAATGTAATATATCAAAACTTTAACTAAATTTGTACCAAATTATTAAAAAAGCGTAGCGTACAAAATTAAAATCAGGGTATATAAAATATAATAATATATTAGATTTATTTTTTTGTTAACCTCATAATATATTATATTTATATTTATATTACATTTTTTTTGATCAGATAAGTAGTGGTTAGATATCCATTAGTAGAACATTTCGTAATTTCATGTTCTTTATTTTTCATGCAACTTCATCGACAACTCTAATTTGTTTACTGTTCCATTCATAATGATAAAATTATTTATTCATTTTTATATATTTTACCTTTCGAAATTTACTTTCGAATTAATTTAATATGCTATAGTGATTTATGAAAAATTATTATAAAAAATCATATATATATATATATATATATATATATATATAAAATATAATACTCCGTATCGTAAATAAAATATTGCATTTTATTAACGGAGCTCCGTATATGAATATATTTCTGAATGAATTAATTCGCAGGAAATTAAGAAGGAAAGAAAAAAGAAAAAAGAAAAATTGTAAAATTTCAACGAGAAACGTTAAAATAAAAGATAAGACAAAAAGTGTTATTTTTCTTTTAAAGTTATTTCTCTGTTTCTTTTGGTCGAAAAAAACAAGGAACTAAGAGAAAGAGAAAAAATCCTGAGAATCACCCATTTCGTGAGAAAAAAAGAGACGAAAAAAATAGGAAAACGAACGGCTCGTAAGCGCTGCGACATATATTCATTTTTGTATATTTACTAACGATAAGACGATTATTTGAACTTAAATAATTACGAGTAAAGACAAACCAAAAGAAGAAAAAGAACAATTTTTTTCAAAATAATTCAATCGTACGGAAGGTCGGCGATAAATTTTTATCGAATTGAAAACATTATGTTTGTATTTGTTTCTTCTTTTTTCTTTCTTTCTTTTCTTTTTCTTTTTGTCCTTTTTAATATATCGCTTCGAATGATTGCATTTTATTATAATTTTTTATACAAATTCATCGCCGACGATATGCGTCTTTGAAAATTGTTAATAGTGAATGGAATTTGACATAAATATACACTCCTGTATGTGTGTGTGTACGCCCGTGCGCACTTGTGTGTGCGTGTGTCTGTCTCGGTCTCTATGTGTCGAACTTTCATAGACGAAGATCATGGAACATTCATAGTTAAATGTTATTATTTTTTTGAAGAGTAGACAGTTGGAATACGGACAAAAGGACTACAACCAGCGGAGTCAATGCCACCAACATGTTCACTTCGTTACCGCTCGGACATTGACTCGCTGCTGGATGTTTATCTGAAACAAACGTTATGCCATAATGGTATATACTATTAAACCGTTGTCCCATTGCCTCTCTAAACGATTACGAAATGATAATATATAATTGAAATTTATATTTTTATATTTATGAATAGACTGTTGTACTTAGAAGAAAAAGAGAAAAAAAAAATGAGACTGAAAAATTTTATTCGAGCTTGAAAAAATAAATGTCGCGTGATTCCTTTATTATTTAATATCGAAATATATTTCGTCGTACAATCTTTTCTTTTTTTTCAAACCTTTTTTTTTTAAATATCTTTGTTCTCTTTAACTTCTTTTCTTTCTGTTTTCTTTCTTCTCTCTCGAACGTTTATCCGCGATCGCTTCTATGAAATATATATATATTTTTTTTAATACTTCCGTATAATAATTTTATAATAATTTTGTATAATAATTTATTTTTTATAATTATTTGACAATTTACATCGCCGATGACACGCCGTCTTTGAAAATCGTTGATTGCGAATCGTTACATTGAATCTTGTAATTATTTTTTATAATTATTTTCAATTGAATATTTTTCTATCGTAATAATTTTATATAATAATTAGTAATAATATTATTATAATTATTTTGTATAATAATTTTTTATAAGGAACATAGTAAATTAATTCGAGAATAAATTTTAAGAAGTTAAATGTAATACCGATTAAATAATTTTGCGATCGCTCGTGCAAACTAATTTTTTATAATAAATTTCTTTTATGAACCATTGTAACATGGTAAATTTATTCAAAATTCAATTTTCAAAAATGTAAAAAATTTAAAAATGATTAAATAATTTTTGAATCACCGTATGAAGCTTTTCAGTAGGAATAACATATTTTAATTTGAAGAAATGAATTATAAGAAATGAAAAAAGAAAAAGAATATTTTCATCAAGCTAAAAACTGGACTGCTCGAACCCCTTTCGTATGAATGTAATATAATATTTCTAATATAAACACGTATCTCTAGAATTTGATATGAAAATATTTTATCGCTCGATCTTTTCTCTATTGACAAGTTTTTTTTCTAATAATATTTTCGATTATATTTTTGTTTTGTTTACTTTTCTTCGAGCGATTACTTGTGATCGCTCATACGAAACAATTTTTTATAATAATTTTTTATAAGCCATTGGAATACATTAAATTCATTTGAAATTAAATTTTCAAATGTAAAATATATAAAAATGGTTAAATAACTTTTGAACCACCGTGTAAGGAATTTTTATAAGAAATTACGAATTTTTCTTTTTCCGTACCTTTTTCTTTCTCTCTTTCTTTTTGTTTTTTTTTTGTTTTGTTTCTTTACTCTGAAAGCAATAAATCGCAAACTCCCGGATAATAATCACGGTCATAACGAACGATTGGAATAATACTAGCAGGACGACTTTAAAGAGATTGCCTCGAAGCGATGCAAACAACTAAATTAATATGTTCTAAGATCTCGCGAACCATCTCGGAGATGAGCAAAACGACCACACGATCCGAAGCTAAACGTTTCTAGCGAGGACATCGTTTCCATTATCGCTCTTTTAAATATAATTTTCATAGAAAGATATATAACGTGTATATATGTAATACGTACATATAATATATTCAGTTGTTTGAACACGTAATTATAAACCTCTAATATAACAATGTACTACATATATATATATATATATATATATTATGTGTATATATATATATATATATACACATAATATATATACACATCATATATATACACATAATGTGATTATACAGATTTACTTACGATGTACTTACACACATTTATCTAAAATATATAATGTATAATATTTTTTCTGAAAATTTATATATATTTTTATATATTTATAAATTGGTTCTTTTTTTTCTATATGCACGATTCGTGAAAAGTCAAGTAGTTTATCGATTCCGAAAGGTCTTCCGTTTACCGAGCAGTTGCTTTAACCATTAAGTTATCCAAGCCCTTCGTATATAAAAGAAATATCTAAAATAAATATCACGCACACAACAAGTATCTGATAGATATATAAACATAGTATATACATCTATGAACGTTCTCAATTCCAAAACAGAACTGTCAGTACATCGTAAAATATATTTATCCATATATGCTAAAAATGTCCATATAAAGAAAATATAAATTTTTTTTATTAAACTTATTCATACGATCGATAGTCCATTATGATAAGACACCCAGTATAATGGAATTATAAATTTCATATGCGAAAAATTCATTAATCGAACGAAAAAATAAGTAAATGACAGGAGGATACGTTTCGATATTTTGCTATCATTTTTTGAGACACCCTGTACAATAGAATTATTAATTTCGTATGCTAAAAGTTCATTAATTAAGTGAAAAATAAGTAAATGATATTGAAAATAATTTAATGTCTTACTATCTAAAATGATTTAAAATTGTCATCATTTTATGGAAAAATACCCTGCATAATATTACCTACCCCCATTTCGTACTCAAAATATTAATTAACCCCTTAACATGTACGCTCGAGTTAATTCGAGCGCGCTAAACAGACCAAACTGTGCACACACGAGATAATTCGAGCGGCGTTGTATTATTTTCTAATTATTTTTGTATTTTTTTAATTATTTTGCCAAGACAATGTACTAAATTGTGTTTTTTTACATTATTATTAATTAATGAGAGAGAGAGAGAGAGAGAGAGAGAGAGAGAGAGAGAGAGAGAGAGAGAGGGAGAGAGAGAGAAGATTGGTGTATGACCAACAGGGAATACGCAGCGACGTGAGTGCAGGAAATTGTGGAGCAATCCATCACGAGTGGTGTAGGCGAGTCAGATAAAATGTTATATTCATACCTTGATGAACGTAGAATTGTAAAATATTGGAAAAAGGTTGCTTTCGATATTATGAACCGCATGATACTGAATGCTTATATTATTTACAAGGGAAGAGTTGGCAATAGAGCAATGACACGTTTAGATTTCATTTCTAAAATTATTTTTGATATTGAGTGTGAGTGGATGAAGGAAAAGAATGCACAAGTCTTTCTAAAATGTTTGTCTAAAGGAAAATACATTTGGTTCAGTAAAGTTGCCACAACGTAACTTACGGCAATGCATAGTTTGTAGTACCAAAAATAAGAGAAAAATATCTCATCTAATTTGTGTGCGATGTAAAAAGGAAGTTCATCCAATCTGTTTTGATAAACACCAATGTTTTAAATTATAAATGTTACTTTCAATTAAATATTGTTAGCTCTTAAAATTTTTCATATATATCATAATTGTAAATATTGGCAACCGTTTTCACGTCGTACGATTAGGCGTCTTCTTTATTGATATTTATTTTACGAAGGAAACCAGGAAATATATAGGAACTTGAAGACTTATAAAGCTAGACTACATGGTGTAGTTAAAAATTGTTAGGGCCTATATATACCTGAAGATTCAACTTACGTAATAATTGCTGTAATATGTATACAAGAAGATATGTCAGGTGAAACCGATACGATTTTAACGAAAACAAAAAAGCATACCATTTAGTTAATATGAAATATTTGGGGTATGAACCAATTAATAAATTGCTTATATTATAAAACTCCGTCGAATAAATGGCATGGATTGCTATATTCTCTAAAAAAAACTAATCTGGCTTTGCTTTTATTTATCTAGATCATTCAAGATCATTTATCACGTCCAAAGAGAAGACCAATGTCATCTGAGACTCCTTATCACATTCAAATGAAAATAAATACTTTATTGTCTCAATATGGGGCATTTATTCTATGATGAAGGCAATTTGTAACACTATCTCCAAAGAAACTTTAATATTCATAAAAGAATTTATTTTATATTATGGCCGAACTAAACGTACCATTAATTATAGAGAGACAGCAAGATCTTAATGGCAACTTCGAAGGTAAAGGAACAACGAAAGAGACCAAACGGATATTTGTTAATTTTCACAACTACTTGTAATTTAGAAGATGACGATTGAGACATAATAATGAAGATGATTTAATGTCTTGCTATCTAAAATGATTTGAAATTGTCACATTTGGCTATCATGTTATATAAGGACACCCTGTATAATATACTTACCAATTTCGCATGCAAAATATTAATTAATGAAATAAAAAATAAATAAGTAGTAAAGGGATACGTTTCGATATTTCTATATTTTCTCGAACATAATTTAAATAAATAAAGAAAGAAAGAGAGAGCAAGAGAGAGGAAGAAAGAGGAAGAGATAAAGAAAGAAAGAAAGGAAAGGCAAGATAATGATAAAAAAAAAGAAACAAAAAGAAAAGAAAAGAAGAGAAAGTAGTAAATCACATATGTATATATTCATTTTCTTTTCTTTTTTTCTTTTAATTTTTTTTCCTTATCATCCATCAACTACGTGCACTCGTACGGATTAGGGGTGAGTATAGTTAGGCGTGCACATGTAGATTCCCAAGTCTATTTGTGTGGCCCTCTAAATGAACAAACGGCTCGTCGTTGTGGATGCTTTTCTGTAATCAGGAAAACGCCGCCTCTCGGTGAAACAAAGTTAATCGGCTGTAAAAGAAAAACACCAAAAGTGAAGATCTCGTGTGGCGCCATTATCTCTTTCTATTTCTTTTCCCGTTTCTTTCCATCTCTCTCTCTCTCTCTCGCTCACCCTCTCTCTCTATCTATCTATCTACTTACCTATCTTTTTCTCTTTTTCTATTAGAAACTCTTTGTAAATTTTTGGAGAATCGTAAATGATATTTCTAAGTACATTGGATCACTCATCTAGTAGATTCGAATCTTTCATGACTATTTGAAGCGAATAATGAGACGTTCGTCATCGTAATTTATAGCCTGCGACAATCTTGTTTTATTACTAATTTCTGTTTTCGGCAAACAGAATCTGATATATTAAAAATCAGATATATTAAAAGTTAAGAACAACATACAATGTTTAAATATGCGATCAGACATCCATAGCTTACTGAAACTTAACGTTCTAGTATTACTTGTGAAAGTTTCCAATCTTTCTAACATCAAACAACATACAAACACTTATTTGGGTCAATAGATACACTTTGTAAAGTCCTAAATCAACTTATATAAAAGTACTACATTGCGAGTATACTGACGGAAATTTTATTGATTCTAAGTAATAATCAAAAATCGATGAAATGAATCTTGGTTTCTGAAATTGATTCTGGATATTAAGTACATATTCACCTTGATCCAATATTTAATCGCCATGCTCATCTTTCCTTTCCTTATTGCCTCCTTGCAATCTTATGAATTTTCTGAGAAGACTATCCTAGAATAAAATTCCTATCTCCTTCCTGTTTGATTTTAAGGTCTTTTTTCTCTTCCTTGAATATCATATCTGGCATAGATCTCTGATGTTCATCAAGTATGCTTTCCCTTTTTCTGATTTTTTTCTTTACGTTATCCTTCTCCCTTCTTTTTCATATCTTCCTAGTTGTAATATGTCAAGAAATATTTATAAGCCAGTCAACTTTTCCACAAAGTACATCCTGAAAGTATTATTTGGAAGAATTTGTTTGAAACAGATTTATTTCGTTTATTTTAATGATAAACTACAATCATTTGGAATCTGATTTTCGGTTTGAAACTCTCAAAAGACATGATTATCAATTCATACGTTTCAAAGTATTCAGAATTTCGATAAAATTCTGAAGCTTCATGAGTATTCAATATCTTACAAACTATTTAATTACTTTTATTGAAGCATTATCATTGACAAGAAATATTTAAGAAAATTCAAAAAGTTCGACTTGGCAGAAATACATTTATTTACACTTGGTTTTCCAAGTTATCATGCTATTGCTGTGATAACAACTAAAATGCAAACTTTAAGTATACTGGACTGGAGTATCGCATTAATATTGTTGAGTGTATGTAATATTTTCTAAGTACTGTGATTCTAAGTTTCTAAGTAATAATATTTTCTTATTACGTGGTAAGTACTAAATAAGAATAAAAGGTGTTACGTCTACAAATACGTACTTGCTGAACTTTAGGAACGCCTAATCTCGGAACCCACTTAACAGAAGATGGACAAAGTGGGACACATTTTTTAAATCTTTCTCGAAACGAACTCTCGAGATCCTTTTGCAGCATTCTCAACTCTCCCAATGGTAGAACCTTAGGCCACACGTGCACTCACAATCAGCTCCAGATGAAAGATTTAGATGTCCAATTTCTTCCCTTCTAAACATGCTCTTCAAGAAATTTTACGAATCGTGTGGTTAGTCAGACCTCGGTTCATGATGCAAGAGATTTTTCGTTAAAGTATGAACCAAGAGGAGGCGTGTTCGGTAAGAGAGTGAAGACAAACAAGTGCAAGAGATTAAGTTGGATTTATCAAGCTAAATGACGCAAGAGTAAAGTTCGTTAGCACTGAAGGCTCTGTTGCCGGGCGAAAGCCCTCTCTGGCTATCTCTTTGGCTCTCTCTCTTGCGCTTTCTCTTGCCACGCATGGTGAAGCCGCTCGAAGATAACGCTTGAAAAAGGTAAACGATAGGAGCGCTACTGCGCTAGTCAAAGTCGGATCGATAAATAAACATAACTAAAATGTAATCTTATATCGAAGCACTCCATATCAGTAAACTGTAGAGAAGACGAGACAGACTTTTTACCTTTGTTAACTGTTATGCGTACAGAAAAAGTAGAAAGTACTGAGAAAAATAAAACAACTGTGGACAAACAAGTTCAGATTTAACTAACAAACGATTATATTACATACATACATACATATATATATATATATATATATATATATATTATTGTAATAATACATAGTAATGTAAAATTGACGTATTGACGTATATATTTGACAACGAAAATTGACGTATATATTTTAAAAATAAATAACGTGTTACATTTATTAAATATATATATATATATATATATATATATATATATATATATATATATATATAAAACACACACCACACATATATTATATATAGCAAACGCTGGCTCTCATTTGAGCTTTTATCTAACTCACTCGTTCCTACAGTCGCTATCTTACTCTATTTACCAAACAATTAAAATTAGTTCTTGTCCTATGAGAGCGTCGCTCAGCGCAGGTGCTGCTACCATTGGTACAAAAAAATGTATGGAGGCTAATATACCTTGAATATATATCTGTAATTAGTTCTTTAGAGCGATGCCCAGATAGGCGTCAAAAAACGTGCTCCTGAGTAAAAGGAGGCGTGTTTAGTAAGAGAGTGAAGGCATATAAGTGTGAGAGACTAATTTGAATTTATTAAGCTATATGACGTGCGTGTACAGTTTGATAGCACCGAAGGCTGTTGCCGGGAGGAAGAACTCTCTGGCTCCCTCTCTCGTTCTCTCTCCGCCACACACGGCAGAGCTGCTCGTTATGATCGCTTGAGTCAGGGGAAATGGAAGAAGTTTGACTACGCTAGTCAAAGTCGTGTCGGCAAATAAGCTGTTGTTTGCGCCAACTTCGGTAGCCTTCGTGGCCAGCCCCACAGTTCTAGTTCTGTATTCTGTATTCGGCGAAGCCAGCAATAAAGTAAGTAACTCGTATTTTGAAATCTATAAAATCAGTAATTAAGTAATTGTTCAGTATCCTGCATTCTGTAAAATTGGAATTAATAAGTCTGCATTCAGCATTTCCTAAGAGCAATATTAAGTCTGCAGTCTAAATTTAACCAAGACCTGAAAAGTCAGTTTGGTTCCTTACTTGTAGGAAAGATAAGAAACTGTCAGGTAACATTCTATTTTATCCTATCCTTCTCTGTTTCGTTATACAATCGTTCATTTTCGAATTCATGCATTTAAAGTCAATTCTTAGAAGAGACTTCGAGGCTTAACCAAAATCTGACTAATCTGGAATAATTTCACAGGATGTAACAAAAGTCCGTTTTCGAAATGGAGAGATGTTCATATATGGATACATCTATCTTGCTGCGGTGCACCACCGTCGCAGTATGGGATTTATCTTGTTTTAATTGTGATTGCACTTCTCCTATTTTAATGCTAGAAAAATTAATAGACATACACCTGGAAGAATCAAATGACAAACAGAAAGGTAACCAGATCAAAATCCATGAATCTTTAGTTATTAATCATATGTTTCATGCCAGATATCATAGAAATTAAAAAACTAAAAAAAAAATTGGATTTTTGTATGATTTTCAGAAATTTTCTGACCATTGCTCTAGTCTTCTATAAAGGAACATCTAAGCTGAAATCTAATGAAACAAATTTAACTGCAACAACTCCTGATAATAAGGAAGGAATGATCCCTGCTTCAGACATTTCTATCATAACTAAGTCAGTCTCTTTGACAGTGTGCGTATTATTTCATCCCTCAACATATTGTAGCAAATATATCGAAGGATGTTTTAAAACCGCACTGTTAAGAGAGGGGCAGCAAAGGTGACAAACCCGCTCACCTCTCCTCCTTGTTGTTAATTATGATTTCTTCCCTCCCACCTAAACAAATAACAAGAAGTTGGTGGGAATGATATTTAAAACACAGCTTATTCTAAAGCTATATTTTATAAACAGTCTTAAGATAGGATAATGGTTAGGTTAGAAGGTTAGTATCATGAGATCATGAACATATTTTTTGATGTGGTTAGTATTATGAGAGATCACAGGACTTTTAAATGGGGGTTAGTAACTATAAGATAAATCACAGATTTATTGATGTATGGTTAGTAATGCTCATGGAAATTTAATGAGATCAAGTTCTTTGGATAATTCATAAGGTGTTAGTAAGATGAAAGATCTGTCCATTTGGATAGATAATGGTTAGTAAAATGGTTAGAAATTCTCACTGATACTGTCCTTAATACTGACTAATTTAAATTCAATTTATATCACAAATTTGACAAATTGAATAGTTGAAGGGAAAGAAGGGAAGCGTATAGGTGTTAAAGGCGAAAAAGGTGGAATATCGCGAAGAGGAAAGTTAACAAACTCCGCGCCCGTTACTCCGAGAGATAAATGAGTTTGCGTTAGAAAAATCACGAGCTTTAAGGAAGTTCTCCCGAAGGGGAATCGAGAACCGAAGATCTTTCGCTTTGCGATCGAACGCTCTATCATCTGAGCTACGAGGACCTACGTTTAAATCTAAGTTTAAACGCCTTATTTGTGAAATAATTTCCTGATATGTATATTAAATTCCATATAATTTAATAAAAAATTATTTTTCTGCTATCATAACTTAACGTAATTACATACCTCATTTCGTATTGCATGTTTATCTTTTAAGAATAAATTTTTAATAAACGTTGCGTTAATGTGCTCAGTTAAACGTCATACGTTTAAATCGCGTACCATTTACGATCTGTTACGGAAAAAACCGAGTGCTTGCGAAGATTTGGAAATGAAGTATGTTAAAGTCCAAGGCGTAGTTAGTGAATGATCTTTTATGAAGCGCACTATGTGTTGAATTTTTACAGATACTAGAGTTCAATATCAACTTATATAAAATGATTACAGCCTAAATATACGTATTGAAACATTATTGCTTTTGAGTAGTATTACGAAAACTCAGGAGATGAGAATTGATTAATGAAATTGACTCGAACTCATAGGTACTTATTGACTTTGATCCAATCCTTAATCGTCATAATTACCCTTCCTTTTCTTATCTCTTTCTGTTATCTTTATGACTTTTCCGAAAAGACTATACATATAACAAAATTCCTATCTCCTTCCTGTTTTATTTTTACTCTTTTTCATCTCTTCCTTGAAAACCATATTTGGTGTAGATCCCTGATCGTGACCATGTCTGCTTTCCCTTCTTCTGATTTTTTCCTTTATGTTATCCTTCTATCTGATTTTCTACTTCCTCCTAATTGTAATATGCTCGGTTTTAAGAAAGATATAGGAATTAGCGAATTCTCAGAAAAGTACACTCTGAAAATATTTGTTTGAAACAAATTTATTTCGTTCATTTTAATGATAAACTAGAATCACTTCGAATCTGATTCTCAGTTTGAAACACTTTAAGCACGTGATCGTTAACTCATACGTTTCAAAGTATTTGGAGTTTCGATAAGTTTCTGAAGCTTCATGAGTATTCAACATCTTACAAACTATTTAATTACTTTTATTGAAGCATTACCATTGACAAGAAATAATTTAGAAAATCCGTATTAGCAAAGATGAATTCATTCCAATTAATCGATTTTATAACTTGTAGTACAAATTACGAATAATGAGATGTAAGGAATGAATAAAAGAATATAAAATAAAGTAGAAAAAATTAGTTTATTGCTTATACATATTACTTATTCAGTAACAAGATCATATTTTTTCAATATAATGTAATATAATATATACGAAGTACTTAATAATAATATTTAAAGTTAAATAAGTACTAAGAAAATTTAACCATTCACAGGTATTTCTTCATTTTTAACTTTAAAACGTTTTGCTTTAATAATGAAATTTGTACATAAAAGAAAATAAATAGAATGAAAGATCCGAAATTGGATACTAAAATACTCGGATTCAAGTGTGAATATTCGAATACTCGGATCCAGATTTCGAGAATCCGCGTTTCATTTTCCAGAACCTTGCAATTACGAAATTCTCTGATGTTTACTTTAACTTGGACTTCAAAATCTATTCTCTAAACTTAAAAATTACTTCCAAACCTAACAATGACTATAGACTTGCATACAGTGAAATAAACAGAAGTCGTTTGTCATATTCAAGGAAGACGAAGCGAATGCCGTCCAAGGAAGATCGTAAAATGGAAATCAAACTAAAACCCAATAAACCAGCATCAAAGTGATTACTCATTCTAGCCTTACACTGCAACATTAGTAAAGACTTGATAATTTTCATTTGTTAAAATGAATATACCAGAACAATCAACGTAAAAATTTTCCTCCACATTAAAAGTAATAGCTATCGCAATAATGTATATCAAGAAAAAAACAATATTATTCAGTTAGAGTCAGCAGAATGCATAATGATACACAATCTATGCTATTTATTCGTCCGTTACTCGTTCAAAGATCCATGGAGGAGCAGTTATAAATTTAGTTTACACAGAGAAGAGATATGTATAGTATCAGTGGAAATAGCAAATCGAATCAGCTTTCGCAAAACAAAGATTCCCATGAAATTCTGAAAAAACATAAATGAGATAATAAATTAAGAGAAGGAAACGAATTGCTTATTGGGAGAAGTGTACTTCACATAATGTAGGTAGAGAGTAGGAAAATATTATCAAATTGAACAAATAATAAAAAAAGATTCGATAAAAGTGATTTTACCTGTACCGATAGCAATATTAAAGCAAGTAAACAACGTATTCAAATACAAATGTTGAGATGTTCACGTTTAATTGTTGTCTGTCATTAGATGTTTTAACTATCACTAATTGAGGGATGACCACTGATGCTATTAAGACTCGGTTGTCTCGTTGTTTTTACTTCAAAATGCATCGATCGAATGAATGATTTTTCTCGAACTGCAATGTTGGCAATATGTCTGTTTTTAATCTAAGAGTTTTCTCAGAGAGTATCTAAGGGCATCCCAAATGTAAATATTCTGAAAAATGTTATACGATCTGTTTCGTCCTGCGTACGGTTTTCTTCACTCATGCTTAGTATTTTCCACGCTGACTGAATACCTGGGATATGAGATCGGTGCAAGCGACATAGCTTCGGGGGAAAAAAAATATGTTAATTAAAGAAAGTGTACAGTATCTGCTGATATACAACCGTTCGTAATCACTTTCTCTTCATTGCCAGTCCTTTGAACGGATTATTTTAAAATAACGTCAAGTATCATAGAAATTAAGAATGTGATAAAGCATTTTAAAGTTTAAAACGTCAATTATGTAGTTTTTTTGTATTAAAAGTTTACAACTTTAGGAGGCCTATTGAAATAAATACAATCGCATGAAAAGAAACAATATTTATTGCCAACTATAAAAAAACAACTATTTATTGCCAACTATAAAAAAATACAATATAATTATGATAATAACATTTATAATAATACTATCAAGTATAACTGGTACTTTTCAAAATGGGAAAAAGCCTTACAATCTGTTTCCTGAAATCTACACTATTAATTAGATATTTAGATGAATCTTCTGGCTCTTTGTTACAATATTTTCTCTTATGCCACGACTTATATGGCGATAAAACATAGAGATAGAAACATGCCATAGGTAACGTAACTACTGGCTCATTGTTACAATATTTTCTTTTATGCCACAAATTATTTTCTGTAACATAATGATCTAATTTTTTGTAACATAACGATATTTTATAAGTCCAAAAAATGGCAATACGTATAAAAACCTTGGAACTTTTGCTGAAAGTAAACAATATTCCAATGGAATGTTCTGATATCGAGGATGAAGATAGTGAATTGGAAGAAAATGAAATACTTTATAGTGAGAATAGTGATAATGAGGTTGTAGACCATGAACAAGCAAATTGAGGAGTTCTCGGACAGTGAATTAGAAAGTATTACTATAGATGTTATTATCATAATTATATTGTATTTTTTATAGTTGGCATTAAATAGTTGTAAATCCATAACCTTAAGCGGTATAAAATTTACGACATTAGTTGAAAATTCTAAAAAAATATTGATTTAGTAAATACAGCGTTTAAAATACATCATTAGCGCAAATCAGTAATAATTAATAATAATTATACTGGGTGTCTCAACTAAAGGAGGCCGCCTAAATATTTTCTTTGTTTTATTCTGTATTTTTATCGAATGATCTGATCGAATTGTTGGAAGATGTACCACTAATTAGTTGAGCAAATATGTAGTATCAACATCATTATGGCAGTCCAGCTCATTATTTATGAACAGCTACTCAAACATTAAATATAAAGTATCCAAAGCGTTGGATTGGACGTTCACCTGACCTAATGCTATTAGATTTTTTTCTTTGGGATAAATTGAAAGAAGAAGTATACCAACAGTGACCTACTACTCCAGAGGATATGAAAAATCGCATAATTAATGCTTGTGTTTCTGTAACGCCAGAAACAATTAAAAGGCAATCTGCGATTATTCGCTTCAGAAAATGTATTACTGTCAATGGTCCTCACTTTGAGCATTTATAAGGTAAACAGTAAGTTCACATACCATCTTCAGTAAACTCAAATGTATTTTTTTACCCGCTACAAGATACAATATAAAAAAATACATGCTTATCGGGTAAAAAATACCAATGACCTTAAAAAAATTCATAAAAAATGACCTAAAAAAAGAATTTCTTTTCATAACGTAACTCTTTTTAAATCATTCAAAGCATGCCATAAAAGTTTGTCGCATCATTAAAAACAAAGAAAATATTTAGGCAGCCTCCTTTAGCTAAGACACCCTAATATAACAACCTGCATAATAATCTGTAAGAATAAACACATCTTTCATATTATGTTAAATCCATTTTTGGCAAAAAAAGGGACATTACAGTTTCATCATTTTTGTTTAATGGGATACGGCAAAATTATCGTATACAGATAATGCATTGATTATTATGAAATAATATGATTAATTAATTATTAATATAAGATTCATTAATCTATGTCCTATTATTTCTGTCTAGATGAAATTTGATTTGGTTATAATTCATGGTTTGACTGAAAACAGAATACTAAACTCAAAGAAAAATTTTAAAATATAGATTTGCTATAAAACTTCAAACAAGTGAAAGAGGGATCTTCGCTTCGAAGGTAAACGAACAATGAGAGAGATCAAGCCGATATTAGTTAATTTTCACAACTATTTGTAATATAGAAGATGACGATTGAAACATGAACTTATTACAAATTCAATGGACCATCAATGTTGTGGAAAATAATGCAACAAGGTGAACGTTGTCTCTAATTAAATATTACTTCTTCGAAGGTTTTTAATGAGATAATGAAGAAATACTGAATATACTAATAAACTGATAATGAAAAACTACTGAAACAAAAAATATTTCCAAGACTGAGAAAAAAGTATTAAAAAACGGTGCTTTTTATGCATTGAATTGATTCTTTATGCTATAACATATAAGAAGTATCATTACCATCAAACAAATGCAAGTTTCAACAGAGAAAACACATCAACAATCCATCATACTGTATTAAGAAGAAGTTATACAGAAGCGAGTAAACAGAAATGTGGTCAATTTCAGAAGACCATATCACAAAGGAAACATCGGACATGAAAGAATTATTAAAACAAATAATTAAAAACATTGAAATCATAACTATAATGATAATGAAATAAAATTCCATTCTAAATCAACAAATGCAACAAATAACCACAATGCCTCAATTTCTAACAAATATGATACTAATGAAGAAGTAATAGATACGCAACTAAAGCTGAGAATCACAAGGAAACAATGGAGCGATTTCTTTCCATCAATAAGTACGAAATTCATTGCAGCATGCGACTGTGACGCAAAGCATCCGAACTGGGAATCGAAAATAACATCTTCACGAGTTAATATACTAAATGAATAATTATACAAAATTAATCTGATCATCCTCTCGATAGGTGAACAAATCTAGTGGCCGTCAGCTTATAATAAAACTCCTGATCAGGAAGATTATGACATCTTTAAATATTTAAATCAATCATATTTTAAAATAGAATTATGCTTTGAACTTAGTTCTGACCACTCACCTATAATAATCACATACTGTAACAAACCAATCCTTTATAAAAATTACTAACCCTCTGTAACGAAAACACACGCAATTCAAAGAAGCCTTAAAATAAAAACTGAATTGGAACATTCCGCTAAGAATCCTTCTTCAAATTGAAGAACCTGTATAGAAATGTAGTAATAGAGACTTCTCAAAGAAGACACCATACATGTGCTATTTTTCTCTCTATAAAACACGGTGGTCATATTACAAAGCGTGAATGATATTCTAATAAACTGATAAGGTCTGTGGGATATGTTTAAAACGGTAAATATACTAAGATTCTTTAGCCATTGATATCTAATATTTACTGATATAGTTACTGATATCGATACATGATAATTACCAAGTTTTTACATCAGGTGTAGTATAATATTTGATATCTCGCACAATGTCCAATTGATTTTCTACTCCCTTCCGAAGGTTGTTTAACGGTTTTACGAGTTACCATTCAGAAGTTCGTCGATCGTTCTTTTCTTTTTGTCGATCACCATCATAGAACTGGAGAATCACTCTCTTTGGTTATGTCAGCTCTCATCAGTTGTATTATTTCCTGCTCTTGTTGTCATTCCTGATGAAAAACAGATTATAATATAATTAGAATGTCGGATCAATTAGATATGTATTCATTGTGGTTATATCGATATAACCTGATAGTTGTTCAGATTTGGTCTTTAAATCTCTCTATAATTGATTTGTAATACTTACGTTTCTATGGCATAGTTCTTCAGAGACTTCGTTAATCACATCTCTCAATGTAATAGGATCTTTGTTTACATCTTATTTCTCGTCTCTCTCATTAAGTTTCATCGGTCTTCCCTGCTTAATGACTGTCTCTTCGTCGACCACGAGATCTCGGCTGTCAATATTTAATACAGGTACAATCGCTAACTCTTATCATCCGTTGTTACTAAACATCTAGGGATCAATTGTCATTAATCCGTTAGTACTCAAATTTCCTTATTAATAACTTATTTAGTAGACTCACGATTTCAGTATGTTGCTGCTCAATGTAAGTCCAGAATAAAAAAATGACTTGCTATTTCTTTTAAACGTGAATTTTCATTTTTGCTTTGATTCCATTGATACTGAAATCTTCAGTCAACATACCCACAGAATTAACTGATTTATCAGAGTCCCGTTAACTTTTCGAAACTATCCTTTAGATATGTTAATCCTCGTTCTACAGTAATTCTCATAATACTACTGATTGCATTAAAAACATAAATTATTTTTTGTTCTTCAGCATTTATTAGTTTTGTTTTTACCGTCTCCTTCATATTTCAAACACGTCCTTGTTATGCCAGTCCTATTTTATGGATTTCGCTCCTTTTATTATAAAATAGTTGCTCACATAATAAATTCCTAACTATGTCAGTTATGCCCTATTATCATTTGCTCACTTTGGCTTGATTCCAACCATACTTTTTTTCCACAGTAATCATCTCTCCATCGTTATTGGTCGATCTTTATATTTGTTGTTGCTGTTTTCACCAACACTGCTTTTCTATTGACAACCATTGTCCTTTAATGTTATTGAAGTCAGTTGTTTTTTTATAGATTTAATTTATTTACATTTCTATCTGTTCAATGTGTCCAAGCAGTATTCCATAACCTGAAGAAGAACTTAAAGAGAATTTCTTAAAATGTAGAAACTCAAATTAAACAATACTAAAACTCCACGAACAAAAACGGTTAAAATATTTGTGGCTTTGCTGGATAAAAAATTAACAAGATAACAATATTAAAATCAGGCAAAAACCATTTAAAAGGAGAAGAATGACATGGCCAACCGCTAAAAAATCCAAACTTAGCATAACAAACAAGTTACAAATTTATAAAACAAGAATAAACATCATCTGGGCGTATGGAATACCAATATGGGGTACATAACCAAATTTGAAGAACAACAATCTAAATATTACTATAAAAGAAGAATCGAAAGCCATATTTACCAGCTAGCTAACAATATTAATAGACAATATATCCTAAGGAGATTCAGAACAATACACCTTGGAGAGTTGGTAAAACATTAAACGATGCGAATAAATCGATTAATCTAACCAATAGAAACGTTGTTTCAATAAAGAGACCGTCTACACGATACTTTTCACCATATACGATACAATAATTTATCTAATGTCTATTATTGACAAATAGTGAAGAACATGGGAGACATATATATACAAAAGAAAACAGTTATTTTAGTCATACTCATTAATTTTTGCTCACCTTCGCTTGTTTCCAGCCATGCTTTCCTGCTCTGTTTCAGTCTTCGTTACTACATTTTCCACCAACACTGCTTTCGTGTCGATTGTTTTTGTCATCTCATGTCATTCACATTTGTTGTTCGTTCGTAGGTCTAATTTGTTTACTTTTCTTTCTCCTTGATGTAATTCTGTCCATACTTTTCTGCTTTAGTATTAAAGATTTGATCTGCTTTTGTCACTACTTTTCTCACCAACACTGTTTTTGAGCCGATTGTTTTGTCCTGTAATTGTTTTCATGCTTTTGTTGTCGATCGTTCGTAGATCCAGTTTGTTTACTTTTCTTTCTCCTCGATAAGTCTAAGAATTGTTTGAACGTTCCTTCACTATCTCCTTTTTCCCTCATATTTATTAATTTATTTTTAATTGGCACTTTTGAAAAATCGATGCTTTTTTAAAACTATTGAACTATCAAAATACCACGCAATAGACAGTGCATTATTCTAAATATCGGTTTCCATCTATAATGATCATACGGTTCCGAGAACGTTCTTAGAATCGACATATTATATATATATATATATATATATATATATATATATATATATATATATATATATATATATATATATATATATATATATATATATCGAATAGCGAACTTCGTAAAAATTTATACGTTCCAACCATGCATGTGCTTTATATCTCACTTCTGATAATTTGTAGGACATGCATCAAAATAGAATTGATACGAAAAATATAATGACATATATAATGATTAACAAAAATCTAATGTGCAAATTTTGACTGCCTAGTCACGACTAACTTTAATACTAATGGATACACAGTATGTTAGTGTACGTGTTGCTACTCGCGGTCTTCGTAGAGATGCGCGTAATTTGATTGTTACACGTATAGCTATAAGAAAATTTTAAAAGTCGTAGATCCAGTAAAAGAAGTGAGAAACCGAGATAGTAGAAACTGTTAGTCACCCAATTCATTCCTCTTTACTCCTCAGAACACGATGGTTCGCTATAAACCCATGTTTACATTTAGATAAATTATATAACTTTTTCTTAAACTCTCAAATGTTTTGCATGTATTAAATTTATGCTATAAATAGTGGTAATATTTACTGTATCATAAAAATACTCATGATGTGAAATTACTCTTTAGTTTGTAGTATTCTATATTTTTAAAAATCTCAAGGATCCATTTTTTCTTGATGCGACATAATTTCATGAACTATCAACAAATTATATATCTGCAAAACGTTTTCTTAATTCGAAATTTTTCAAAATTTTCGCAAAATCAAAGCTTGTTTCGTTACATATTTCATTTGATGTGTTTATACTGTAAATTTTTTGAAAATATAATAATTACTTTCAATAAAATAAAAATGTCACATTGATGTATATTTTTATTTAAAAAGAGGAAAAATAAATCAGTTAAATTTAATTTAAAAAAAAATTTAGAACTACTATTTAAATGTAAATTCTATAAGAAGGATAAATCTTTGAAAAGATAAACCATTCAAAAATGAACAGAAGCAAAAGGAAAAAGAACGACATGAAAGAGAAAGGCATATAGATGTAGAATCACAGAGTGAGAGATAGAATGACAGATGTGAGTTTTTGTTTTCATTTTAGTCTTCCTTGTACGTAAAAGAGATATGGACTTCGAGAGAGAGAGAGAGAGAGAGAGAGAGAGAGAGAATTAGAGTATGAAAAAGAACAGAAATAGACATGTGCTTTGATATGGGAAGAAAAAGAGGGAAAAGGTAAGCATAAGCTAAGCGTATTGTATTCCTTTTCGTATGCTTGGGTAAGAGAGAGATCGATAGTGAGAGAAAGGAACAACCAGCATAAACTACTATACGTATTATGTTTCTCGAGAAAGAGAAGGATATATAGAACGAGTAAGAAATAGAATATAAATTGGAGCAAATACATTGCTGTGTTGTGTCCATGAAAGAAAAAGGTTATATTTCAAATGTACTGTTTTAACATGCTTATTTTGTTAATGATTTGCACTTCTGCTACTCTCGTAAATCACTTAAAATTTCTAACTTTTCAATATTCTCTACATTCATGCATAATGAAATAAACAAAAATTATTTCTAAACAATAAGTGTTTCTTTATACTTTTCTATAAAAAATGTTTTGCTCCTAGCGCAATATTTATTACGATTACAAGACGTAAGAAAGCATTTTTTTTTTATTTACTGCGATCTTTCAAGATCATTCTGAGATCAAATTCGTTTTTTTTTCTTTTTTTGTACCTAGGAACTTACATTTTATATAATGTTTCAGAAAATAATTCAAACTAAATATTTCCGTCCAAACTAAATATTTAACCACGAAATTACAAATATTTTTTCTTTTTATTGCTTCCTCCGCACGTTTTGGTATATACTCTAATTTCCGTTAACCAATTATATTTCTCAATCATACCTTAACGGTATCTTATTTTTATATATAAAAGTATAAGATACGATATAGTCTATTTATACTCACTAGTTTCTCATAGAGGCCTCCATCTTCCGTTTTGAGTGCATTCTATGTATCATCTATAACGTTTCTGCATTCAAGTATAATAAAATAAAGAGAAATCGTTTGACGAGATCAGGCGATGATTGATATATGCAAGAAAGACAAGATAAAAATCGTAGATGGTAGAGCGTTGCTTGGAAATTCCATTGAAAACCATCCAGCAGCCGAACGAATACTCATCATAGGTTATTAGTAATGCCGTAGTATTTGCTGCTGTCAGTTAAAACAAACAAAAAAACACATGAGATAATTAACATACTTTACTGCATTTGTGTAGAGTTTATTGTTTTCATTTTGTAGAATAACTAAGTCACAGTAACTAGCGGAAAAATTTGTCTCCTATCTTAAGCAAACGCCTACCGCATAATGCATACAAACGTGTAGATAAAAATAATATTATTCAGTATATATGATATAGTAAAGAATTATGCTCTCTCTCGTACTACAATTGTTTAAAGATTCGCAAAGAAACAGATATATATTTAGGTCACATAGACATGAATTTTGACAATACCAATCGCCTTCATAAATCAAGAATTCTATGAAACTCCATTACAAATCGGGACACATTCGTAGATAATACAGTAAATTACGACAAAGAAACGAATTGCTTATGGGAAAAGTGAAACGTCAAATGACATTGAATAAGGTAAAAAAATATTATCGAAGATAACAAATAATAAAGAAAAATGAGTCGACGTATTTGATGAACCAAGGTCTAATAGATAGCTTATCGGGAAGAGCGTAATCTCACATTGTTTAAAAAATACTTGATTCATTGGATATTGATTGGTTTCAGTTTGTTTATAGCAACGGTAGCCTTATAAAATGTATGTATCTCTTCATTTCGAAGTTCTAATTTCTTACTTCGGGTGATGGTAGATATGTTCTTCTTAATCAGATCTATTCATCTGCTCGATATGATTTCAATTTTCTACGATTTTAATAATAATAAGTTTTCATCGGTTTTTTGTGGTTTTTACTCAGTAGTATGTCTACTTGTCGTTGTTCGTCGCATGAACTTAATTGTTTTTTTAAGAATAATCAAGATTCAGACAATTTCCAAAAATGTTTATATTAATGGTTTTCTATCTTATATATTACGATGCTAAACAAATTTCTGTCGTATTTCGAATTCTTTTGAAGGAACCCTCATAACCCGTGATATTGATGCGCGTAAATGAAATTATCACAGTATATTTGTTGAAATATGATACAAGTGTTGATGTGATTTTATGTAATAATGTGTGATTAGCTGTGCTGGCTATTTCTGAAGGAATGATAGCCATTCAATTTTAATCAGACCCAGATGTTTTGATGTTGCGAGTTTGGAGGATGTAACTTCTCCAACTATCCGTGAAGACAATGATGAGATTATGCAAGGGAACGAAAAGGGCGAAGTTAACGTACAATCTGAGCATGGAAAGGGAAGAAAAGATTCGCATTGGTCGGGGAAAGGCGAGGATTTCTTACGCCCAACCTAACAACAAAGAGTCAACACAGCCCTTTTCTTTGTGGCCAATGTGTCTTCGAGCCGGATACTCGGCAAACAACAATCCTGTGAGCCGCTCCGAAAGAAACTACAACGGTGGGTGGCCAGCAGCCCATCTGCGAGGCCGTTCATCCCGTACGACCACACCAGGGCGATCTACGAGGCGTCGGAAGTAGCAACGACACATCCTGCAGCCGCCGGACCCGTAACGAGCCTTCAGAACTCGCAGCAACGAGGCCTGTAGCCGTCGGAATTATCAACCTGTGGCCACTTCTCCGTCAAAGTAAAGTCGTCTTATTTTTGAGCTTCTTCTCCTATTCTATCTTATTCCACAATGGAAGCCGCCTCTGCCGCAAAAAGCTTAATTATTCTCGAAGTCAAGCGGCGGATTTTCAAAGATCAACTCGCGCGTTTTAAGGACGCGATCGATGCTTATCGGCCCGATGAGGATATACTTAAGTTAAAAGGAAAAATCAAATCCATGAAAGAAGTATTCGTTATCTACACGAAAGCCGAATCGAAATTGTTAAGTTTAATTTCCGTCGAGGACTTCAAAGAAAACTTGGAAGAAAAATTAGACATCGACGAAGACTATTCGGACGTAATAATCATCTCGGAAAGATTAGTGGATAAAACGGAATCGCAATCAGTAGTGCCCACTCGATCGGTCGTAACGTATACCAATCTAAGCGGCGGCAATCGCCACATAAATCTGCCTCCGATCGCGTTGCCCACTTTCAATGGTCGACACGAAAACTGGCCTGCTTTCGCGAATCGATTTAAAACATCCATCCACGATAATCCAACCTTAAATGATTGCGATCGATTTAACTATCTCAAATTGTGCCTAAAGGATGAACCCGTGTCGCTAATTTCCTCGATAATCATTGCAGCTTCCAATTACGCTCTCACTTCGTCCATCTTGGAAGAGTATTATAATCAGTCCAAGCTGATTGTAAAAAAACACTTAAAGGCTACATGTGACTTGCCTAAATTGCAAAAGGCATCGTAATCCGAACTCGTGTTGCCTACTTTTAGCGGTCAGCACAAGGATTGGCTTGCCTTCGCGAACCAATTTAAAACGTTCGTCCACGAAAATCCGACTTTAGACGATTGCAACGACTGCATTATCTAAAATCATGCGTAAGAGGTGTGCCCGCATCACTCATCTCTTCGATATCTATTACCACCGCCAATTACGCTCTCGCTTAGTCTATCTTAGACAAATATTACAATCAATCTAAGTTAATAGTTGAAAGGCATTTAAAGGTCATATGGGACTTGCCTAAATCGCAAAAGGCATCACACGACGAACTCGCTCACATCGCAAACGTTCTACAGACGAATTCGAACGCGTTAAGATTGCTCGGCCAAGCTAGTTATGACACCTTGTTAATCCATTTTATAAAAATACGACTTGACGATGATATTCGCGCGCGATGGTGTGAAGATCCTCGATCGAACAGATGCCCCACCGAGAAACAGTTCTTGCAATTCCTTCACGAACGTAGAAGCATACTTCTCCAATTGAGCTCAGGCTCGACCTTGAGAAGTGATACAAAATCGGTCGCGACCACTTCGAATGGCTTTATGAACAAAAAACCGGACTCTTTTCGGAACCAAGAATATAATTACCAAAAACACAGAAACGATCGGGATTCGCGCGTATCATCGCAGCAAGCTTTCTCCGCTGCCGTCAGGGAGGTTTGCCTCATCTGCGAGTCCAGCCATCCTGCATTCCGGTGTCCTCAAATACTTGAGGCGCTCGTTGAAATACGCGTGGACCTAGTCAAAAGGGCCAAATTGTGCATGAATTGCATGCATCCGAACCACGAAATGAAGGACTGAAAGTCCAGACATTGTCATTGCTGCAAACTAGCGCACCACACTTTGCTACACGATGACCCAGCGCCCGTCGCACCGTTATCGTCGAACAGCGCAAATCTCTCCGAAAAGGCGTATGGGTACGAGTTGTTACCAACTGCTGTCGTTAAGCTCAGGAACGGAAATATCACGCGAGATTATCGAGGTCTTCTGGGCACCGGGTCTCAATCTCATTTCATCTCTGAGAAAATGGCCATGCTCTTAAGGCTCCCGCGTAAACGTGTAAATATTTCCGTTTCCGGTGTTCATAACGACAGCAGAGAGGTCCGTAACCTGGTCAAAGTGCAGCTCGAGTCCTTGAGAACCCGGTTCTCAGAGGATATTAATTGCCTGATGCTGCCGGCAATACGACAGGCTATTCCAATGCAATAAGTGGATCGTGCCAAGCTTGCGATACCGTCAATTTTAATACGGCCGATCCACAGTTTCACAAGCCCGTTCCTATTGATGCCATCTTGGGCGTACAGATAATGCACAAAATAATGTGCACAGGCAAAATCCCGGTTCTCAACGGTTTAGTTGCGCTTCAAAAGACCGGGCTATGCTGGATAATATCCGGGAAAATACGCGGCGTGACTTAGAAACAGCAGCAGGTCGTTTGTAAAGTTCAGAGCCATTAAATGTCACTTTGTACGCGTGGTCGGTGACACCCTCTTGACTTACGAGGCACTACCACACCTACATCACCGAAATAGAGGCAATTCTTAAATCTCGAATTCTAACTCCTCTCGCCTCCGATCCCGACGATCTATCTTCTTTTATGCCCGCTCACTTCCTCATCGGAAGCTCTTTAATGGACGTACCCGAAACAGACTGGGAGCAGGTACCCTCATCATGCATTTCTATCTGGCAACACGTGCAAAAGATTAAGCCAAAGTTTTTGGAAACGTTGGCACCAGGAGTACCTACATGAGCTAACGGTGAGAAAAAAAATGGCATCAGGGAGAAGCGAGCGACATCGGGATTAGAACTCTCGTGCTTCTTCGAGATAGAAACGCACCATTGATGCGCTGGTCATTAGGACGCATTGTGGAGGTGCATCCAGGCGAGGACGATATCGTCCGTGTAGCAACGATACGCATGTCATTCGAGGATGTGTATAAATGTAGCGTCAGATGCCTCTCCCCTTTGCCTAACAACAACGCTACATAAGAACGCGATCCTCCACGTTATACTATTATAAGTCTCCAAGGAGAACATCTATCATTATTCTTTGTCTTTACTATCTCTTTTTCTTACTATTGACCGTACTATGACGAACGTATTTATTATTTAGGTTTTCTTTTTTTTCTCTCGTTCTTTGTTAAACGCGACAGTCTGCGCAATCTCTAATAACACGGAAGTGAGAAGAATCATTCTTTACTTTCACCTTTTATTTTTACTATATTCACCGTTAGAAGTTAGAAAAGCCGAAGTTAGTACCATCAAACGCTCTCGTAATTGCACCGGACGCAACATTTTGTTTACTGTTTACATTGAGGGTGTCAAGGAGAGCCGTGAGAAATGCACATGATGTGAAGTTGCCCTTTAATTTGTAGTATTCTACATGACTTATTGAAATCTCAAAAATCGTTTTTTTATGTAATAGAACTTACTAAACGATTAATATATTGTGTATATAGAAAATTTTATCTTAATTTGAAATTTTCCAAAAGTTTCATCAAATCAAAGTTGGTTTCGTTCCATAATTCAGCCTACGTCTTTTCAGTGTATATTGTAATACCATTTATGAGAATATATTTTTTTTTTAGTTCATTAAAAATAAAAGTCAATATTTCCATAATAACCACTTTCACAATAAAATGAAAATGACACATTGGAATATTGTATTTACATTTAAGGACTGTAATAATAAATCAGTTCAACTTATATCAAAAAGAAATTTAATTGTTAAGTGGATTTTCTTCCAGATTTGGTTTTATCAAAATTACAATGCTTTTATTTAAATGTAACTTTTAAAAGAAGGGTAAACTTTAAGGGTAAAGGTTAAAAGCGATAGTATAAGGAAGAGAAAGAAAAACGACATGAAAGACAAAGATACATAGAGGCAAGAATAGAAAGTGAGATATAGCACAAGCTGTGTTTTTTTTTTCTTCTTCGTCTTCCTTGTGCATAAGAGAGAGATAGAATGCAAGTGTGAGTGAAATTGAGAAACAGACATACTAAAGTTAGAAAATAATTCAGTGAGGTAGAGTATAAGTCACGCCTTATTGTTTCTTTTGAACAATAGAGAAATATAGATGTAAACAGAGAACTATATAACAAAACATGCGCGTTATATTCTATACGTTAGGTTCGTCTCATTTTTCAGCTCATGCATCACTCTATCTCTTTAATCCCATCTTAACACATTGATAAAAAAATTCCTATCTACTTCCTGTTTGATTTTTACTCTTTTTCATTTCTTCCTTGAAAACCATATTTGGTATAAATCCCTGATCGTGACCATGTCTGCTTTCCTTTTTTTTGATTTTTTCCTTTACATTATCCTTCTTTCTTCTTTTCTACTTCCTCCTAATTGTAATATCCTATGAAAAAATTAATTTGAACAAATTTGTTCGAAACGGATTTATTTCGTTTCTTTGAATGATAAGTACGAATCACTCCGAATCTGATTCTCAATTTAAAATTCTTGAAATACATGATCGTCAATTCATACGTTTCAAAGTATTCAGAGTTTCGATAAGTTTCGGAAGCTTCATGAGTATTTAATATCTTACAAACTATTTAATTACTTTTATTGATGCGTTATCATTGACAAGACATATTTAAGAAAATCCAAAAAGTTCGACTTGACGAAAGTACATTTATTTACACTTAGTTTTCTAAGTTATCATTCTATTGCTGTGCGAACAACTAAAATGCAAACTTTAAGTATGCTGGATAAGTAAGATAAGATATAGTAAGTATACTGGACTGGAGTATCGCATTAAAATTATTGAGTGTATGTAATATTTTCTTAGTATTGTGATTCTAAGTTTCTTAATACTAATGTTTTCTAAGTACGTGGTAGGTACTAAATAAGAATAAAAAGTGTTACGTCTGCAAACACGTACTTGCTGAACGTTAGGAACACATAATCTCGGGACCCACTTAAACAGAAGATGGACAAATTGGGATAATTTTTTTCGATCTTTCTCGAAACAAATTCTCGAGATCCTTTTGCGGCATTCTCAACTCTCCCTCTGGTAGAACCTTAGGCCACATATGCGCTCACAATCAGCTCCAGACCAACGATTTAGATGTCCAATTTCTTCCCATCTAAATATGTTCTTCAAGAAATTTTACGAATCGTACGGTCAGTCAGACCTCGCTTCAACCAATCAGAATGCTAGTAATAAAATTATTATCCTATAGGAACCAAACCTTTATCCATGGCAAGTTTCGTAGGCGGTTAGTCAAGTTCGTATGAAGTGGGGGAAAATTAGAAAGATTCAGTCAGAGGAAAACTATAAATTCAGTAATTATTTATCTTTCTTTGAAACCGGTCGTTAGTTGACAAGTAAGTCTGTAATTAGTTCTAATTTTGTATTCTGTATTCTGTGAAGCCGACAATAAAGTAAGTAGCCCGTACTCTGAAATCTGTAAAATCATTAATTAAGTAATAATTCAGTATCTTGTATTTTGTAAAATCGGAATTTTTAAGTTCGCATTCTGCATTTCCTAAGACCAATATTAAGTCTGCAGTCTAAATTTGACCGAGACCCTAAAAAATTTATAAGACTATATCTAAAAGTCGATAAGTCTTTAATCAGTAGAACGGTTTGTATTGTCTTAGTTTTACTGAACATTCTCAACTATCTCATTAAGATGAAAAGTCAGTCTGGTACCTCACTTGTAGGAAAGATAAGAAACTATCAGGTAACCTCCTATTTCATCCTATCATTCTCTGTCTCGTTGTCCAATCGTTCGTTTTCGAATTCATGCATTTAAAGTCAATTCTTTAAAGTGGCTTAATCAATATCTGACTAATTTGGAGTAATTCCACAGGATGTAACGAATATTCGTTTTCGAAATGGAGAGATGTACATATATGGATACATCGATCTTGTTGCGATGCACCACCGTCACAGTATGGGATTTATCGTGTTTTAATTGTGATTGCACTTCTCGTATTTTAATACAAAAAAAATTAATTGACATACACCTGGAAGAATCAAATGACAAACTGAAAGATAACCAGATTAAAATCCATGAATCTCTAGTTATTAACCATGATACAGATCTTATAAAAGATAATATATGCCTATAAGTATTTTAATTAAACGCTGAAATATTTAATATTTGAATGTTTTGTTGCGAAATGTATAAATTAGAAAATTGAAAGAAAAAAATTAGGTCTTCATTCGATTTTCAGAGATTTTCGGGCGACTGCTCTAGCCATCTGAGCTACCGAGGAACTTCCAAGCAGAAATATAATGACATCACATATATCTACTATATTAATGAGAAGAAAAGGGAGATTATTGTCCATGCTTCCGATCAACACTCACCGACCATAAACTAACTAACTCATTCTTTCGACAGTGTACGTATTATTTCACCCCCCAATGTATAGTAGCACACATCGAAGAATGTGAAAAACACGCTGTTGAGAGAGAATAAGATAAGATTAGGAGGACCCCCTCCTCCACCCTTTCTCTGTAATCGTTAATTATGATTTCTTCTCCCACTGAACACATGGAAAGGTGGTGATTTATAGTCCTTTATCATAGCAGGAAAGCATATTGTTTTAGGATATGAAAGAATCTTAATAATGGGTGGAATCTTGATATTGAGATCATGAAATCACAGATTGTTGTGAGTGTTATTCACTGATAATGATCATTGGCTAGAGGTTAAGATAGAAAATATTACATTATAATTAGGAGGATTCTCTCTCTGCTATTGACTAGTTAAGTTGACTGACTTAATTAAAGCTGCCTAAAAGAGGAGAATCGCGCAATTTTTAATAATAATAATAATAATATACTGCATTATATAACTAATATTAAATATCTAAACACACTTTAGGAGGAACTCTAAAAAACCATGCTATTAAGGAATATAATATGTTAATACTGATTTAATAGTAAATATGATAATACTGTAAAAGTAAATGACACATATGGAAGAAATGGTGGTAAAGAGAAGAAGAGGGGGTGGTGTATGAAAGATGGAGCAGTAAAATACCGGAAACTTAATTTATAAAACAACTCCGCTTCCATTTCTCCGAGAGATAAATGCGATTCCCTTAGAAAAATTATGAGCCTTATAAAAGGAAGTTTCTCTCGACTGGGATTTGAACCCAGGACCTTTCGCTTTCCGATCGAACGCTCTACAAACCGAGCTAAGAAAACCTACGTTCTATGTTATGTCTAAATGCCTTTATTTGTGAAATAATTTTCTGATATGTATATTAAATTCCATATAATTTAATAAAAAATTATTTTTCTGCTATCATAACTTAACGTAATTACATACCTCATTTCGTATTGCATGTTTATCTTTTAAGAATAAATTTTTAATAAACGTTGCGTTAATGTGTTCCGTTAAACGTCATACGTTTAAATCGCGTGCCATTTACGATCTGTTACGGAAAAACCCGAGTGCTTGCGAAGATTTGGAAATGGAGTATGTTAAAGTCCAAGGCGTAGTTAGTGAGTGATCTTTTATGAAGCGCACTATGTGTTGAATTTTTACAGATACTGGAGTTCAAAATCAACTTATATAAAAGGATTACAGCCTAATATTGAAATATTATTGCTTTTATGTAGTATTACGAAAACCCAGGAGATGAGAATTGATTAATGAAATTGATTTGAATTCATAGGTACTTATTGACTGATCCAATCCTTAATCGCCATAATTACCCTTCCTTTTCTTATCTCTTTCTGTTATCTTTATGACTTTTCCGAAAAGACTATACATATAACAAAATTCCTGTCTCCTTCCTGTTTTATTTTTACTCTTTTTCATCTCTTCCTTGAAAACCATATTTGGTATAGATCCCTGATCGTGACCATGTCTGCTTTCCCTTCTTCTGATTTTTTCCTTTATGTTATCCTTCTATCTGATTTTCTACTTCCTCCTAATTGTAATATGCTCGGTTTTAAGAAAGATATAGGAATTAGCGAATTCTCAGAAAAGTACACTCTGAAAATATTTGTTTGAAACAAATTTATTTCGTTCATTTTAATGATAAACTAGAATCACTTCGAATCTGATTCTCAGTTTGAAACACTTTAAGCACGTGATCGTTAACTCATACGTTTCAAAGTATTTGGAGTTTCGATAAGTTTCTGAAGCTTCATGAGTATTCAACATCTTACAAACTATTTAATTACTTTTATTGAAGCATTATCATTGACAAGAAATAATTTAGAAAATCCGTATTAGCAAAGATGAATTCATTCCAATTAATCGATTTTATAACTTGTAGTACAAATTACGAATAATGAGATGTAAGGAATGAATAAAAGAATATAAAATAAAGTAGAAAAAATTAGTTTATTGCTTATGCATATTACTTATTCAGTAACAAGATCATATTTTTTCAATATAATGTAATATAATATATACGAAGTACTTAATAATAATATTTAAAGTTAAATAAGTACTAAGAAAATTTAACCATTCACAGGTATTTCTTCATTTTTAACTTTAAAACGTTTTGCTTTAATAATGAAATTTGTACATAAAAGAAAATAATTAGAATGAAAGATCCGAAATTGGATACTAAAATACTTGGATTCAAGTGCGAATATTCGAATGCTCGGGTCCAGATTTCGAGTTATAATCGAGTTATAATTCGAGTCCTTGTTATTAATCAAATGATTTTGTTAAACTTTATAGCGTTGTAAGATTCTGTTACATGACGGTTCTTCTATGAACATGGTTTAGTTAAGGATTGGCAAATACCTTAGATTAGATATCGTTTTGAGAGTTTTATTTGTTCTTAATGTGTAATATGTACCAAGGGGAGGATAGTTTTTTCTGAATGCGATTTCTGGTTTTTTATTTATTTTTTTGTTAAATTGTGGGAATAGAAATGAGAATCTTCTTGGAGCTCCAACAATTACGTCTGGTATGACCATGAAGTGGAAAAAATAAGGAAATAAGAACAATGATAACATACCGGTATCAATTGGGAATCCTCTGTATTTTAAGACTTCAGATACAATTTCATGATATGATAAAGAAAGCATAACATGCATGAGTTGGTATAAAATTACTTTTTCAATTGATGAAACTGATTTAACTATTTCAACGGTAAAGTTAACTTTCGTCAAATATTGTGTTAATTAATTGTTAAAACATTAAAATGAGTGAACTGATCGCTGATATACGAAATAACACTTTATATGTACATATTATAAATACATTAATATAAATTTTTTCTATCCATAGTGTCATTATTTTATTCAGTAACAGAAACAAAAATTGTTTTTAAAAATTATTCATAGTTGTATACACTTTTTTGTTTACACTATTATTTAGTTATGTATTTGCGTTATTGACAATTTTTTTATTTGGTGGAATTCGATTTATAGCATCAAATTAATTTTTACATTTTTTAGCATTATGCCGCAAGTAACTAAAATGATTTCACTAACGAATACGGTTGATGGTGACGTGTGATCACCGAAGTTGTCAATGGATTAAATTTAGAATATATGAAGTATTCAAAAAAAGTAAATTACAAATTTTTAGCTCAATGACATGATATTTTAGGGGATAAATTGTTTATACAAGAGTTCTTCAAGTTGCATGTCTCTTATATATAAGATGATCTGGGTGTAATGCCCAGCTTTGAAAAAGTATTTCTTTTCGTAATTTTCAACGATTTTTAACATTCCAATAAATGCATTTATGTTTGAGATGCATTTATACACTTTCCTAAATAGCTAGTGGAAAAATTCCTATTTTACAGTTCATATCATAGAACGCCACATCTGATGAAGAAATACGAACATTTGAAATATTATTTCTAGAAAGGTGATGTACAAGAATATTTTTTAGATCAAACCTGTCCATTATGCACGACGATGTTAGTATACTAGTACAACAATAAGAATAATGGTGTGGTACAGCACAACATGTATTTGTTACGTCCCTCTCAGCACGGGCCTTAGAAAATTCTTTAGGAAGCTCTTGCGTTTGCGAGATTTCGTGTCCTTTTGACCGTTACCTGCCTGGGTGGCAGTTCACTTGACTTGAGATTGACACCGAATAGAGTGTCGAAACGACTTTCCAATCGAAACTTGGAAACGTGACTAAGCGTTCCTTTGCCTCAGGGTTTAAGGCTTCTAATCGTTGCTGCAGTTCTATTTCGCAATATCTCTTAGCGCTGGGATCTATTAGTGGTAAAAGAAAAAATTGAATTATTGGTCGTACAGGGTATCCTCACCGATAATAATGTAAAAAAGGAATTATTGAATTGTTGATCGTGTAGGATGGTATCCGCACTGATAACGATGTAAAAAAAGGAGGATTGAATTGTTGATCGTGCGAGGTGATGGTATCCTCACCGATAACGATGTAAAAAGGAAGGATTGAATCGTTCGGGGTCTCCCCTCATCGATAACAATGTGGTAAAAAGAAGGTTCGAGGAAATCTTACGTTCACATTGCAGAATTTGTCGACCGTGTCGCAAAATGAACTCCCCTGACTGGTTGAACGTATTAGGCTTAAACTTAAAATATACATATATAATGACCCAAGGGGAGGAAGAAAATCACCGGCGAACACAACCGGGGTTGTTTTTCTGAGCAAAATCGTGTTTAACGTAAGAAGTTTATTTAGAATATAAAATGTAAATTTCCGAATAAACATCGAAGGATACAAAAATGTAATCGAAGAAAATTATTGTGATACGGTTGCTTTTATTGCGCCCAGAGAGCAGCGGAAGGGAGACCATGTTACCTGTTATGTGTTCCTTACGTTGGTTTTTCTTTTGTCTCTTGTTTCTGCGGATTAGGTTGGAAGTTGTTTGTATTGTTCTTATATAAGGTTGTTCGGAAAGTCATTTCATTTTTCCTGTAATTTTTTTTTATTGCATTTTTTTACAGCCAACTTCACACTTGAGCCGTATAATCATTATATATTTTGATCGCTGATATAGTAAGGCTTGCTTGTGAAAAAGTTCGATTGATACTACGCAGTAGTTTTTGGCTGCTACCCTTTTAAATATGGTAAGTGAAAAGCAGCATTTTCGGCATATTTTACTTTTTTTACTATCGAAACGGTAAAAATGCTATTCAAGCAAGAAAAAAATTATCAGATGTGTATGGAGATGTATTGACAGAACGAACGCCAGTGCCAAAACTGGTTTACAAAATTTCAATCAGGCAATTTTGATGTTGAAGATGCATTGCGTTCTGGAAGACCAGTTGAAAACTGATGAAGATACAATAAAGGCATTAATTGATGCAAACTGGCGAATAACAACTCGTGAGATCGCTGAGAGATTAAATTTATCGAATTTCGACCGTTCATGATCATTTGAAATGCTTAGGTTTAATTACAAAGATCGATAGCTTTCGTTTTATTTCGGAATTACTTTTCGAATAATCTAATATAATAAAGTAAACATATGGTTTATAATATAATAAAAGACAGTTGATGAATGTTGGCGCATATAGTATATCCCCGAAATTACTTATAATAATAAGATTTTGATTATGACGAGCGATTAACAATATAGTTAATTAAATGAAAGACTGACGTTTAATTAACTTATAGGATGAGGTAGGGAAGTTGTCCACCGGGTGGAACAATCAATTAGACTTGAGAATTTTCATCTGGTGTTAATTTATTTGTGGATGAAAGTGACGTCAGAGGTAACACACTCCAATGAGAAAACAAAATGTAGGCTCTTATTGAATAATCATATATCTTTTATAATTTTCTCATCCCCAAATTGTAACAATCAAATTGTGCGGAAAAATACGAAAACCGAGAGTAGCGACACAGTACAGCAAATATACGGTGTTGCCGCTGGATTTGAAGTCAGACGTAACAAAACAGTCAAAACAAGCAGACGTAACTATCGATCGTCATACCTTATGTCATATTCCAAGGATCATTTATCTTTTAATACATTGCGTACGGCGCAAGCGAGTTCAACTCACTCTCAAAGCTCGCACATTTTCGACGCTCCAGAAGAATGCTTGTTCATTTCTACATGGTAGGAATGTCAACAATCAACTATTTCGCAGATCAATTGTCTTAAGAACGCGAGAGGCATCATTATTCTGGTAAAGTAACAAAACCATTGTCTACGGTTGCTTAAATCGTCAAATCCATCGAAAAAAATTGAAAACAAGATATCCCGTGATTCGTCCGTAACGTTCAACATGCTAAACACGAGATATCTCGTGAGCCGTACGCAATGTATTAAAATAAGTTTGACAAGTAATCAGAAATGAAGATATCACACGGGAAAATAAATGCGTATTTGAAACGGATGCATATTTGCGCAGCTCGATACATTACACACGGATAGTAAGAACGTTGTTAGAACGGTATAATCATTACTACGCTAGTGGAATACCGCGCTGTTAATTGTCTGACGTCGTACTTATAATAATCGGATAGTCGTAAAAGTCGCATCGATATTCGTAAAGTAGTGGTTCTTTATATATATATATGTTTATTTTCTGCTTTACAATTTGTCCATGAACATTAGGTAAACTTATTTATTTGTACTGTTTAAATAACATATGTGTGGTAATTTCTACCTATAGGATTGTCTTATTTCTTTACATTTTTCTTTTTTTTTTTTTATATACATAAGTCAGCCCAATGTTTCTTTTTAGTTTTTTTCTAATGTGAGTAATGTACGTTTCTATGGCTAGTTGGTTGGGGTATACTGTGGTTCTCTTTTTGTATTTTGCTGCGATATTTTTTATTTCTTCTATTACTGTCTTTAATCCAAGGTCCTTTCGAAAGTACTGGTTAAATACTCATATATAAGAGGAGTAAAAGATCGGAAAAAGGAACTTTTTAGGAACTTGAACAAATCAAGAAATAAGAGAGGTAAGCAAATGAAATCTATGATGGATCAACAGATGTTAATAAAATTAGAGAGCCAAGATTGCCAATAGGAAGTTTGTATACATGAGAAAAAAAGTGACAAAGCTATAGATATAGCAAATAAACACCAATTCATAAACAAAAGAGTATGGATGATAGGAAACAACAATTAAGAGAACAAAAATGTATGCTGGGAATTGAGCTAAGATAATTAAACTGTAATAAGCAGGACTGTCAGATCATTTATCTTTTGATTAGTAGAAAAGCAGGATAAGTGCAACAAACAACCATCTAATTATTACCATGGTAATTAAAGTAACTGTTAATTGTCTGGTGTAATGAAAATGTGATAAGCACAAAAAGGGATATTCCAAATGTCATTATTAAGTGAGTAAGAATACAAGGGGTAAAGGATGTGATGATGTAACATTCAAATAACAGTCTGAAGGACCAAGGAGTAAAAAGAAAGAGAATCAAATCTTTGACAAAGAATGTCAATGACATTAGAGGACAAGGATAGTCAATAGGATATAATTTTCATGAAAAATGTTCTGACAAAGACACCGAATCAAGACAGACAACAATACAGAAAGCAAAAAGGTATTGTTGACATCAAACTGAGGCGAGTAAGGAAGGTAAGAACAATAATTAGTATGACTAACAAAGGTGTACATTTTTAATCGCAGGAAGAAATGGTGACCAGAAAATATTTTAGAGATATAAATGAAATATTATTAACATTCGACCAAAATTAAAGCAGATCTGGATATTGAGAGATTAATTGGAAAATATAAGGAGTATGCGAATTTATATTTGTGAAACGAGATACGTCTCTGATGCATCATGAATTGATCAAATTCGAAGATGTAACAACATGGTGAGGGTGATAGTCTTCCATGGTCATAATACCTGTAAAACAATATAAAATGAATACAATAACCAAATTAAAATATAACTAAATCTTATTCCTAGATCAAATTGAAGAACCTTTTTAGTCTATGTACTAATTCTGAGATTGCCAGCAATTTATTTCGGATGTTTAGCTAGACGAATGTTGTAGCATTCGTTGTTGCTAACAATTTCTTTTACTGTAGGAATTCTTAAATCTTTGTGGATTCTTTCATTTGTTATATACCAGGGAATACTGCAAATGCTCTGCAAGGTTTTTGATTGAAATCTTTTTCAGAATTTTAATGTTTGAGTTACCAGCGGTTCTCCATAGTTGAAAGTATTGATTCTCCATAAGTCCAAATGGGTTTTAGAATAGTTTTGTATATAACGAGCAGAAAGGGTCAGCCAAGTTACTAAATCCAATGTGGTTAGCTAAGCTGAATCTGTAAATAGGATCAGCTTTTTCATTGGTTACGAAAACAAATAAGCGTCGCGCGCCATTAAATGAGTGACAGCCATCCACTTTATGTCGGTTTTGTTTGAAAGTACCAAAAATCAAAGGGATTCCACTCGTCTTCGCATTATCCATATAAGCATATATATAAAATAAAATTATGACGTACATCGGTTCCCTTAAATTGAAGGGACACCGATGAAGTTATACAGATGGAAGATTACTTCGCACCTTGCACACAAGTTGTTCTGCACAGGCAGTTAAATACGAATTTAAACATCTGAGTGCTGAGCGTTTTTTCTATGTACTATTCAAAAGTGCTAAACAAAAGATGAGGAAAAGAGTTGATTTGTTATATATTTAATATCTTTCATAATTTTTAACATAGTCTAATAAAAATTTCACAAACAAATACATTTTTTATCTATTATTTACAATTAATAAACATTTATAAGATATTTTTGAAAATAAATGCATAAACAACTACGGAATTAACCATAATTTTTTCTTAAAAGTAAAAACTAACTTTGAATAGAGATTTTATAATTATTTTAAATTAAAAGTGTCGGTGATGTGCAAAAAATTGAGAATTAGTTGTAAACGATACCTCGAAAAGATCTTATTAAATCATCAAATGCTTCTTGAATTTTAGCCCAATAACTAAACATATTGGGTCTTCGGGTTATTCTCATTTCCAACAGTACAACTACGAAAGCTTTCATTCCAATGAGATTTCCTTGGCTCCAATGTTTTGATCTTGAATGAGGCTTAGTGTTTACATTCAAACATAAAAATTGAGTGGCGTACATATTTGTTTCGGTAACTATAATTGACCAAAGAGAAGCAGCAAATAATAAATCATATTTGAGGCGCGATGATGATCGCCGTGCTTTTGGCCCAACTGACAAAGAGCGCCATCGGGCTCCTCAGTACTCAACTGGTTAAATTATAAAATCACGTCAATAGGAATATGATACGACATATAAATAAAATTATATATTATCATCTGAAGGAATGAAAGAAAAAAGAATGTTATACTATTTGTACTGCAAAATAATAGTATAAGAAAACGATTTCTTTTTCAATTATTGACGAATATATCGGAATATTCGACTGTTTTCTACTATTAAGTTTTTTAAATGTCGCGCATGCGCACAACGAAGAAAGTGCTCTGCCTGACAGAGATAACTTAATGTTTACGGCCAGTTCCCGCACCGAAATTGAATTTAAAATATAGATCGTCTAACGTAATATATTATGAAAACGCAAAGAGAAATAAAGAAAGAAAAAAAGTGAAAAAAATAGAAAAAAGAAGAGAAATACTAAAAGACCAGTGGTACACATAGGAACAAATTTAAAATTAATATAATATAAATCGGGAATAGCGCGCATTTTTTCCTGGTTTAGCCGGAACAGTTTAAAAATTTAAATTTAATTTAAATTTAATTAAACTTTTTTTTCTACCATTCATTTATTTTAACAAATAAGAAATCGATAAAACATGTATATGTAGGTGTATTCGCAACGTGTCATTATAAATGGAAATAGTACAGAGAAATGGATTTTATTTAGATAGTTGTTGCATTAGGGGGAAAAAAAAGAAACGGATATTGTCCAGGCAAGAAAAAAAAGAACAAAAAAAACTATATTACATAACTAGGTGCATTTATATCTATCTACCTTTTATTTGCTTGTATATACGATATACCGATATATACATGCATATAAATATGTATATTTGTTTTCCATGCTGAAAATAATTAATTAAAATATTTAATTAATTGAAATAATACAAATTGTTAGTTTAAATATAAAATTATGTGGAAAACATTGCACTTCCGTTTTAACCGGATGTAGAGATTTCTATGCGTCGTACTTCCGCTATGCTTTAATATACGTGGATTAAGTGTACGTACATGTGCGGCCAAATAGAAACGACGACGAAGGATCGTTAGTTCATCGGAGACGCAGTTTCCATCAGTTCATCGGAGGAACTGGTACCATTGAATCACCGGAGAAGCAATACCTTCTTTAGTTCACCAAAGCCGAAGTATCCTCTTCAATTCACCAGAGGCGCAATGGATTGTAAGGAGGTAAGAGGTAAGATACATTTTTGTATATTTATATTAATGTGTACGTATTAAATGTACGCATACGTGTATTCGTTTCGTTAGATTCTCAAGTTGACGTTTGCGTATCCTTCTTACTTTTAATTTCAATATCAATAGGTTTTTATTTGTAGTTTAAATGTATGTAACGTCAGGAAAATTTAGTATAATACGTTTTACGTGATTTCTTTTCATTTTCTTATTTCATCATCATTATTATTATTCTTATAAATTCGAAATGCTGGTAGAAAAGATGGAAAACAAAAAAAAGGAAAAAAAATCTGATTAGCTACATCTCTATTGGATATTATTATTGTTCATTTGTTTTCTTTTAGTTCAAAATAATACATTATTTCTTTGAACCATTTCCGCATTTTGAAGAGTCAGACTGTCAATGACAATTTTCCGCCAAATGTAAACAGTCATTCACCTAGTTCTATTATAACACATTTCTCATCAGTCAGATCAATATTCCACTGTTCAAAAGAAACATGAGTATCAGGAGTGTGACTAGTATTCGATTATTCAAAGGAAATAAGAATATCAGGAGCAGGACTAGTATCCAATTTTTCAAAGCAAATATGAGTATCAAGAGAGAGACCAGTATTTGATTATTCAAAGTAATCATGAGTATCAGGATTGCGACTAGTATTCGATTGTTAAAAGCAATTATGAATATCAAAAGTGCATCTAATGATCAGTTATTCTTTAGTTATTATCATTTGGTTTTGCAAATCAAACATGTTTTTTACAGTCTGTATTAAGAGTAATCAAATATTCTTAATAATTTTTTATTTTATCAACTTTATATATCATGTCTAAGAGACGTAGAGAAAATAAGAAAAAAGCAGATGTATAGGAATGCAAGAATAATGAAGAAGCTTTGAATTTTAACTTTTGAAATATCAGATTCAAATAAGAAGAATATAATAGTTGAAGAATGTTTCTTTTGAACAGTTGAATGCGGATCTGGCTGATATGATAAAAGTATGATAAAAGTATCATGATAATAGAACTAGATTACTAACTGATGTTTACATCCAGGCAGAATATAATTTGTATCAAATTCAGACAAGGAGTCCCCTGCCTCTTTGGCTACTTTCCTAAACATTTGTTGCCATCGCCTTGGACTTGAAATTTTCTAAGCTGGAAGGTATGACAAGGATTTGTTATCAATCATTGGGTATCAATCATCAGAAGAAAATGGTAAGGGAATACAAAAATTCACTCATTTTGATTTTAGTTTGTTGAGTGCACAATGTGATTTATTTTTCGTTATTGATGTGATTAACCTAACTTATGTTTAATAACGTAATAACGTTACTAATGTGATGACATCTTTATATCTTTATTGTATGTAACATTATTACATCCTTTGCTCATGTGAATTTTATTTACATATCGATAGGATAAATGTCAATGATTTTGATTTGTGTCTCATTCAGATGAATTAATCATGGTTCATTAGGATTGGTTCTCTTTTTTCTTCGTTTATTACTTAACATCTATGTAAGATAGATTTCTTTGAAGCAACAAAAACTTTTAGTGAATTTATGAAAGACGAAAGAGAGTTGCTTTTTCTTGTTAAGTAAACACGTTGAAGGGCTAGAAATAGGGTTGGTATTTAAATACAGAAAATAATTGCTGTGTTTATCAAAGTTTTATGGATTCATACTTGTTTGGAGGAAAATGAAAAAAGAGACAAAGGAGGAACCAGTGCCGCTTATGAATGCTAAGAAAATAAGATTCATTGGACTGAATAATCTGCGAGAAAAATTCTCATGGAAATTGAGATAAGTTAAGGAAAAAGTTGGTTTTTCTTTTTTGTTTTTTCTTCTTTTATTATTTATTATTCATTTTTTCCTCTCTTGTTTTAGCGTAATAAATGTCAGAAATACCGAGAGATTATGTTGAGAGTCCATTAGGTCAAAGATGTCCTAATGTTTTTTAATTCCTTGGTCAAATAGAAATTCTTTTGAATCGTTTATTAAAGAAATTGCTGTCTTTTCCGTTCGGCCGGCAGCGAGTGGCATTTCGCAGACAATTGACAGATGCACTCACATGATAGTTAGATGAGGAAATTCCAATCCAACTTGAAAGAAGAATTGTTTATAAATTACAAAAAAAGGAAGAAGACGTACATATAATCCGAAGATATATTGTTCTGGATGTTATGATAATAATTCAAAACTACTTGGACGCAAGATAGCAAAAAATTTGACCAAAAAAGACTTGTTACGTTTTGTAATATGTGTAAATCCAAGCCACATTATTGTTTAGAATGTTTTAATAAATTTCATTGAAATTACTACATTTATTTTTTAATTTTAATACTGTCGGTCCCAGGGACCGACGTCGGCCAAACGGAAAGTTCCACTGCCGGTCTCCATGGACCAGCGCCGCGCTCAACGTGTTAATTGATACGTAATCGTATTATATATTTAATACACCGTAATTTAAACCGTTTGGCTGCTGACGTATTTTTTCGGACATATGCCAAAACTGCGGCATAATAGAGAAAACAAGAAACGAAAAAAGAAATAAATACGAGATCTGCACTCTAGGTCTTTTTCTTTAACAGCAAGTCAACTTCGAGTATATTTTACTACTTTTCCTTCTTCTTTTGCTTCGTATTGATCGAGTTTCTATGAATTTCTTTTAACAGTAACAACGACGATATTAAAGAAAAATTAAGTTCAATTCTTTTCGGAAAAGAGTTTCAAACAAAAAATGAAAAAAAAAAGAAAAAAATGCATGGTTGTCTCCGCTTGTATCGATTTCTATTTAAGTCGCGTGCTTTTAAAAACGTTCTTTTATTTATAATTCCGTATGAATAAGTACGCCATACTACTTACTCTTTTGCTCTCTTTCTTTTTCCTTATTATTTTTTTCTATTTGAATGAAGAAAAAAAGGAACCCTTTTTAGATTAAAAAACGCTTAAATGTATTCATTCCGATAGAGTCACAAAGGTTATAGCCGGAGATGATGCCTTTCTATCGAATTTTACGGCAATTGGGTTTCACGATTTTCTTTTTACTTTTTTTGTATTCCCTTTTTTCTTTTTTTTTTTTAATCTGTTTCTTCGAATTACCACGTTCGATTCGGTGATTGGAGAGCATCGTATATTAATACGTACGTTGTTTCAATTTAATCTACCAACATTGATAGAAATCGTTCAGAATTAATATGGACGTACGTACGTTACTTTGTTCTATTATAACGCGTATTTAATTCATGCGTAATCTTATCAGTTTGCTTCGACAACATTTACGATGTAATGCGTCAATGGATATAAAGCCATTAAACGTTCTTTCGTGGCACGAGAGAGGAAAAAGTCAAATAATCATTTCTCAAAAGATTATCTTCTGTTAGAAAGAAAGTCTCTATAAGAGCACAGATATTAATTACAATTCGATTATTATTATCAACTTTGCCCTGCTTCTGCTCGATGCTTATTTCTCAAATAGTTTTGTCACTTCTTTATATCCGTGATGTACGGTCATCAATCAAATCGACAATAATAATGCTGTATCAAATGATATAGCGTTATTAATAATTAGTTATAATAATCCTATGTACGATCACTTCGACAAATACTTCCTACGAAAGTATAAGCAATTTCGTGGAATATCCTTGTCCGCATTTATTATATTTTAAATCGGTATCTAATAGTCAGTAAATCGAATAAGCGCTAATCCAAAGCATCAACTAGTCAGGCAGCGAGAATATACAACTAAAATAGCAGTTACATCACAATTAGATCAAATAGTTAGCCAAGTGTAATATCCGAATTAGAACATAGAATCCGAACACATTGTAAATCATTGTCAGAAACGCATACCAACGTCTACAGTTATTTTGTGGTATATTTAAACGACTCTATTAATTTACGCGCGACTTAAACAAAAGCCCAGCATAGGATCCTTTCGAAACATTAGGCGAGCGGTATTTGGCTAACGGCCTGCGGTAACTTAGCATAGTAATCTTCGCCCCTTTTCATCGTGGCCGGAGCAGCGGGTCTCTATAATTCTTATGCCAAGGAAGAGACGGAGGAGGATGATTTCTCCGTGAGAGTTGGCCTTCATCGCTAGTGTAAGTGCGAAACGCTTACCACCTTCAAACGCTCTCTCGTAGTTTCGCCGGGAGCAACATTTTGGTTCTTTCGAGTCGGATCTTCGGCAAAACGCCGTTTTGCTGTTAGCCGCTTTCAACTCATCCCACACGCAACCACCCCACCAAGGCGATCTACGAGCTGTCGGAAGCCGCAGCGATCCAGCCTGCCGTCGGAATCATCTCGTCCTGGTGCGGTCACTTCTCCTGTCAAGTAAGGTCGTTCAATTTCCAAGCTTCTTCTTCCGTTCTCCCTTCCTTTCCACAATGGATGTCCTCTGTTTCGGAGTCTGTCAGCGATTTTGAAAATCAAACGAGCGCGGGAAGTTTTCCGGGGACAGCCAACGCATATTAAAATCAGGGATAGCTGGTTTAGAGAGGAAAGTCTTGACATCGAGGATGATCATCTGATGAACGGATTCCCCTCACTGAACAGCAATTTCTACAATTTCTACGCGAGAGGAGAGGATGGTGTCCTCTACGAAATGTGCTCGGGCCCCAACAATCTCCCTGGACCTTTGTGAGTCTCTGAACAAATCGCCGCGCGACTTCCAAAAATCTTTCAACGCACGATAAGCGAAGGATGAGGAGGAGGGGTGATAGTACTTACTTCGCCCATCGAAACCCACTATCGTGCCATCAAAATCGCAAAAATCGACGAAGGGTCCCGAGCTGAGACAGCGGTCGACGCAGGACTTACTGACACGTCTTCTTCGACTCGAACCGCCCTTCAAATGTCGCCTGTCTGAGAGTGGCAGTCGATGCCAGGGATTTACTTGCACAATCTCTCTTCGACTCGAGCCGCTCTCCTCAAATATCCCGTCTATAAGAGGCAGTCTTGACGGAGGGATCTACTTATACCACAACTTCCTCTTCGACTCAAATCGCCGTTGAAGTCATTCGAGCGGTACGTTGTGCGTGACGATAGGGCGACGACAACCATCTCTCTCAATTCGCCACACGCGCGCATAACCAAAACAGAGGTAATTCCAAATTCCCGTCTACCATCATTCTCTCTTTAATTTTACCGAACCCTTCCTGTGGTCTATTATTCCCTCCGTTCCTACTCTCTATCTCTCTTCCTCCGTCGGAAGCTCCAGGGAATAAGCGCATCTGTGCAGCTTTACGAACGCAACAGCAGCAGTAGCAGTACGTAGGGTTGCATCAACGGGGAAAACGATGGTGATGTGTCCCAATCCGATTTCTCGTCCTCCCCTGAGAGAACAACGCAACAACGCCAATCGGCTTCTGGTCATTTGGGCGTATGGCAACGGTCCGCCGCGTGGCCTGGGAAACGTGCCAGCTCTACATCAGAGCCTTCGCCGCTGCCGCCGCCATGCCTCCCCCCGCTCTTTGTATAACATTGATACTCTTTAGAAACGCCACCATCTGTCTAAATTTCGAGTAATACTACAGAGAAAGAAGAATATTTGTTTTTTATTATTTCGTCTATTTGTATTATATTGACCGTATCGGAATGCGTGCGTATACACGTCGCTGGCGGCTTTGAAACAAAAGCATAGTAGTTATATATATAAGATAAGTAGTTATATATATATATATATATATATATATATATATATATATATATATATATAGATATGTCACGTCGAATAATTTGTTTATCGATAATGTTTCATTCTGTCATAAATATTATATTATATGTAATACCTGTATGAGATATATGTGATTATGATCGAATGATGTAAAATAGAAATAAGTAAATAAATAAAGAAATAAATAAAGAAAGGTGTACATTATTGGAAAAAAAACCTTATAGGCGAGTGATTAGAAATAGATCACGAAGATTTATTTATAATATACGACAATAGGATTTATTTATAAATAAATAAATAAATTAAATAAATAAATAAATAAATAAATTAATTAATTAAATAAATATCTAAATAAACAATTCGCAATAACCTCACATCTATTTAATACACTACATATACCAAACGATTAATACGACGACCGAGGATAATAACGACAACAGCAAAATCGTACGAAGCGATATATATTTATGTTATGTTCATTCATAAGAATGAATTCCATGCTACCCGCAAGAGGGAGCGAGAGAGAGAGTGACAGAGGAGAAAAGATAAAGATGAAATAGAAAAAGAGAAAAGCATTTTTTTTTTTTATAGATCATACTACATTCTTACGTGCGTGTGCGTTTCTCTCTCCCTCTCTCTCTTTCGTTAAATTTTCCTTTCCTTTATGCTATCTCGTTTACCTTCTTCCTTTATTTATTTCATATTCCTACTTCTCGCAAAATATACTGAAAATGGATAATCTGAAATAATCTAACACTTAGAGAGAATGAGAACGAGAGCGAGAAAGAAAGAAAGAAAGAGAGAGAGAGAGAGAGAGAGAGACAGAGAGAACAAGAGAGAAAATGAAATAAAAAAAGGAGAGTCTTCTTTTTCCTTTTTTTTCCTCTTATTTTCTCTTTTCCTTTTTATTTTTATAGACCACTCGAAGTCTTATCTTCTCTCTCTCTCTCTCTCTTCCTATTTTTGTTTTTCTTTTCTGTTTCTTTTTTCTTTTCTCTCTTTCGTTCTTTTTAATTTTATTTCTTTTATTTTCTTTTTCCTCTTTTTTTCGTTTCCTTCGATCTCAGCATAAGCATCTCCTGTAGATCGGTATTAATAATCTAAGCCGTGCGATGTGCTGTTACTCACGACTCCGAAAGTTAATTGAACGAACACGAAAGGAAGGAAGGAAGAAACTGCCACGAAAGAGGCATTAGTGCGATTCTAAATTCAGTTTAGTAAAGAAAGCAAAAGAGAAAGACAGAGAGAAAGAGAGAGAGAGAGAGCTCTTTCGTATATCTACGCGCTGCGTTCAGTTCGATATCGTCTCTCACTCCCACCCCACCCTCACGATCACTCTCATTCTCACCCTTACCCTCACCCTCTCTCTCTCTCTCTCTCTCTCTCTCTATCTCTATCTCTATTTATCTCACTTTTTCTATCTCTCTGATTTTCTTCGTGTACAGCGCAGTTATCTTACTTTCTAAACATCCAGCGAATATTCTTGTAATCCACTTTGTTCGCGACATCGAGATCAAACTGAGATCATTTATCATCTCTTACGGAGATGATTAAAATTTCTAATATCCAGACCAACTTAACGGCTAACTCTGACTAATCGACTAACTCTCTGACTGTACGACTGAAATGATAAAACTAAATCTACGTAGGTATTATGTATTCATGTATACATACGTACATACATACATACATACATAGTATCTATTTATAGTATCATAGTATCTATATATATATATGTTATGCAAGAGAATATATTACATAAGAACAACAGCAGTTTGCTTGAGACCTGAATCTTTCATGCTGGAGTAGTTTTTCCTTTTTTTTTATTCGCATAAACGCGATTTTTTTATTTTCACTACCTCTTTGAGAGTCATATCTCTCTCTCTCTTTCTCGTTTTCAGAATCAATAGAAACTAAATGATCACTCTATTTCTATTTTTCTTTTGTAAATATCAATGTACCACCACAAACAAGGAGAGAACATTTTAAAACATTGGTTTTAAACTCGTTTACGTCGATAAGTATTCAAAGATTTTCAATCTTTATCTCCTTCTGTCTCTCTTTCCCTCTCTCTCTATTTTTGACCTTTTTTCTTCTTCCTTCCCCGCCCCTCCCATATTTTAACTTTTCGCCCACATAGAAAATGTAATGTTGTAATTAGTTCATTTCTATCCTACGCGAGAAATAAAAAAATTCGAACACGATGTTCGTTAACCTTTGTGACATGGAATCATTATTTTTATTTCTCGCGTTGGAGAGAGAGAGAGAGAGAGAGAGAGAAAGAGAGCAATGGTCGTAAATAAGTCATTCCACCTCAAACCGGACAGCTTTCTGACCACTAGTTCTCTGATTTTGAAATAAATTTTTTTACAGGTACTCTGTAACAAATGATGGATCAAACAATTTTTATTTTTTTTTATCACCCCTAGTTTAGAAGTTACACGGGGTTGAAATTTACGAAAAGCGGCGAAAAATCGAAAATACGCCCTCCTTTAACTGCTCATATCTCCGGTTCAATTAATCCTACAGACTTCTACAAAAACGCGTTTTGTAGCTTTTGAATGATACTTTCACGGTGTATTTTTTCATTTCACTATAATTGACCGTTTCATTTGTTATAAACAATTATATTTTTCAAACGTGGTTTTCGAGACTTTCGTCAGCTTTAAAAATTCTGAAAAACATATCATCGTATTCCTTGATCAATTCTCTATAATATTTTAGAATTATAAAATGGAGGATTGATAAGAACTGTGTCAAAACAGTGGTTGATTATCAATGGTATTTGGAGTGTTGCATATTTTCAGGCTTAATATAAAAAAAACATTTGTACACAAACGATTATTAGAAAATCAATGAATAAATACGATCAATAATGAATGATCTTAAATCTATTGTAATGACTAAGGATCGCCCACAGAGATCCATACAATTCAAAAAACTCCAATTTCTTTTCTCAGTTAGAAAATTGTTACGGATTAATTGAAATTTAATTTATAATACAGAGACGGATTCATCGGCCTGGAGGAATCGCTCGAAATAATTTCTGGTTGTCGATGACGTTTGGAAATTGAGAGGTGTAGTTTACAAAGAGGAACGTATGAAATCTCTATTGGAAGTAATTGGAAACAAGACAATGATGCTTGTTGAGAATCATGTCAACGAGGCGAGACATCGATGTACATACTTGACTCTTTTTCTTTTTTTAATCTTTATCTATGACGCACGTATTTCATCGATTTTTCTTTTTTTTCTCTAGCCAAACCTAAATCAAGATAAAAGTCATATCGGAGCAGATACGGTATCGATGGGCGCAATGGTATGCGAGAAATGGGTGAACGCGAGCGAAAGATTGACAGGACTTTTTTGGCCGCATTTTCGTTGCATCCATGAAAAGACATCGTATATGTACCTGTGAAATGTTCGAAACTTGGCAGACGGCTTAGGTACAGCTTCGAAGAGATCTTCCTATGTTTTTATTTAAAAGAAAAATTTTATTTTATTATATTAAATATTTAAATTATTATTATTATTATATTGTAATTTATTATTATTATATTAATTTAATTATTATTATTATATTGTATTAAATATTTTCCAGACAACTCGGCGAATTACGTGCTCAGCATCGTCAACTAATAAGACTTTTAACAACGGGCGAAAGGACACGACTCGACACTGACAATCTTTTTCCAAATTTTAAGGACATCAAAGGTTGATAATATCGCGCGTTCGCGTGAAATTATATTTCGATATGATTATATCTTCCAAGGGCCGCGTCAATTCATTTTTCGTTTTGTTTTTTTCTCTTTCTCTTATCTCCTACCATTATTCGCGATACTCGCGATCAGTGGTGTACGGGAAAGATGAGGACATATCTCCTGCGCATGATCGGCGATGATAATCGTATTCGTATAAAAGAATATATTCACGTAATTTTAATGAATTGTATTTCATCACACATTGTTATCATCATTATCATGATGCTCGATGTAAAGAACGCCTTCAACTCCGCAATATGGTGCGACATTATGCATGCGCTGGAATATACCTTCCAAGTATCGAAGTATCTCCTGCGCATGCTCGATGACTACCTGAGAGATCGGACGCTGAGAGATAGCAGCGAGCCTAAAGGGCAAAGAATAAATGGCCTAGTTCGAAGAAATGTGTTAAACAGTCTCGGATTAGTGTCCAGGCGAAAGAAGGAGTTTTAGCCAGTAGGCCAGTAATGGGAGCCTAGCACATCGTGCGTAAATGCATCTCTCCTCCCTCACAAAAAAAATCATCATCATTGTTGTTATCATCATCACTATTATTATTACTATAATAATAATAATAATTATGATTATTCAGGTATATATTATATATATACTGAAAAAAGCGTTTCAATCTTTCAGTAGAGTAGATGTCTCTCTTAAAGGACAATCGTTATCGTTATAACGAAAAAGTAAGACGAATAAATTGTTGCGAGAGTGAGAAATAACAAGACAAATAGATATACAAACGGACGAACGGACGGACGGACGAACAATGAGAGAAAGAGAAAAAGAGAAGAAGAGAAAAGAAAGGGAACAAAAAAGCGGAAGCAAAAGTTAAAAGCGAGGAGTGATGTGTGTAAACGCGAGCGCGTTTCCTTTTCTTCCTTCTTTTCTTTTCTTTACTTTGCTATTGATTTATTTTTTTCTCATTTTTTTTTTTTTTCTTTGTAAAGGGTATAGGGAAGGTAGAGTGGAAAGGTAGGTAGATTTGCAGAGAGAGAGAGAGAGAGAGAGAGAGAGAGAGAGAGAGAGAGAGAGAGAGAGAGAGAGAGAGAGAGAGAGAGAGAGAGAGAGAGATAGAGCAGGTGTTGTCCGATAGGGGATGGACCTTCCCCTCGGATCCGGCCGAGATTCGATCAAGGCTAACATTGCCATTCCATGCTTCATCCTTTACCTCTATCTCTTCGTTTCTTTGTACTCCTTCTCTCTTTCTCTCAATCTCTCTATTTTTCTCTCTTCATCTATCTATCTATTTATCTATCTGTCTATTTATCTGTCTTTATCTTTCGTTCCTTCCCTACACATGCATTTTATTCTCTTCTACTCTGTTCTACTGTTAAAGTGCAGCCTTACCTTTCAGCTTTTCCTAATATTTTCTGTTTTCCGCTACATACGAATATATATATATATATATATATATATATATATATATATATATATATATATATATATATATATATTCATACCTTTGTTTCCTTTTTTGTTTGTTTGATGTTAGACTCGTTTCGTTTGAAAGGAAGTAAATATTATCAGAAATAGAACAGTGATATATGTATTTATATATGTATATATATATATGTGTGTGTGTGTTTGTGTGTATCAATTTTTTATTTTAGTTAATTAAAAGATAAATAAATAAATAGAAAGAAATGTAGAAAGAAAGAAAGAAAGGAAGGAAAAAAGTTATATAGTCTCAAAGATCGACATATTTATCTATCATCTTTTTGTGTCTCTCTCTCTTTCTGTGGTGTGTGTGTGTGTATATACATGTGAAGGAAAGAATGAAGAAATGAAAGAAAATATAAACGATCGAAGAAGGAATAAATGAACTCAGTAAAAAATCAAATAGGTAAGAGGAGTTAGTCTTGAAAATATTATACGTAGTAGCAGAAATTTCTTGCGAATCGTATTAAAGCTAAAAGCTCAATAAAATCGGGCTAAACGAAGGATGCGAAAGGGGGGGGCGGTGGTGGGGAGCAGGTGAGAAAACGCGATAAATTTCAAATCGTTATCGTCGGTTCTCTCACTCTCTCTCTTTCACTATCTCTCTCTCTCTCTCTCTCTCTCTCTCACTCTCTCTCTCACTCTCTCACTCATTCTCTTTACTCCTTCAGATTACGCGAATTATATAAGTACGTATTTATTTACTATTATTATTATTATTTTCTTCTATCATCTTTGCGCCATCTGTCTGGGTTAAATAATTTTTTCCCTCGTTGGTCTTTCTTTCTTTCTTTCATTTTCCTTTCTTTTTACGCTTCATCGAAAAATATTCAACGCCGACAGGAACAACAACAACAACAACAACAACAGCGTGCACGTTTAAATATTACTCTCCTTTAACGATGCAAAAGAAAATTTTCTTCACGGAAATACTAAGGTATTCATATATATTTACAGGACATATAAATTAATCGGATTGGAAAGTGTTCGGTCGGAGTAAGAGATGCAAAGCTGTTCGCTAAGAAACACGAGAAAAGAGGAGAACGTCGACGAATCATTTTGATAGAATAAAGCGAATTTCGAGCTCGTTCTGTAGGTATCCGTGTCCTCGGTCTTTCTTAAATAAGAAGAAAAAACAAAGCGAAAAAGAACAGAGACAGATAGAGAAAGAACAAAAGAAGTGAGGTAGGACGACAAAAAAAGGAACGACGAACATACGTATTAAGGTCTCGAGAAAAACTTTTATACACTAAACTTTCGATGTAAACACCGCGTATTGCATGAACACGGAAGTGCAAGCCTGGGCGTGGCGCATTTGAGAAGGAGCAAAGAAATGACTGATCAATAACCAACGTACGAAAGTTGATATATATATATATATATATATATATATATATATATATATATATATATATATACATATATCAATATATATTAGAAAAGGAAATAGAAAAAGAAACAAAGAAAAAAAAGCGAAAAAGAATAGAGAGATAGAGAACAAAAAAAGTGTTGAAGAACTAAAACAAAAGGGAACGACGAATATAAGTATTAAGGTCTCGAAAAAGATTTTTAAAAACTAATACATTCAATGTACTCGAAGTACATGGACGTTGCGCTCGCACAACTGCGTGAGCCTGGGAGCACGAGCCCGGGCGTGACGCATTTATGGGGAGCAAAGAAAGGATGGATCAATAACAAACTTGCGAAAGTGTTAATCTTCGATATATATATATATATATATATATAAAACATTGTACAAATATAAAAAACAAAGAAAAAGAAATAAACTAAATAAACAAATAACAACTTGATAACCAATTGACATTTATTTTGCTGTACGATTAGTATTCTCGAGATATTATTATCGATTATCTAACGTTCGATGATAAGCGAGGTAATGATTTCTACTATTGATAAACGCGAAAGCTAAGAAAAAAGAAATTAAGAAGGGTCAGAAAAGAAAAGAAATACGAAAAAATCCAACAAAAAAAATACCGGAAAAAAAGAGAGAGAAAACAAAAAAAGTGTTGTAGGACTAAAATAATATGAAACGACGAATATAAGTATTAAGATCTCATAAAGGATTTTTACACATTAATAATTTCAATGGTCTCGAAGTACATCTACGTTCGCGCACGCGCTCTGAAAGCCAGGGCGTGGCGTATTTGTGGGGGAGCAAAGAAAGGATCGATCAATAACCAACGTGCAAAAGTGTTAATCGACGATATATATATATATATATATATATATATATATATATATATATATATATATATAAAAGACATTGTACGAATATAAACAACAAAGAAAAAAGGGATAAACTAAATAAACGAATAACAACTTGATAAACAATTGACTTTTACTTTGTCGTACGATAGGTATTCTCGTGATATTATTATCGAATATCGAATATTCGATGATAAGTGATGTAAATCGTTTTCTACGATTGACAAACGCGAAAGCCAAGAAAAAAGGAAGTAAGAAGGTTGAGAAAAGAAAAGAAAAAGAAAAAAAAACAAAGATAAATAAAGCTAATAAGAACAGAGGCAGAGAGAGAAAAAAAAGTGTTCTCGGTCTATAAAAAAAATGATCGGCGAATATATGTATTAAGTTCTCATAAAGGATTTTTACAAACTAATACTTTGAATGTTCTCGAAGTACATGTACGTTGAGTTCGCGCGACTGCATGAGCCCGGGAGCGCGAGCTCGGGCGTGGCAGATTTCTGGGGGAGCAAAGAAATGACCGATCAATATCCACCGTGCGAAAGTGTTAATCAATGATATATATATATATATATATGTATGTATGTATAAAAGAAAATTGTACGAATATAAAAAACAGAAAAAAAATAGAGAGAAATAAAATACACGAACGACTTGATAACCAATAGCCTATTATTTTGTCATACGATTAGTATTCTTGTTATATTATTATCGAATATGGAACGTTCGTTGAAGAAGCGAGGTAAATCGAATTCTATTATTGACAAACGCGAAAGCCAAGAAAAAAAGAAGTAAGAAGGGTGAGAAATGTAAAGAAAAGGAAAAAAACGAAGAGAAAGAAAGCGAAAAAGAACAGAGAGAAAGAGAGAGAACAAAGAAAGTGTAGTAGGACTAAAACAAAAAGGAACGACGAATATAAGTATTAAGTCCATGAAAAGTATTTTTACAAACTAATACTTTTAATGTTCTCGAAGAACACGTAAGTTGCGCTCGCGCGACTGCGTGAGCCCGGGAGCACGTGCCCGGGCGTGACGAATTATGGGGAACAAAGAAATGATCGATCAATAACCAACGAACGGTCTGCCATTTTTTTTCTTTCTTCTTTTTGTAGAATGAAAGAGGTATTATTGAGTCGTCAATGTTGTTATTTGTAGTTAATAAAATATTGCCGACTGTTGTAACCATTTTCTACAAATTTCAACCTTAACGATCCAATGATTGCTTGCAAGCGTGTGCTTATGAGAAAAATCGGTCCCGAAAAAAAAGAACAAGAAAACTGGTCATTTTGTCTTTGCGCGAAAGAGAGAGAGAGAGAGAGAAAGAGAGAATGAGGAAGAAATAGAAATCGAGCGTTCGTTGTATCTGTAACGGTTGGGTGTATCCCGACATTCTGGCTTCCTTCCTTATTCCTTCAGAATTGTGGAGTTCCTTTTGCCATGACACTTCTATCGTCTTTCGAATACATTCTTGCCTTCATCAAGTATATTCTAGTACTTATCATTAAAATTCCAAAATCAAGAACGAGGATATCAACTTCTGTGTGGTTAGATAAATTGGACGAAATATCGAAAGGAAATAAAATGGATATATTTATGTATGTGTGGATGTATGTATGTAAACACACACACACACACACATCTGATATATGGGTTGAGAGTACACCATTCAATCTTCGTCGAATCATCATCACATCATCATCATCGAATTTACCGTGCATTCGTTTGAGAAATATATTCGACTGGAAACGCACTTTTAGCGTCGAAGCTATCACGACGATGTAAGCATTCTGTAAACAAGTATAAATTTTTATGACGGGTTACATAAAGATACATTCATACAAACACACGCTCGCGCGCGCTCATGCACGCATGCATATACATATAATATGTATATGGTCTAGTAATAATTAATGTCGTTTACCAATACATTTTGTAAAACTAATTTATTTAAACAAAACAAAACAATTTAATCAACGATATAGTCGCCGTTGTTTTCAACTACTTGTGCCCAACGTTCAGGTAACATCTTAATACCTCTATTGTAAAATGCTTGTGATTTTGATTCAAAAAATTCGGTCAAGACGTTTTTGAGGCACTCTACATTATTGAAATGTTTTCCAAGATGAAAATTTTGCAAGGAACGAAACAAATGATAATCGGATGGGGCAATATCTGGAGAATATGCAGGTTGTGATTCTTGCAGTATGCGGTCGTGCGTTATCGTGATGAAGAATTACGCCCTTCCGATTAATCAGCGCGGGTTCTTTTGCTCTCAAAGCTCGGTCTAACCTTTCCAATTGTGCACTATACTTGTGCACTTCTACTATAATTGTGCACTTCCCTTGTAATGGTTGGATTGGTTGACAAGTGTTCATAATGAAGAATTCCTTTAAAATTCCACCAAACACATAATATCACCTTTTTCGCATGCAAGTCAGGCTTTGGTATGGACTACAGCGCTTCGAATTGTCCAACCATTGTGGCCGTCTCTTCAGATTAACATAAAGCACCCATTTTTCATCTCCGGTAACAATTAGCTCTAAAAACGGCAATCGGTTTTGACGAGAGAAGAGCGAACTGCAGGTTGAGACTCTTTGATTGCAGTTATTTTGGTTAATTCATGTGGAACCCACTTGCCAAACTTTTGGACTTTACCAAGTAACCGCAATTGATTACAAATAGTTTTTTTGCAAACAGTTTAAAACTGTCGCAAGCTCTTGTTGAGTCATTTGAGGATTTCTAACCAAAAGAACCCGAAGTGCTTCCTGATCAAAAACACTAAAAACGACACTAATTATGACTAGATTTAATATATATATATATATATATATATATATATATATATATATTCATATTCCTATTTGTTAATAATAAATACGAACCGTTACAGCGTATTAGAGATATTCCAAGCAAAATCTAAAGATTTGTGTTAATTCGTAACATTGACCCTTTCAAATTTATAGGTTACTTTTCAAAAGAAAGGCATATCAAGTATTAATTCTCGAAAATGGTAAGAGTGAAAAACGAATGAAAAAGATTTTTGGTATTTTTCTTTGTCCTTTTTTTAGTTCCCAACGCTCGATTGCAAACAGGCGAGCCAGTTCACAAGTTGTACCCCCCCACGTGTACACGCATATCGATCTGACCGACGAGGGGTGCACCAATACAAGGGGTGCAAAGTTATCTCCAGTCTTCCTTTTTCACCGGAGGACAACAATGAACGTCAGCTCTCTCTCCTAGAAACGCATTGCATTCTGAACAATATCCAACAATAAATGCAAGCATGTCAGCGATAACAACGGTTGTGAATGAGCCTTATTACTGGGAACTACCCAGGGCTATTGTTCGGCTTTAAAACAAGAAACATATCTTCAGATTCGTGCTATCCCGCCTAATGGGAAGAAAAAGTTGTATCGGACTTTTGTGTACGGATCCTTTCGTAATGGCTCACCTTGAACAACGGGGAAAGATAAAACAAAGAAAACAAAAAATGAAAAGTAGAAAGAGAATGAATCTTTTAAAAGTTTATTGTTTGTTGACGACATAAACAAACGATGTTATGTCAATTAATTAAAGTTAATTAAGAAAGTACAAGAAAACATGAGTTGTGAACCATTGTCAGATTATCTGTATCATTAATAGTGAGTGAACATATAATAAGTAATTGAATTAAACAGACTGCAAAAAGAAATATAGATAACTTAAAAAGAGAAGAATATTCGTCATATAAAACGAAAAACATTTGTTTTTCCAACAACCTGTAAAAGCCAGATGGTAGCTCCACGAGTTCTCGTCACCCTCTCTCTCTCTCTCTCTCTCTTTCTCTCTCTATCTCTCTGCCTCTCTGAAGATCCTTCTTTAATTAAAATTAAAAAACGGCAAACGCTGGATACCCTACCTCATTTTCATCCCTTACCAATCCAACCCTATTCTCTATCTCACTCTCTTTTTCTCGCTATTTTCATCTTTCTTCTACCATCGTCCCTGTATCCACGAATCAACCTTTTCCTAACCCTTCTCTCTCTCTCTCTCTCTCTCTCTCTCTCTCTCTCTCTCTCTCTCTCTCTCTCTCTCTCTCTCTCTCCCTGTCCGTCTACCTCTACTTCTCTCTTCCTCACTTGCTCGCTCTTGGCACCGATTTATATTCATAATTACAACATAACCGCACCTTTCACGTTTCACCTAACTTCGCTATTTCTGCTAGTTGGTTACGTATAATAAAGAAATTATTGATTGATAATGGAATAAAATCAAGGGAAAGGGAGAGATAGAAAAAGGGAGAGGAATCTTGTTTACGTCTCTACAATTTTTTTCTATAAATTGGGCTAATTTAGTGAAATCGATGAATGCAATGAATTAATGTGAAATGAAAATTTGCCAAATAAACGTAGTTATCGAAATAACGAAAGTGTGATAGAAATAAGACTGAAGTATTCACGAAATTATGTAAAAATCATAAGCTAGCCCTTCCAGTTTATTTATTGTTTCGAAGATCGAAACGACTTTAGGAATGACCATCTACGTAAACGCAACCCGAGAAAAAAATACTTTACAATTCTCTTTTTATGGAAATAAGCTGACGTTATTAAAGCGATCCGCTGAAAATGGAGTTACGATTATTGCGTGATGTTATGGTATTCGTTGCTCGATTTAGGCCATACGAGATGCGTGCACGTTCGTAATACATATTCGTTGATGATGTTAAGGGTATACCTCCGGCGATTCCTCCCCCATTGTCAGCCCCTTGTTATTAATGGCTAGTAAATTTCAGCTTTAATTGTAGCACCCTTCAACACTGACACGACGTTCCTACCGCAATGTGCTCGATGTTCAGACTCCGAAAACCGTGCCAACCGTGAAGAGTTGAATCTCTTATATTTCTCTTTCTTTTTTTCTCATTTTTTTTATCTGTTTATCTCCTTTCCTTTTTTCTCTTTATTTCTTTGACAACCCAGATCAATGATCGTAACGGAATAGTTATTATGTCTGAATATCCAATAAAGATTTCCTCTCGTAAATTTATATCTCGAATTCGATTTAATCAAAACGGAACAACGGAAGTTGAGTATCTATAGATTAATTCGTCATCAATTTTAAGTCTTTCGAGAATAGAATACACATAGAATTGACGTCGTCCAAATTTTCCCAATCGGCTGAACGACCAAGCGAACGATTTGAAATTATTCTCGGAATCGTTCAATGATACCACGATTGTACTTTAATCGACCAGTATTCGTTATTATTTATAGCTAATTATCGTTCATCGCCGACCGAATATTAAATCCTTCGAAACGCATTTAATATCGTTAACGTAATTAATTTCATAAATATCGGAATGCTTATTGGATTTTGGAAACGTAAAAAGAATATAGAAATAAATAGAGAGCGAAAGAGAGAGAAAGAGAGAGAGAGAGAGAGAGAGAGAGGCAGAGAGAGGGTGAGAGAGAGAAGTATACGTAGTAACGTACAAACAATGTTTCTTTTCATAGAATCGCCGGAACAACAAACATTCACATTGTTTACTTACGTATAAATAAACAAAAAAGAAGAAATATCAAAAGGAAAAAAAAAACTTCTTTCGTTGTAACAAAAAAAATATATCGGAGTAGTAGATTACCAGAGTTCGATAGAGAAAGATTGAGAACCCCTTTAGGTAGTAGAACATCCCTACCCTCTTGTTTCAGATCCCCTGCAGAACTCCCACCACTACGCATAGCACCAAACTCACCAACACATCGATAGCAGCGTATCACATAGACGTTCCTGACACACGCCCACGGAAGATGATCTAAATTACGACCAACTTCTGCCGTTGCTTGCCCCACGTGCGAATTCACCTATGTATGCGCGCATGTACCGGTGTACAATGAACGGACGCATCGAAACGTTTCTTTGAATGCACGTTGAATAAGCCTGACGAGTTTCTCTCTCTCTCTCTCTCTCTCTCTCTCTCTCTCTCTCTCTCTCTCTCTCTCTCTCTCTCTCTCTCTCTCTCTCTCTCTCTCTCTATTTCGTTCTCTACCCACGGTTCTATCCTCTTATGAGGGCTACCAACCGCTCTCGCTCCCCTACTTCTCACTGGAACACCACCGTCATCAGACGTCGTCGTACCTTCTTATCCTTTCGCCTTCTCGCTTCAGAAACGCACGATGTACTTGTAAAATTCCAAAATCCAAAAAAGGTTGTGCGATCCACCTTTCTTCTTACCTCCCTCATATAACAACTCTTATACTCCTATTCCATCTTTCTCAAAATTTTATATTATCTCTCTCATACCTTTTTCTTTTTCTTCTTCTTTTATTTTCTTTTCTTTTTCACCTTTTTCTTATACTTTCTTGACTCGACCACCTTCGTCCGAAAAAGGTACGAAACATAATTTTTCTAACTCCTGTATGTTACTAGCCATCAGTAAGACTCCTAGAATCTTTAGGAATCCTAGACAAAGGTAAAGCAAGTAATTGCAGCAAGCAGAGAAGGCGAGCCTGAAATTTTAATGTTTCTTTTAAAAGGTCTACACCTGCTTGTACTGTACTTAAGAGAGATACAAATATCTTTATTCCTATCTAATTGTAAGTATGGTACTAGAGAACATTGCACGACGAACTCTAATCGAAAATGCGATCTACATAACAGCTATAAACGCATATAGGAAGAAGACGTTTCATGATTCATCAATCGAAATCATAACCATTCATTTCTATTTTTTGAATAATTGTCAAAATTCTTTCTCATATGTTTCACAGAAACATATTGCCTCAACGATATCTGTGAAAAAGATAGTCGATTATAACAAATATGCACAGAAACGAGATCATTTTAAGTTTTTGGAGGGATTTCAACATTCTGAAGTATCATCGTAAAAGGGTAAAAGAAAAAGAAGTAAAGAATACCGAAGATTTGGTATCGAGCAGTTCGCGCGCAAAGACACGTTACATCTTTCGAGAAAACTTTAGTTCTCTCCTTGTTCGACGACTTTAATTCCACTTTTCCGTCATCCTTTCGACGAGCGAGAAGATAGGTATTTTGAGATAAAAGGTGAAGATGTCGAAGGGTGGTAGTAAGTAGGAAAACCGATGCAAATGGACACGGAGGAAAAAGAAAAAATAAACATAGAAATGTATAGAATGAGATGGAAAGATAGGAGAGATAACTCGGAGAGCTAGATCTAAAGGAATAGAGAGAGAGAGGCAGACAGAGAGAATGGAAAGGACAGGAAGTTTGGAGGAAACTCGACGATAATTAAGGCAGCTCTGCTGCGGACCGCCAAAGTCCTCGGACCCTGGCTGCTACGGCGTAGAGGTGAGTCTGTTATTCTCTTTCTCCGTCGTTCACATCGTTTGTTGCTGCTGCTGCTGTTGTTGTTGTTGTTGTTCTTGCTTCTAATGTTGTTGTTCTTCACCTGCTTACTTTAATGCCTTATTCTTCTCAACCATCCTCTGCTGAGGTTTTAGGTACGAGGTAGTGATGGGAAGACTATAGTCGATGGGCGTGTTCTTAGAATCCAATACCGGGCTCCAGGGCCTTGACAACGATTGATGGAGATGGAGTCCGACCCTCCGGCAGCATCCTTTTTCTCTAAGACGATACCGAGCTCCTCGAACTCGTCCGATCAGATTCTGGAGTTTTACGGGATTCTGGAAGAGTCTCCGTGCTAGATAAAAATCAGCTATTATGTATCCACATATAAGTGATTTCTACATTTCGTCGTTCATGTACTTCTTTAACAAAGTGATATCTTCGATATATGTGTATATTCCTACAATGTTTACTACATTTCTACTCAAATGTATAGAACTTTGATTATCACAATAATTTATTGTACATTCGTCCATACGATTTGTAAATTTCATATGACGTAAGAGTCACCTAAGATAAATTATTTCCTTCGTAATTTCTGATAATCTCATATACACAGCCTACATTGTATCTATTGCTACCATTCTCTGCTTTTTAGCTTGCTAACTGATTAGTATATTAGTATTAGGATAATAAAGCTTCCCGTGTACGATCCTTGATCGTCGATGTCGCTTCCCCAATCATCATCAACGTAGGTATAAATCTTATCATTATCTTTTTCATAAGGTATATCAATGTCTATAGTTCCCTTTACACACCGAAATAATTCTTTTTGCCATTTTCCAATACGCTATTCCGTGTCCAGAACGTAATCGGCTCAAAGCACTTACGTAGTAAATGATAAATCAGGACGTGCTGCATTTTCCATACGAATTAACCAGCCTATAATTTCTCTACATAGTTGCCCTTCCATTACTCATGTTTCCTGTTCTATTTTTCGGTTCATCTTCCTTTGAAATTTAAGTGTTCGAAACACACTGTGTGGTTACTGATTTACGGTCTAACATACTGAATTTGCTTGAGTAAATCATTCGCATATATTTCTTGTTACAATTTCATTTTTCCAGTATTCTCTTTTTGTTTTATGTTTACACCTAATATTCTGTATATAATGGTCCTAAATCGTTCATTATAAACATTTGTTTTAAAAATTTCTTTCGTTCGTTTAGTCTGTTTATATCTCGATATCCTATTGATATATCAGCGAAGTAGAGAGTATGACAATTATGTCACTTTCTCCATCATCGTCTACATATACGCATGCAAAAGCTGCTATTTTCCAATTACCAATGTTTAACACATTGAATTCCGCACATGTTTCCAACGAAGTCTCCTTCAGGTTACGCGCGACCTTGGACTCAGCGTAATCTGCTAAGTACTACCATCGATATTTTAGTAATGCGAGTGTTTGTAATAATAACAAAACCACGCATTCATCTTCTCCTGGATATTTCAATTGGAAAGGCTTTGATGCTCTACAAAATTGCAACAATTAATATTTAGGTAACTAAAGCATAACGGATGCATAAATCGTTAATTAGTATATCAATAACATATAACATACTGTAACTATGATTTTCTTCCAACACTGTCTCCATTGATGCGTTCGATGAACATAATCGTTTAACACATTTGTCACGATTATTCTTAAATAGAGATTTATTTAAAATATCTGCTTTCGATAAGTCCGTATCAACATATAAGTGATTTCTACATTTCGTCGTTCATGTACTTCTTTAAAGAAGTGATATCTTCGATATATGTGTATATTCCTACAATGTTTACTGCATTTCTACTTAGATGTATAGAACTTTATCACAATAAATTACTATGCATTCGTCTATACAATTCGTATATTGCATATGACGTAACCCTCCTCTAAGATAAATTGTGTCCTTCATAATTACTAATAGCGCTACCGATTTTTGCGTTTTAGCTTAAAGACTAATTGGAACATTTGCATTAGGATGATATAGCTTCCCTACGTACGATCTTTGATCGCCCATTTCGCTCCCCCAAGCAGCATCAGCGTAGGCATGGACGTTATTATTGACCTTTTTCATAAATTATACCAAAGTCTATAGTTCTTTTTATACATCGTAATAATACACTTCGATAATTACCAATGCGTTATTCCAGGTCAAGTGCATAATCCTGGACTATGCGTACTCTGCTTCGTACTCCCATCGATATTTTAGTAATGCGAATCGCTTGTGGTTGCCATAATAATAATAATAATAATAATACTTGTTATTCGACTTCCCATGGTAATTTCAATTTCAAACGCTTTGATGCTTTGCGATATTGCAACAAAGAGGAACGTGAATATTAGAAGATTTGGAGAATTATTAGTTTCGAAATTATTATTAGGGATAAATAAATTATTATAGAGCAAAGCCTTGCCTTCAACGAGAGTCAGCATAATAATATCCGCCTTTTGGTAAAATGATTCTGAATTATTCGTAAGACGTGCATGTTAACTATGTTATTCGCATAAAGGACATCAAATGGACCGATCAATAGCCCGAGAGAGTTTAAAGAAGACAATAACTTTTTGTCCAAATTGACCTGACCTTCCTCAGCCTAGTATAGAATGCTTTAAAGTTTTACACGTTAAATAATTTGTTCGATAAACCATTTTTCTATTAGGTTTATAACAATCCGATAGCTTTATTACATCCTGTGGAATATATTTCCAAATTCCTACAAAATTCCTTCGGAATTAGTCAAATAAGACCAAATGAGAACTTTTGCCGTTACCCGAATGTGGGTAACACGGTAGTCGACGTGTGTGTTAATGAATGGTTTTTTAATTTTTCATACCGTTCACGGCCGAATTATTTTGATCCATATTACGGATTATGTTACTATCCATATGACGTTCCAACGGACATACTTCATCTTCCTTTCCGTTAATTATGAAAAGTCTCGGGTTTACCCATAGAAATTTTTGGAGGAAAATTCTCCTTGAACGTGAGCAGTAATAACGTCCATCATAATGAACGTGTATTTACTTTCGAATAACAAGCAGCTAAAGGTACGCTTATAATTTCGTTTTTCTGAAGCGTTGCGAATACATCGTTAAAATCAACTCCATATTTCCGTTTGTAATCTCGTACAAATTAATTTTCCTTTATAACGATCGATCTTCCATTTCTGCTGTAGTTTAATTTCTATATACCCATCCGTTTGAAAGAATTTCGTTGACTATACCTCCGATCCGTTAATATCCACCTGTAATTCATCATAAATGGACTCGTCGTATAATTTGTCTCATAGCGACCAGTCGTCCCTTGTAAATATTTCTGACGGTATATAAGTGGAAGTACAAGTTTTATCCAGATCTTCCACGTGAGCTGAATTTTCTACCTCTTTGTGAAGAATTTTATATGATTTTCCTCTTTTTCTCCCGTTCTCATAATCTTAAGTCGTCCAGAGGAGTTCGTTGCTTAGTTGCGGTTTTAGTATTTGTTCTGTACTTTCTCTCGGCTCTACCTAACATTACGACGTCGGATCTCTTCATCGCCCACCTCCTTTCCGTTTCCTTTTCAACGCGCTTCTTATATCTCTTAAATTCCACTAAAATTCAAAACAAATAAAATTCAATTGTATTTGGCGAAATCCTTGTACGATAGATGAAACGAATTTTCCCCTTAATCGCATACATCACATGTGCAAAATAATCACGTGTGTTCATGATTTCATACCTGTAAATCCGTTATCATGTTTTTTTTTCTTGTATTAAATTTGTTTAATTGTCGATAATATAGATGACCGTACGTATCATAATGCCATTTTATTTGTTCCTTGCATTTCTCTCGCTATAGCATTCGTTGTAACAGTTCTATCCTTACATTCTTAACTTTTCCAAGATCCTTCAGTATAAGTTACCATGTACAAACGTCATCCGTCCGTACACGGCACCGACAAATAAATTATTTCTGCATCCTGGAACAAAGCCGGGTACCCTGCAATTTTATTCAATTTAATATTTATGTTATTTAAATTAATATATACATATTTACGTCATTTAATCACATAATTTCACAGTACCGGAATCAGTTTATCTTGTACAACGAAACACGAAGTATTGTGAATTGCTCACTCTACTGTATCGTCGAACCTTCAAAATTTCCTTGGATCGTTGAATAACTCCCTTACCGATACACTTGATTCCCTTGTTTGAGATAATTCTGTCGTCCAAACTGTTGCCGCCGTCGCACCTCCAACATACAATTCCCCTTTTTCCCCAATTCTTGCTTTTCCCCATTTCAAGTATTTCCCTGCAAACTTCAACATTTCTTTTGTATCGTGCTGGCTTGATTCGTATACTTCTGCTTGATTTATTTCTACTTTTGGTTTACCAGTGCTTTCATTTTCGTCTTCATTGATAAATTAAATGTACTAAATGATAAAAATAAAATTTGTATTATCTCGTTTCTAATTTCCTCGCATCTCTCTCTCTCTCTCTCTCTCTTTTTAATTTTCCTTTTAACGATTCAATGTTCACAATTCGGAAATAATATCCTTAGATTCTATAGCCGTACAAATTTTAACTTTATTATTATCCGTACAAATGTATTCCGATGATAAAGAACTTCAAAGAACCATCATGAAAAGTGAAATTCAATTAGAATTTTTATCTTCGCTACTTCAAATCTCTCAAAGATACAGCAAAGGGGGAAACTAAAGTACGAGGATTTGATTCTATAGATTTCGAGGATTTCCTTTTCATTCACAATTCAAATTTCTATTATAAAAACTTGCCTTTCTTACCGGATTCCCATCGACCCTCTATCGTCTTCGACATCCACCGTTCACGTGGGTCTACGATTCATGAAGGATTAATACAATCTTCACCTACCATTTCCACAATTCGAAGTACGTTTCGTTCAATTTTCTCATTGGACGTGTACTTACCACTTTAGCCGCCGATATCTACGTACGAAAGTCAAGATTTTTTTGTTCTCACGTTGAAATAATTATTTCCCTTTCAGTTACAACAATCACTCACTTTTGATTATTCGCAATTTCGTATATAATTCTTTCATATATAATTCTCTGGCCTCTCTCCCCCGACCTGTAAAACAGATGACAGATTTTATTTTTATTGTGCAGCGTGAGATCGCTCTGATAAGAAATTTTTATTTACAAAACAAAGGAAAACGCGTCCTCCTAGCTTGTCAATCCCGAAAAGATCAAGGAACCTAACAGATAAATAACCTCTAGGCGATAAAAATATAACCCTCGGCATAAATCGTTAATTAATATTTATTTATTATTTAATATTTAACATATGACGTATCATAACTACAGGTTCTAGAGAACACGACGATTACTCATAAGTACGTATAAAATAAAACTATTAATGTTTCTGTATCAAACGATAATAAGTTTCGTTAAGAAAAATCTTCGTTTCCACTCGTAGAACATTTCTAACTAATATAAAACGTAACGCTACAATACATTTCTTTCTTTAATCTTTAATAAACGATCCAAAAGAATTCCTATTCGTCCAAGGAATTAAAAAACGTTAGGACATCTTTCACCTAATAGACTTTCAACATAATATCTAGGTATTTCCGACATTTATTATGCTAAAACAAGAGAGGAAAAAATGAATAATAAATAATAAAAGAAGAAAAAACAAAAAAGAAAAACCAACTTTTTCCTTAACTTATCTCAATTTCCATGAGAATTTTTCTCGCAGATTATTCAGTCCATCGAATCTTATTTTCTTAGCATTCGTAAGCGTTTTTCTCTTTTTTCTTTTTCCTCTAAATAAATACAAATCTGTAACACTTCGATAAACACAGCAATTATTTTCAGTATTTAAATACAAACTCCATTTCTAGTCCTTTAACTAACGAGGTTTACTTAACGAGGAAAAGCTAAATAACTCTATTTCGTCTTTCGTAAATTCACTAAGAGTGTTTATGGCTTAAAATAAATCTATCTTCTAAAACTTAGGAAGATGTTAAGTAATAATATAAGAAAAAAAGAAACTAATTGTAATGATTCATGATCAATACATTCGAAGGACAACACAAATGAAAATCATGGACATTTATCCCATCGATATGTAAATAAAATTCAGATGAGCAAAGGATGTAATAATGTTATATACAATAAAGATGTAAAGATGTCAACACATTAGTAATGCTATTATGTTATTAAATATAAGTTAGGTTAATCACATCAATAACGTAAAATAAATCACATTGTGCATTCAACAAACTAAAATCAAAATGAGTGAACTTTTTATTATCTTACTGTTTTCCTTTGACGATCGATACCCACTGATTGATATCAACTTCTTCTTATACCTTCCAGGTCAGAAAATTTCAAGCCCAAGGTAGTGACAACAAATGTTCAGGAAAGTAGCCAAAGAGGCAGGAGATGAGTTGTCTGAACTTGAAACAAATGACATCCGGCCTGGATCTGCCAGAGAAGTAGCTGTGCTCTTATTCACTTTAAAGGATTGTTCCTCTGCAGAATTCAAATGAACTTGAACCAAGAACTTCAGAAACAAAAATTTAATTCGTTTTTTTTAAGTAAATAAAATAAAAAAAAATTAATATCAAAATATAAACCAAAAATTTAATTATATGAATCCTTAAATAACTATTTTATTGAAAAATTCTCAAGAATCAAAAACCTAAGAGTCCTGCTCGGTATGATATTTGACAAATAAATTTTTTTTTATTTTTTTTAACAAATAAATTATTTTTTGAATAAACGCAAAGCTACCTTACATTTTCCGTATTCCCGTCTCGTTTCGCTTCGTTTTTTCTGTTCATAAGAAAACAAACAACTGGAAATAATAACAAATAACTGATATGTTATCTTTTTTCCTTTCAATACTACTTCCTCCACTCCATTTAGTTATTATATTTTCTTCTGCACAGCTTTCATCTCTGGTGCTTTCTTCACTAACACTATTACATTCTTCTTATCGGAATCTGACATTTCAAAGGTTAAAATTCAAAGCTTCTTCATTATTCTTGCATTCCTACATATCTGCTTTTTTAGTATTTTTCCTACGTCTCTTTGACATGATATATAAAGTTGATAAAATAATAAATTATTAAGAATATTGGATTACTGTTAATACAGACTGTAAAAAACGTGTTTGATTTGCAAAACCAAATGATAAAAACTAAAGAATAACAGATCATTAGATGGACTCTTGATATTCATAATTGCTTGGAAAAATTGGATACTAGTCCTGCTCCTGATATTCCTATTTCCTTTGAATAATCCAATACCAGTCAGACTCCTGATACTCATGTTTCTTTTGAACAGTTGAATATGGGTCTGGCTGATAAGAAATGTGTTATAATAGAACTAGGTGACTGACAGGTGATGTTTACATTTGGCTGCAAATTCTCCTTGCAAATCTGACTCTTCAAAATGTGGCAATGGTTTAAAAAAATAATCTATTAATTTGAAATAAAAGAAAACAAAAGAACAATAATAATATCCAACAGAGATGAAGTTACTCACATTTTTTTTCCTTTCTTTTTTGTTTTCCATCTTAACTACCAGCATTGGGACTTTACAAGAATAATAATAATGATGATGAAATAAGAAAATGAGAAGAAATCACATAAAGTTTATTATCCTAAATTTTCCTGATGTTACATTCATTTAACCTACAAATAAAAACCTATTGATATAGAAATTAAAAGAAGGATACGTAAACGTCAACTTGAGAATCTAACGAAATGAATAGATGTATACGTATATTTAAAACGTATACGTTAATATAAATATACAAAAATGCGGTACGTACTTATAAGTCCGTATCATTTTCGATATTATAAATTATGCGTCTGTGTCTACTCTCTTACCTCCTTACCATTCATTGCATCTACGGTTAATTGAAGAGGAAACTGCGGCTCTGGTGAACCAAAGAGGGTACTGCTTCTTCGGTGATCAAATGGGTACAGATTCCTCCGATGAACTGACGGCAACTGTGTCTACGATTCTTCGTCATCGTTTCTATTTTTTCGTACATGTACGCACCCATAAATCTACAAGTATATAAAAGCATAGCGGAAGTACGAACTAAAGAAGACTCGACGACCGGTTAAAACGGTAGTACAATATTTTTGAATAATTTTGATTTTAACCTAACAACTTGTATTATTTCAATAGTTTTTCATGTTGAAGATAATTAATTGATATATTTAAATAATATAAAATATTTCAATAATTTTAATAAAGTATACATATTTATACGCAAGCATATATCGGTATATCGTATATGCAAGCAAATAAAATGTAGATAGAAATAAATGCACCTAGTTATGTAATATAGTTTTATTGTTCTGTTTTGTATTGACTGGACAATATTCGTTTCTTTCTTTTTCCCCAATTCAACAACTATCCAAATGAAATCCATTTCCCTGTACTATTTTCACTTATAATATCACGTTGCGCATGTACCTTCATATTCACCTTTTGTCGATTTCTTTTTTGATCAAATAAATGAACGGTAGAAAGAAAAATTCAAATTAAATTTAAATTAAATTTAAATTTTGAAACTGTTCCCGCTAAGCTATATAAAAGCGCGCGTCTTTCGCGATTTATATTATATTAATTTTAAATTTGCTCCCATGTGTACCACCGGTCTTTTGGTATTTCTCTCCTTTTTTCTCTTTCTTTTGCTTTTTGACTTTATTTATTTTTCTTTATGTTTTCATAATCTATTACGTCAGTCGATCCATATTTTAAATTCAATTTTCGGCGAGGGAAACAGCCGTAGACATTAAGATATCGTCATTATCGTTTTCTCTGTCCGGCAGAGCACTTTCCTCGTTGTGCGCATGCGCGTCATTTAAAATGCTCAACAGAAGAAAACAGTCGAATAATAATTCGATATATTCGTCGATAATTGATAAAAAAATCGTTTTTTTACACTATTATTTTACAGTACAAATAGCATAACATTCTTTTTTCTTTCCTTCCTTCAGATGATAATCAATAATTTTATTTATATGTCGTATCATATTCCTATTGACGTGATTGTATAATTTAACCAGTTGAGTGCTGAGGAGCCCGCTGGCACTCTTTATCGATTGGGACAAAACGCTGCGAGCACCATCTCACTTCAAATATGATTTATTTTTTACTTCATCTCGTTGGTCAATTATAATTACCGAAATTAATATATACGCCACTCAATTTTTATGTTTGAATGTAAACATTAAGCCTCATTCAAGAGCAAAACATTGGAGACAAGGAAATCTCATTGAAATGAAAGCTTTCGTAGTTGTACTGTTGGAAATGAGAATAACTCGAAGAGCCAATATGTTTAGTTATTGGGAAAAAAATTCAAGAAGCATTTCATGGTTTAATAAGATCTTTCCGAGGTATCGTTTACAACTAATTCTCAATTTTTTTCACACCACTGACACTTTTAATTTAAAATAATTATAAAATCTCTATTCAAAGTTATTTTTTTCTTTTAAGAAAAAATTATGGTTAATTCCTAAGTTGTTTAAGCATTTATTTTCAAAAATATCTTATAAATGTTTATTAATTGTAAATAATACATAAAAAATGTATTTGTTTGTGAAATTTTTATTAGACTATGTTAAAAATTATGAAAGATATTAAATATATAACAAATCAACTCTTTTCGTCATCTTTTGTTTAGCACTTTTGAATAGTACATAGAAAAAACGCTCAGCACTCAGATGTTTAAATTCGTGTTTAACCGCCTGTGCAGAACAACTTGTGCGCAAGGTGCGAAGTAATCTTCCATCTGTATAACTTCATCGGTGTCCCTTTAATTTAAGGGAACCGATGTACGTCATAATTTTATTTTATATACATGCTTATATGGATAATGCGAAGACGAGTGGAATCCCTTCGATTTTTGGTACTTTCAAACAAAAGCGACATAAAGTGGATGGCTGTCGCTCATTTAATGGCGCGGGATGCTTATTTGTTAGATTTAGTAACTTAGCTGATACTTTCTGCTCGTTATATACAATACTATTCTAAAACCCATTTCGACTTATGGAGTTCAACTATGGAGAACCGCTGGTAACTCAAACATTAAAATTCTGAAAAAGATTTCAATCAAAAATCTTGCAGAGCATTTGCAGTGTTCCGTGGTATATAACAAATGAAAGAATCCACAAAGATTTAAGAATTCCTACAGTAAAAGAAGAAATTGTTAGCAACAACGAATGCTACAACATTCGTCTAGCTAAACATCCGAAATAAATTGCTGGCAATTTCAGAATTAGTACATAGACTAAAAAGGTTATTCACTTCTGATCTAGGAATAAGATTTAGTTATATCTTAATTTGGTTATTGTATTCATTTTATATTCATTTAAACTAATCATTGTAACGTCGTTTTGAACTTTACGACTCATGTTAATGTATCGCGTCAGCAAAAATATTTATAATTCTCTGTGAAAATTGATTGTATTATGATAAAAAAAAAAATCTATTTTTTTGTTCCATATTTTATAATTATATAATCCCAATGTGCCATCGCAATGGCTTAATGAAAGTTAAAAAACACTCGTTGAAACATGACAGGGCGATTGTTCGACGTTCCAGCACGACGTTCCAGTGAAATGTCTGTCGGATATGATAAACACGGTAAGAGATGCTAAGAATATCCCAGCCATCGATACCTAACAATATCCACTACTTATGTCAAGTATAATATACTAATTGATATCTCACAGTCTAATCAATTGTTCCTCCATTCAAGCTATAGGATATACTGTTGCTTGACTATTTTACCATTTATCGCTCGATAGTCCATGCGCATTTCTATTTCTGTTGATCAATTTCACAGGATTTGAAAAATTAAGAAGCAACCTCTTCGATGATGTCAGTTTCCATCATTTGCTGTATTATTTCCTGCCTATTATTGTTGCTATTCTTGATGGAATATTCAATACGGTTGACAATGTACGAGGGCGTTGAATCCTTTAATAATATATATTCACCTTAGTTCTATCGATATAAACTATTTGTGAGAGATATTTCGCAATTGCATCTCCATATTTGCTAAGAATACATAAGAACTTTTAAAGGCGTGTTCTCCAGAAGGTTCTGTGAAATTTTCGAATGTTACGATCTGTCGATATAATGAGATCTGATATCAATCTTCACTTTTGCATCGATTCCATCGATAGTAAGATTTGCAGCAGTCATTATTAAACTACAGGTATATAACATAGCTATTTACGCAGGCTGTTAACTTTTCGAAGGTAATGTTTAGATGCCTGACACTTATATTTCATCAACAATATCCCGCCACATCAGCGTTATGCATGAGCTCTCAAGATCAATGTAGCAAGTAGTGCGAATCTCATTGATGCATTCGTTCTTACAAATTTTAGAAATTGTTTGTGCCGATTTGATGTATAGCACTTGTTCCGATTTAGTTGTACTTATTCACATCATGAAATTATCCTTCTTGTCTTGTAGTTACTGTCCCCGTCATTCTCGTCACCCTTCCACAGTTTTTCGTATAATAATCTAATTTAATGTATTTAAAACATACATTTCTTTATGGTATCGAGCACTTACCAGCTGTGGGAACTTTTGGTTGCACATCATTGCCGAACTAATTTTGCTGTCTTGGATTTGATTTCCTTCACGAGGGTAATATATTTGCTATCGTATATAATGGTTAGCGATTTTTAAATCGAGCAGCTTCGTATATCTTGAAATAGGTCCTAAATAGAGACAGAATTATTTGTTTCCTAGTCCATGACTCTTGCATTCGATCGTTTTCTTGTCTGACATGACCGCCGAGGACTATCGCCGTCACCGTGTTGTTACATCTTCCAATTTGATCAATTCATGATGCATCAGAGATTTATCTCGTTTCACGAATATAAATTCGCATATTCGTTATATTTTCCAATTAATCTCTCAATATCGAGATCTGCTTTAATTTTGGTCGAATGTTAATAATATTTCATTTATATCTTTAAAATATTTTCCGGTTAACATTTCTTCCTGCGATTAAAAATGT
>OU427012.1:427500-447500 GCA_911387935.1 Dolichovespula saxonica
CGAGGACTTGGACTCGCCTCGCGTGGTGATTTGCGCGGAGGCAATTATGGCAAAGTTTTGCCACTTGGACGATTTTTACGACGGTCTTCGATAGTTGCCCTCAAACGATTTGAAGTACCGATATGCAGAGGGTGGTTCGATCTGCAAATGGGGCAAAAACCAACCTTTACGGCCGTCGTGGAGAAGGATTGCCGAGGATGTGCGCACGAGAGGTTCACGTTTAATCCGTGATTTTGATGGCACGATAGCGGGTTTCGATGGGCGGAGTAAGTACTATAACCCCTCCTCCTCATCCTTCGCTTGTCTCGTGCGTTCCGAAAGATTTTTTGAACTCGTGCGGCGAACCTCAAGTTCAAAGGTCCCTCCGGGTAGATCGTTGGAGCCCAATCACATTCCGAAGAGGACACCATCCTTCAGTGAGGGGAATCAATTCGTCAGATGATCATCCTCGATGTCAAAATTTTCCCCTATAAGCCAGCTATCCCAGATTTTAAAATGCGTCGATTTACCGCGCTCGTTTGATCCTCAAAATCGTCGACAGACTCCGAAACAGAGGACGTCTATTGTGGAAAGGAAGGGAGAAAGGAAGAAGTAGCTCGGAAATTGAACGATCTTACTTGATTTCCCGGCGGATGGTGGTGGTGTGTATTTGTGTTTCCGACAATTTTAATAGAGAGTCGTGATTGTTATGTTGTCTAAATGTACAATTATTCGGATTCTATGTTCTATGTTCTAAGTTCGGATTCTATGTTCTATGTTCTAAGTTCGGATTCTATGTTCTAAGTCTAAGGATATAACACATGGCTAGCTCTATTTTATCTAATTACGAAGTAACTATTAGCTAATTGAGTCGTTGTATTTCCCGGCGATTCTCCAAATATTCGTTAAATTGGAATATTTGTAGAGGGAAAGATAATAACGACATTGATTGGTTTAATGCTTAGAAGTTCCACGAAATTGCTTATACTTTCGTGAAAAGTATTATACATAGAATTATTATAACTAATTATTAATAATGCTATATCACTTGATACAGCATTATTATTCTTATCGATTTAATTGATGACCGTACATCACGGATATAAAGAAGTGACAAAACTATTTGAGAAATAAGCATCGAGCAGAAGCAGGGCAAAGTCGATAATAATAATCGAATTGTAATTAATATCTGTGCTCTTATAGAGACTTTCTTTCTAACAGAAGATAATCTTTTGAGAAATGATTATTCGACTTTTTCCTCTCTCGTGCCACGAAAGAACGTTTAATGGCTTTATATCCATTGACGCATTACATCGTAAATGTTGTCGAAGCAAACTGATAAGATTACGCATGAATTAAATACGCGTTATAATAGAACAAAGTAACGTACGTACGTCCATATTAATACCTGAACAATTTCTATCAATGTTGGTAGATTAAATTGAAACAACGTACGTATTAATATACGATGCTCTCCAATCACCGAATCGAACATGGTAATTCGAAGAAACAGATTAAAAAAAAAAAAAAAAGAAAAAGGGAATACAAAAAAAGTAAAACGAAAATCGTGAAACCCAATTGCCTCAAAATTCAATAGAAAGGCATCATCTCCGGTTATAACTTTTGCGACTCTATCGGAATGAATACATTTAAGCGTTTTTTAATCTAAAAACGATTCCTTTTTTTCTTTATTCAAATAGAAAAAAATAATAAAGAAAAAGAAAGAGAGCAAAATAGTAAGTAGTATGGCGTACTTATTCATACGGAATCAACCATGCATTTTTTCTTTTTTTTTTCATTTTTTGTTTGAAACTCTTTTCCGAAAAGAATTGAACTTAATTTTTCTTTAATATCGTCGTTGTTACTGTTAAAAAAAAATTCATAAAAACTCGATCAATACGAAGCAAAAGAAGAAGGAAAAGTAGTAATATATACTCGAAGTTGACTTGCAGTTAAAGAAAAAGACCTAGAGTGCAGATCTCGTATTTATTTCTTTTTTCGTTTCTTGTTTTTTCTCTCTTTCTCTCTCTCTCTCGCTCGCTCAAGAAAGTATAAATAGGTACATGGATGAATATAATGTAAGATTAGTATTATCATTTTATTTCTGTGGTGGCTGGGAGCAAGCATACGACCGCAAGTGAGTTAAATTATTAAATAAAAAGTAAATAAGTAGTAAAAAGATTCACGTTTCGATATTTTTATATTTTTCCGAACGTTATTTAAAAACTTTAATGAGAGAGAGAGAGAGAGAGAGAGAGAGAGAGAGAGAGAACAAGGAACGAAAAAGAAATAAAAAGAGTTAATAATGCCTAAGTGTAACTTAACTTTCGCTATCTTTCATTTACAATCAACGGCAGGGAAGCAAGGGGTAGTATGAAGGTGATGAATGAAACAGGCTTTAATACTACAAGCCTACTTATATCATATATTTGATCAGTAAGAAAGACACGGGCTGGTATGCCTGTGTACCCCTTAATACCGAGTCGCGTTCGATTTTCGTGAAAATTATCGAAGATAAGGAAATAAAATCAAAGAAAAATTAAATGTATATGTATTCTATTTTTCTCTTTTTTTCCGCATCTTCTTCTTTTCTCTTTCTGTTTTTCTCTTTATCATTATCTTTCCTTTCCTTTCATTCTTTCTCTAAATGAAAAAGACCGAAAGTTTAGTTATCGTGTGGCACTATTAAACAACTTTAACTCTTTCTATTTCTTTTTCTGTTTCTTTCCATCTTTGAGAGAGAGAGAGAGAGAGAGAGAGAGAGAGAGAGAGAGAGAGAGCGAGATGGAAAGAAACGGAAAAAGAAAGAGAGAGAGAGAGAGAGAGAGAGAGAGAGCGAGATGGAAAGAAACGGAAAAAGAAAGAGAGAGAGAGAGAGAGAGAGAGAGAGAGAGAGAGAGAGCGAGATGGAAAGAAACGGAAAAAGAAAGAGAAAGAGTTAATATAGTGCCACACGATAAATTAACTCTCATTTAGTGCCCATAAATTTTTACTCCACCAGAAGGGAGTAAGTATTATCACCGAAAAAGGACCATTAACCATTAGCAGACTTTTTATGAAAAGAAGAAGATGCGGAAAAAAAGAGAAAAATAAAATGCATATATATTTAATTTTTCTTTGATTTTATTTCTATATCGTCTATAATTTTCACGAAAATCGAACGCGCCTCGGTATTAAGGGGTACACGGGCATACCAGCAGTATTGAAGCCAGTTTCAATCATCAATTTCATACTACCTCAGGCCTTTTTGTCATTCATTGATTGTAGATGAAAGAAACCGAAAGTTAAGTTACACTTAGACATTATTAACTCTTTTTATTTCTTTTTCGTTTCTTGTCCTCTCTCTCTCTCTCTCTCATTAAAGTTTTTAAATTACGTTCGAAAAAATATAAAAATATCGAAACGCAAATCTTTTTACTATTTATTTACTTTTTATTTAATAATTTAACTCATTTGCGGTCATAGGCTTACTCTCACCACCACAGCAAAGAATCGTAATACTAATCTTATATTATATTCATCCATGTACCGATTTATACTTTCTCTAAACGAACCTGAATGTCTAAAGTACTTATTTACGAACTAATACGGTGCTCCTATCAAAGGAAAACAAAAAAGAATCAGTTTAAACAGACGATATCACCTCTCACTCGCCAACCAAGACGTGGCCAGTCAGAGGCCTCTCGAGCGTAAAGAAATCTCGACAAGCTTCGGAGATATTTCGTAGGATTCCAAATAATGTTTTATATATTGTCTTTAACTGTAATAACTCAAAAAAAGAAAAATAAATACATAAAAAAAATTACATTAAAACATTATTGTTTTATTTATTGTACATTCCCACCAGTACGTCACCTATATATAAATTTAATACAGCCGCAAAGGAGTAAATATTTTGCAAACGAAATTGGGAAGTATATTATACATCATGTCCTTCCATAAAATTATAGCAAAATATGATAATTTTAAATCATTCTAGATAGCCAGATATTAAAACATCTTCATTATCATTTACTTGTTTTTCACTTAATCAATGAACTTTTGGCATACGAAATTAATAATTCATAAAAGAAAAGAAATAGTTACAGAAAATTATTATAAAATTATACGAATTTATTAATAAAAAAAAGAAAAAGAAGACATTTCATACAAACAATCGCGGATAATCGTTCGAGAAAGAAGAAAACAAAAAAAAAGCAAACAGAAAAAACCGTTTGAGTGCCATGCGACAACAAGCGTTACAAAGTGCCAACTATACACAACGGGAGTCTATAGTCACCCGCTACAAAAGTAAAAACAAGAATAATAGTAGCATGCAAAAAAATGTTTTCATGCATTGTTGTGCTTTGACAAGCATTTCTGTACATTTTCAATGATTAACAGAGAAATTTATTAATCAGAGAATCTAAGAATTTAGAGATAGTTAAAGATGACCGAAAAAATAATATAAGTGAAAAATTCATGAGAGGAATGCTATGACGAGCACAGCTCGACGTACGTAGTTACAAGAGAAAAGGAAAGGGGTAAGAAACGTAGGTGATGAATGTTTCTCAGAGGAAAACAAAGAAAAAATAAACGGAAGGTGAGAAATTGATTAATCAGTTTCTGATTAATTTCAGTTTCAATCTCTCGACATAACAATGGAAAGGGTTAAAAAAAAAATTCAGAAAAAAAAGAGAAGGACATACGACGAAATATATTTCGATATCAAATAATAAAGAACATAACGTTTGCTTCGGATAAACACCCAGCGACGAATTAATGTTCCAGCGCTAACGAAGTTAACATGGTAGTGGCTATGACACCGCTACTGTAATCATCCTTCTGCCTTTTAACTGTTTTTTGTTCTTCGATAGAAAAAATTAATAACACTTAACATTGAAAGTTCACACCGTTGGTTATCGCTGAAACGTTGTGACTCGCCGCTGGTTGTTTATCCAAAACAAACGTTATGCCATAATGGCATATAATATTAAACCATTTTCCCATTGCCTCTCTAAACGATTAGGAAGAAAAAGAGAACAAAAAAAATGAGAGAAAGAAAAAGCTTTTATTCGAGCTTAAAAAAATAAATGTCGCGTGATTCCTTTATTATTTGATATCGAAATATATTTCGTCGTACAATCGTTTCTTTTTTCTCGCTACTTTTTTTAAATACATTTGTCATCTAACTATTTTTCTTGTTGTTGTTTTTTTTTTGATGAATTCGTATAATAATTTTATAGTAATTTTGTACAATAAATTTTTTCTTTTGGTTTTTTTTTTACTCGTAATTATTTAAGTTCAAATGATCTTATCGTTTGTATATTTACAAACATGAATATAATAAAAATAACTCGATATATATTATTGTTAAATGGAAAAAAAAGATTTGAATGTTAACTGTATAAGTATATATCAATTTGTATTCAAAAAAGATAGAAAGAGAGAGAGAGAGAGAGAGAGAGAGAGAGAGAGATGGAGGGAGAAAAAGACGACGAAAAGAAACAAAAATTAGAGAATAATAAAATAAAATTCCCCAAAAAATATAAAATAAAACAAAAGCGACAAAAATATTGCTGGAACACCCTAAGAGGTGCTGAATTATAGTATGGAAAATAATATTTGGGCATGAGTATCTAGAGTGGGATTGATACATATATACATACGTACGTACATACACACATACATAAATACATGCATGCACCATACATACATAGAGATACATATATTACACGTTTAAAAAAAATTATTTACTAAAAATAGTTTATGTTAATATCATAAATGCAATATATCGAAACTTTAACTAAATTTGTATGAAATAATTAAAAAAGTGTAGCTAACAAAATTAACAATTTGACTGCTGAGGAGCGCTATCGCGCTCCTCTTAATTTGACTGAATTATAAGTGCTTATTACCAATTTTATTCACAAAATTAATTAAAACGTGGTAATTTTTACTTTTTGTTGTTGCAAAACAATACAAGTGAGTTTATTGTACGAAAAGTATTTTACATTTTTTCCCATACACGCGCAATTAGTGCCGCAGTTTTGGCATATGTCCGAAAAAATACGTCAGCAGCCAAACGGTTAAAATTACGGTGTATTAAATATATAATAGGATTACGTTCGATTACCACGTTGAGCGCGGCGCTGGTCCATGGAGATCGGCAGTGGAACTTTCCGTTTGAGATATACAGTTTTATTGTTTGATTTTTCTTCAAGTCGATATAGAACATTGACAGTGGGTTGTGTGTAACTCTGTGTCGAATGTTACTAATATTTATTACATCATGCCCGAGCTCTTGAAATTCGTCCTTTAGATCATCCAAATCAACAGAGTGATGAACGTTTCGTAGAACAATACGGAACGACCGTTCTTGTTTCTATTGGAACGTGTGAAAACTAGCGTTATAAGACTTCAATAATCTTGCAATTTTTTTATTCGATCATTTATGACAAATATTAAAAATATTTCCATGTCGTTATTTGTTAAGAATGAAAGAGGAGATTATAATTGGAGGAAAGACAAGAAGAATTTAGGAGCAAACGAAATATTCAGAGAGATATTAGAAAAGGATGAACGAGAAAGAGCAAGAACGATGAATCTAAAAGAGAAAGTACAACGGATGCAATATAACGTCCACATTTATTGTTATATTCTGCAATAGCTATTTCTCTTTCTCTTTTTCTCGCCCTTGTACTCAAGAAAAACGATAAGGTGTAATTTATATTACACCTTTATATATTTCTCTCTCTCTCTCTCTCTCGCTCTTTCCTTCAGTTATATCGTTTCATTTCCATTTCACTTTGCTCACTTCGATCTCAAGTCATCGACTTACCATGCTTTTGAAAGCGCTACTCTTTAAATACAGAGTAGCATTTTGCTAAAACCAACACGGAAAAAAATCTATTATTAATTTTTATATTAATTTAAATATAATTGATTTATTTTTATGCTTTTTTAAATGCAAATACATATATATTATTTATTTTATTAAAAATAAATATAGTGAAACCTCAGTGACTTTTATTATTGATCAACTAAAAAAAAATGAATAAGATATTTCTGTAAACGAAATCACGATATACAGTCTGGAAACGTGAGAATAAATTCGTAACAAGGAAAGCTTTGTTCACATTAACCTTTCTGGAAATTTCGAATTAGAAAAATGTTTTGTATGTATATAATATGTCAAGCATGCTACAAATCGCGTCAGGGAAAAAAGATTTTAACGATATTAATAAGTCTTGTAGAATATTGTAAATTAAAGCTTAATTTCCCACGATCACGAATGAAATATTACATTGTTTATACAATAAATTGAATACATCTTATTATAGAACATACGGGCTATTAAGGACTAATTTAATCTCTCAGCGATCTCACGAGTTGTTATTTGCCGGTTTGCATCAATTAATGCCTTTATTGTGTTTTCATCAGTTTCCACTGGCCTTCCAGAACGTGGTACATCGTCAACATCAAAATTGCCGGATCGAAATATTGCAAACTAGTTTTGACACTGGCGTTCTGTCAATACATTTTCTCTATACATATCTGATAATTTTTTTCTTGCTTGAACAGCATTTTTACTTTTTCGATAGTAAAAAAAAGTAATATAGAGATAAGGGATAATAATAGATAAAGGGGAGTATTGAGGAGCAGGTAAACAGACTTCACAATATGATGACTTTCTTGTTGGTCTCTCCAAGATATTTTACTATTTGAAGTAAACATTCACTTTCGAATTGGCGTGACTATGTCAAGCTGTTTTTACCTTGCGGGGATATTCTCGCTTCTTACATGCCACTGTATTTCTATGTCAAATTCAAAATTAATACAATAATGATAACGAGAGGCAATGCACGCTTTCGATTTCGCCGTGCGAGTTTTTGTCCGTTAATATTTTTATATAATATTTTCTTGAAATTAACGATACATTGTATTTTCGTGGGCCATTTAAACGCTCTTTATAACGTGTCTTACCTGATTCGTGTTCTCTTTACTTATTTATCTTGAGAACGTTATATTTTATTGTGATTCTTGGCAAAAGTTGACACACACAGAGAGAGATAGAGAGAGAGAGAGAGAGAGAGAGAGAGAGAGAGAGAGAGAGAGAGAGAGTGAGAGAGAGAGAGTGAGAGAGAGACAGACAGAGAAAGATGGAGTGAGATAGAGACAGAAACAGAGACATAAGAGACAGAGACAGAAAACAGTACAACAACTCGGTGAAATGAAATTTCCTTTATCGACATAGATTGTAATCGCATTATCGGGATCAATAGCGTCCTCAGTTTCGCCGAAGTATAATCAAGAAAAGAGAGAGACAGAGAGAGAGAGAGAGAGAGAGAGAGAGATAGGGAGGTAAAAACAAAAACAGGAAAAAGAAGAAACACAAAATTACTATTTATTCCACCCATTTTATGAGGGTGTAGAAGTCGATATCCTCTTAGATTGATTCGATGATCTCTCGTCTACGTTCATTATCCTCTCCTTGAGAATCCTCCGCTAGATTGTTCTCTCTCGTATAGAAACTTTTCTGGGGGCTACCCTTTTCTTTTTTTTTACTTCTTCTCTTTTCTTTTCTTATTTTTCTTTTTCGTCTACTCTTTTGCCACAAAAATCCCCCTTTCCCAATTTCCTCCATTTCCCTTTTCACTTTTGTTTCTAACCACTACGTCCATTAGTCGTTCAACAGGACAATCGTTAATTACAATAAAAATTGGGATTCTATCGGGTACGATTTAATTGCTCTAAGAGTAATTGCGCCGTTCCTCAAAACGATCGACCAAAACGGCCCGATTGGTCAGAGGTCTTAGATCAATTAAATTGTACTCGATAGAATCTCAATTTCGATTGTATTTTATGATCGTCTTAAAAAACGACTAATGGACACAGAGATTGGAAACAAAAGTTTAAAGGGAAATGAAGGAAATTGGGAAAGGGGGATTTTTGTGAAAAAATAGTATATGAAGAAGAAAAAAGGATACAAAAGAGAAGAAGAAGAAAAAAGAAAAGGTAGAAGAAGAAGAAGAAAAAAAAATAACAGAGAAGAAGAAGAAAAGAGAAGAAAGAAAGAAAAGAAATTAAGAAATGATGACAATGAAAGAAGTGTTCGTAAGAATGATGATAGCGTTTAGCTTATGTATTTATGTAATTGCGAGTATGTCTGTGTGTGTGCGTGCATGCGCTTATCACGAGTACGTGTGATATTTCTCAAAAAATTTGATCATCGCGATATGAGAAGTAATACGAGATTAGAAGGAATAGAATGATAAATCTCAGAAATATGTATATATATATACACATACATACATACATACATGTATATATGTGGTGCGTGTACTTGCGTGTGTGTGTTTATATATATATATGTATGTATGTATGTATGTATGTATGTATGTATGTATGTATGTATGTATGTAAACATATATGAGTAAAGCACAGTTTGCCTTTTTCTCGTAGGCCACGGTCTTGAGTCGAAAATCTTTCACATCTTTTTCTATCTCGTTTTTATTAGAGCAATAATAATAAATTATATTGACAATCATGAAATTTCGACTTGATACAGACTTACGATCGCTCTTTCATCTAGTTCATTCATTCATTCGTTCGTTCGTTTTCTCTCTATCTCTATCTCCATCTCTCCCTCTTTCTCTCTCTCTCTCTCTCTCTTTCTCTCTCTCTCTCTCCCTCTCTCTTTAACACACACACACAGTCAGTCTCCCTGTCACATTAGCTTATTGATTCCATGCATGACCTATACTCTATGTACGCTCGTCGCATGGATTTTAACGAGCATCCATACGATTTCTACTCCCGCGTATCCCCGTTGATTATTTTTTCTTTATTCAAACTAGAAATATGAATATATAACAGAAATAGTAATTTTTAAATATGGTAATTTTTGTCCTACTTGAAATTGTATAGTTAGAGATATGTAGAGACAGAAAGAGAGAGAGAGAGAGAGAGAGAGAGAATATATATGTGTATATACATATACATATACGTAATTCCTTCTATATCTCATTATCATCCATCTTATTATCATCATTATCATTAACATCATCCATCATCATCATTCTTATCATTGTTCTTGTCATCGTGTACGAAGTGCCCTTTTATATTATATATATATGAATTAAAAAAATTATGTTTGTAAAGTCTTATTATTATTGTTATTATTATTTTTGTCATTACTATTATCATTATTATTTTTTTCATTATGGAACGTTTCACCATATGAATGTATAAATACACAGGAAAAATTTTTGTCCTATATACATATATATACATATATCATATATGCCTACATACATACATACCATACATACGTATATGTATATATTTATATATATAGTAGGTATATATATATGTCGATATATATATGTACGTATACGGTCAGAATGAGAGAATTTAGGGACATACAGAGCATGTTATTTCCATACTTATCTACTTTATTCCCCCAAATCCTACCTCCATCGCCATCCTAAAAAAAGAAAGATAATAATCGAACAAAGCGTAAGAAAAGTTTCCTACCACCCTACCTCCCACATTTTGGAAAGTTCTTGCAAATTAATAATAATAATGAAGCGTTGAAGGAGAAATATGGTTAAAGGATTAAGAAAGATGATAAATTTATGAGAAATACGTAAAGAACGTATGAACGTCGATATGTATTGCATTTTCCTTCATTCTCTTTCACCTACTTCCTCCCCCTTCCGGCCACAGCTCACACCCACTACTCCATGCACGTCACGCCAAACGCCACCTTGTACGCTGTGACCAATCGAAGAGTTATTACACCTTACAAGGTTTATTAAGAAAGCAATATAAATAAATGCACTATACGGAAATTTATTAATAATTAATTAAATTAAATTAAATTAAATTAATGAGTCTCGTCAGAGCCGTCGATCAATTAATTCTATTAATAATTAGCTCAATCAATTAATTTGTTTATAATTGCGTCAATGTCGACGTTAAAATCGATAGTTCTCGATATAGTTTGAATTTCGACACAAGTAACCTTGCGCTTGCCAACGATTAATAAGCCTGTTAATTGTGATCGTCAGTTCTTCTTCGTTTCTTTTTTTTACATCCACGAACTTAATATATATATATCGATTAATCAATCAATTAATAATACAAGACCGTTGATGATTCGATGAATGATATCGTAGTAAGAGATTTTAGACGCGTTGATCTTTCTCACGTTCGTAATCGATCGAAATTAATAACTATCGATATATCCGAAAATCCGTTATCAAATTGTCGATCGACAATCGTGTCGATTGAAATTGAATATCTTCGATAAATAATTCAAACGGATCTCAAATAAATCGCAATGCTACGTCGCAACCAAACGTTACGATTTTCGAGAGGACAATTGACTGGGAGGGAATAAACGAACGTGGTACATTGAGAATCACTGTAAACCGGCACGTCGAGCCAATCCCTGCCTTTGTTACTTTCCCTATCGTAATGGGAATCCGACGTTCTCCTTTCGTTATCCTTATCGATCTTTCTATATGGCGAATCCTCGTCGTTCAAACGTTCCGCGATCTTCAACGGATCGTTATCCGATATATCGAGTACATTTATCGCGTCACCCAACATACGACGACCCTTGATAACGTCCTTCGACCATACGTCGCGAATGATCGCACATATTCGTGTTAATTTTAATCCGTTTATTTATTTCAATCCGTCTGTTTTGTTAATTGATCCTTATTAATCTCAACCTTTTCGTTTTGTTCATCCTGCACCCAATCGGACACTTTAAAATCTATATTATCCTCGTTATTCGTTAGACCTCTATCTAACAACAAATTTCTCTCGATCTCCGATACTGTATTTAAATATAGTGCCAAGTAAAGTGCAAGAGGCAATCGATGTTTTCTATATGCCGCCTTTGTACAGTGATGCACCGTTAATGCGATTAATCTGAACGAAAGATAAAGAGATGTCGTTTTTATTTCTTTTCTTTTTTTTTTTCTTTCTATATCGCGTAGTAAAAACCGAAAGAAAAAAAGGAAAGAGAGGGAAAAGAAAGATAATATAATCGCGGAATATCGAACGGATTTAATTGAATAAAAGAAAATGATTTATAAAGATCTATGTACCCGGTATAACGGGTGAGCCAGAAGTTCCTAAAGAATGATTATACATTTAGAAAATTTATTCTTTAATTATTTTATATTAAAAATTGTAAAAACAAAAAAAAATCTTTTCTAAAGCCACTTTCAAAGGCTTTATATATATGGACTTATAATTTTTTTATTTTATTTGTCTCTTTGAAAATCGTAAAACCACGAATGAAGGGACCACTAAGAGAATCGGTTTGCCATCGACCATCGACCTCATTTAGTCGCGCGTACGTTTCTATTTTGATATTTTTATTAAGACAAGAAAATCGATCAAATATCGACCTCTTTTCAACCAGCCTGTCCTGTTCTTTGGTCTCTTCGGTAACGGCTATCGATCGAGCTATCGATGCTCTCCGTGTCGAGATACATGTCCGTGAAAGCTTCCATTGAGAAAACGTATAAAAGATTCAATGATGACAATCCCTTGACGGCCTTGTAAACGTTAGTCGCGAATTTAGCGAGTCCCTCGCGATTCTTTATTTCTCCTCTTCGAGAGCATGTAAAATCTCCTTGGCTTTTGTCTGAGTACTTTCTAACGAAGTTAAAAGGCCACCGCCGCCGTTGCAATCGTGGCCATTTTGTAACTCCTGCAAGAGATATTTTCCTCTTGCCCTACCCAATTGGGCTAACAAATCTACTCGCGCAGCGTCCCGTTCACCAGAAAGGTTCTCTTCCCTTTCTAAAGCATCTCTTCTTCTTGACTCGATTTCGGATGTTTCCTTTAACAAAACCTAGGGGGGGGGGGGAGAATAAAACAACAAAGAATAAACAATAAATATCGAGTAGCACATGTTTAAAATTATGAAAATTTCTTACTCTCTTGGTAACATCGAAAAAGTGAGAGAAAGAGAGGGATTTAGAAATTCGATTATGTAAATAATATTTCGTAATACAATAAAAAAAGAATAATACAAATAAAAATAAATCATCTAAATGTTTCATAAAATAAAAAAAATAAATAAAAAAATAAATTATCCAAATAATGTTTCGTAAAATAATAAAAAAAAGAATAATAGAAAGAGAAATAAATTGTCCAAATAATTTTTCGTAAAATAATAAAAAAATAAAAATAATAAATAAAAAAATAAATTGTCTAAATAAATGTTTTGTAAAATGAAAAAAAAAATAAAATTATCCAAGTAATGTTACGTAAAATAATAATAATAATAAAAAAAAGAAAATAATAATAGAAAGAAAAATAAATTATCTAAATTATCGTTGAAAAAAATAAATTAATCATTATTATTATTAGTAATATATTATTACATCTTCGATTAAAACCAACCTTGTCGACTAGTCTCTCGGCCAAGGTTCTCGTTCCAGCGCCAAGGGCAATTTTGAAAAATAAAGCGTCAGCTTCCTTCGTTATATTATACAATTGTACCCTTCTCGTGGCTAGGAAGAGTTTGAAGCCTCGTTGAGCCGGCAAAATACGTTCGCCCAATCTCAATGGTCGTTTTCTTAATAACGGCAACAGAATCGAAGTAAATTCGACAATCTCCTCGACCAACAATTCCTTCCCAAATCTAACAGCTAATTCCAATGCGGTAAAGAACTTAGGATCCTCGGCCCTTGTCGTATCCAATTTAGATCGTAGATTAGACTTCAACCAAACGACCGCGACCCCATGATGGATCGAAAAAGATCGATACCAATGGACCTCTCAAGGCGCATGCGGCGCCAACAAGGCTCCCGATATCAGTTGGTAGTCCTTGAGCTCGCCAAAGTAATCTTTTTCGTTCGGTGATCAATAACTCGATGGCCGACCTCTTCCAATTGTAATATGACGATAGAGTTTAATTTTGTCAAGGTGCTCGACTTATTGTTTTATACATATATACAGAAATAATATGTCCAAGAATCAAGGAGACCTGACGGACGGACGAAATAATCGACTCACTTGATATATCAAGAAGGACGCCGCGTTGGCAGCCTCGACGTTCAATCTTTCTTTACGTTTTGTCAATTCCTCGTACTGCTACTGACAATCGCGATGTTCCTTTTCCAATTTCTACAATAATGCTCTTGCCGTGGTAAGACCAGACTCGGTCGTTTCGGTTCTCAATTGCAATGCCGCGACACCGCGCGAATGTTCGGCCAATTCCTCTTGAAGCTGTGCGACACGACTTTCCACGGTATTCAAACCGACCGCCAATCTTCCGAGCTGTGCCTCAATTATGTCGGAATCTAAAGAAACATTTTATTATTACCAGCAGTCGTTTGTAAAAGATTTGAGGTAATCGTTGCATGTATTGGTTCGCCCTCTCGAGCACATTTTGCAGCCGCATTTATTATATTACTTTTCCATTCTTCTTCGACGATAGGTAACAACTCGCTATTGCCATTCCTCCAAACGTAAACATCGTTGATAGTATTTTTTACTTATAACATTTTAGTAGACAATACGGAATCCCAGTTGACTCGTGATTTTAGTATTATCGATATATATATATATATGTATATATATATATATATATATATATATATATATATATATATATATATATATGGTGAAAGAAGAATATTGTTTCAATGATATAAAATTTAATTTTTATGTGCGTGTCCTGTATTTGTGTGTGTGTTTGTGAGTATGCGGTTGCGTGCGTGCGTGCGCGAGCACAATATATCATTTTTAATTTCCGACAATCAAACGTTTCAATTTATATCGAATTGAGAATCTCTGCCGGATCACTGACGTTTCATTAGTTACTGGCTAGAGTGCCCGCGGAACGTCATATAATCGAGAATGGGACGTGCCCGCAATAGTACCTTGTACCAGTGGTGCTCAATACGTTCGTTCGTTTTTTTCCCTTTCTCTCTTTCTCTCTCGAGTTTAAAATTAAAATACGATTTCGAAAGAAGATTGTTTCGCATATTCGCAAAAGTTTCTTCCCTTTTTTTCATTACTTCCAGTGTTTATCGTACGTGATATGTGTCATGTCATCTTCCTTCCTATCTCCTCTTTGCATTTAGCTTATTAATCTCCTCAAATGTATTGGGCGCGTGTGTGTGTAAAGAGTGCGAGAGAAAAATTAAGAAAGAGAGAGATAGAGAGAACGAGAATGAGAAATAGATAATGACAGAAAGATGGCAACAATCGCCTAGAGTTAAACAAAAAATCGGCGATGTTTTGTCAGATTCCGAAACGGAAAAAAAATTGAAAGAGAAAGAAAATATAAATAAATGAACAATTCGACGTGAAATCTTGCCTAATTCCTAGAACGAGAGAAAAAGAGAGAAAGAATGAGAGAAAGAGAGTGGAAGTAGAAACGAAAAAAGAAAAAAAAATAATCGTAGGAAGTATGGCAAGTGAAAAGAAAAACAAACAAATAAAAAATTAAATAAATAAAAACACAAAGGTCATATGTTCTCTCTTCGCATACCTAATTATAGCCCACCATTAGTATTGATTTTCTATATATATATATATATACGTATGTATATATATTCTTAGATACAAACACACACATATAGATACACGAAAAGAGATAGAGATAATATACGTAAACACACCTAAAAGCGTTAAAAGAAATCGATAAATCGATATATCAAACGTGCCGTATAAACTGAGCTGTGATTACCGGCCGTAACGCATTACGGAATTTTCGTCACTAAACGCAGCCAATAGAGCGAATAGTACAAAACGTAAAACGTGTCCTAGAAAAGTATAATAAGGATAGATTATAACGATTGAGAGATAAAAGGAGGATATTAGTTAGACAAATAGAGAGAAAGAGATAGATAGATAGATAGAGAGAAGGAGAGAGAGAGATGAGAGTAAATGAAAATCTTTATATATATATATACATATATACCTATATATTGTATATATACACATATATGTATATATACACATTCATATCTGCGTATGATTTAATTCGTTGTGTATTCTCTTAGAGACTGAAAAATATTTTTCTGTGTGCGTGCAATCCGAACGGATAGGAACAAGAGACAGAGATATACGTATAATGAGACAGTGAAAGAGAGAGAGAGAGAGAGATGGGTGTAAATGAAAATCTTTATATGTATGTATATTTATATACATATATATATCCAAATATATATACATGTATATATACACATTCATATCTGCGTATGATTTAACAACTGCGATGATGTTCCTCTTGATTTTCTTTATCGCTTGATCATTTGATTCTCATAGATCAAATCACCCTATTATTAACCCCATCTATATATTCATCATTCATATTCATCATTCACCGGAGAGATTAGATTTCGAAAGGATCGAATCAAAATTCTTGGGTATATATATACTCGAATTGGCAAATTGAGTTGGGATTTTGGGAGTGTTTGCTGGTGGGTCGGCGAGGTGGGAATGTTGGCAATAACAAAAAAAAAAGGAAAAGAAAGAAGAAGTGAATAGAAAATCACTCGTGGGAAAAAGAATATAATAATCCATCGGATTCTACTATTCGTTTCGATGAATTCGTTTCGAGTTGAAATTACCTCGCTCGATAGTTTTCTTTTTTTTTTTTTTGAAACAATATATTGTAAAAAAGATGTACGATTCATTATTGGCTTGATCCTTCGTTCGTAACAATCAAATTGCCCAATGCCTAATTCCCACGATACATAACCAAGATAAAACAACAAAAGAAAATAAAACAAAAAGAAATAAAAAAATATAAAAATAAATAAATGAAACATACGCGAAACTCGGGCATACATGCGTGCTTACGAACAAACGTACGAATATACGGACGCACGTATGAAGATATTAAAAATCGATCGATCAAACGTAATTAAGAGCTTACTATGAAATATCAGGATGAAAATAGAGACAATAGAGGATATTTACGTGTTCTGATGTTTCGTTATTTAATTTTATTACGGATCGTTGTTTTCTCCCTTTTTCTTCTTCAAAAAGAAACGAAAATTAAAAAAAAATGAAAATATGAAAAAGGAAAAGAAATACATTTTATTTTAAGGACGACGCGAATAAGAGAGAGTCTTAGAGAGAAAACGATAAAGAGAGTGAGGGGGGGGGGAAATGTGATGAGAAATATCGAATATGAAAATGACGTTGTATTATTATATACATATATATTACTTTGAAAAAAGATATATATACATTAAATATGTATTCTATGTATATGTATACGATGCGTGTGTAATTGTCTAAGTGTTTATATATACGGTTGACGATGGACTTGACGCCTTTCCGCCTCTACTTCGAACACACTATAAATGTTTAATTTTATATATATATATATATATATATATATATATATATATATATATATATATATATCGTAATGGTCGTCGTGATTGCGGGCCGCCGTTAGAAGAGTGAGAGAAGCCAGCGTACAAAATAAATCTCATTTCCTCATTTCCAGATAACCAGATAGCGAAGCGAAGTGACGATTAAAACGAGCTAATGAGTTTTTGAAGAGAGAGGAAGAGAGAGAGAGAACGAAGAAGAATAAAAAAAGAAAAAAAATTCCTTGGTACAGAGATCACCGAGCACGTACGAAGATAATCTTTGTTGATCGCTTATTGACTCCACTTTTCTTTCTTTTTTTTTTTTTCGACGGTATCGTCCACTCGTAATCAAAAATTATTTCAGAGATAATGCGTTAGTCGTATGTACGTCATACCAAACTTCTATTGTTTTCAGATTTTTTTTTTTTTGCTTTTTCGTTTCTCTCTCTCTCCCTGATTCGCTATACGATGAAAGTGAGAAGAAAAGAGAGAAGAAGAAAGATAGAAAAAGATACGAATGGCTAATTATTCAGATCGAATGAAAATATATTCTTGCGCATACGTCAGGATACTTGAATTTCAAATTTTCTTTTTTTTTTTTTAACACTTCTAAGCAAAACAATGATTGAACGAATTATTTCAATGTTGACGTTTTTTTCGTCGACAAAAAACATTCTTCTACACCCGTTCTTCTCAAAGATATACTTCAATTCCAAATGTTTATATTATTATTGATATTAATCGAAAAGTTTTCTTTAGCAGAAGTTAATTCTGATTAAAATGTTATTCCAATTTGCAGAATAATACAACGAATATCTCTCGTTAACGCCTTTTTTTATAATGACAAAACAAAAAACGAAATTTTGAATATACATACATACATACGTGTATATATATATATATATATATATATACATTTTATATTTTCAAACAAATATTTATTTAATTCTCCATTCGAACGAAAGTATATTTCCCTGTAACGAGATAAAACAAGACGTACAAATATAGGAGGGTTTATATTTAATTAGAGATAAGAAAGAAAGAAAAATCAAAAAAAAAAAAAAAATAAAAGAAAGCAAGAGATTCTTAAACTGAAGAAGAAAGAGCAGCTGTCTACTCCCTCTTTTTATTTTTTTTTCTTTCTCTAATGTCACGAGCAACAAGTGATACACACAAATACGTACACAACAAGGTGAGTGAGTGTTATTATCGGCGAAGTAGAAGAACGTAAGAAGTGGATAAAACTTAAAAATCCAATTAGGCACGTTTCCAAGACACTTTCCTCGGTGGATTGGGTGAGGAGCGAGGGGAGGGGAAAAGGAAAGAAAAAGGAAAAAAAATTAAAAGAATGCTCGAGATTGTTCGCGATGGATAAAGAGAAAAAAATTGAAGAAGACTTTGTGTCTTACTTCATTGATACGAGAGAAAGAGAAAGAGAGAGACAGAAATAGGCAGACGGACAGAGAGAGAGAGAGAGGAGAGAGAGAGAGAGAGAGAGAGAGAGAGAGAGCAAGAGAATTTTTTTTGTACTAATAATAATACATAATTAAAATGTATTATTTTCCTTACGAATAAACAAAATTCGAACGAAATAAATAAATAAATATGTATAAATATGTATGCACGAAATGCACGAAACGAAAGCCGTTTCTCGACTAAATAGAAGGAAATCAAAGGTGTAACGCTTAACCCGAAGTATTTGCTAGCTACTCGTACCATACGACGTTTATCGTAATGCCGATGCGTCAAGCAACGAGGAAAAACGTCGTTTGTTTCGTCATAAATGCGAGATTTGTCCTTGGTTATAATAATTATTCTCTTGTCGTTGGATTTTTATTCTCGAATTTCAAGAACGCGTCTACCTTTATATTCGTATATGTTATTTTAATGTCATATTATGTATATTAGTATTTTTTATTATATATATATAAAGTATTTTTTATATTTTTATTTGGAATTAGATTATTATTATTAGTATTATTATTATTGTGATTATTAATAAATTAAGAAATCAATAAATTGATTATTAATTGTCGATAATTATTTATTTATTTATTTATTTATTTATTTATTAATTATCTATAATTTATTTTTTCGTATTTAATATCAATTATGTTATTTATGATATTTATGGTGTTATTTATGAAAATAATATAATAAGAATAATTTAATAAGTTTATATACATTTATATGTTTTTATATGTAATGTTATAAACATATTATGTGATACTTTAAGTGAACAAATTTTAATTTTATTCCATCATTGACAAGGTATATATATATATTTTATTTACGTAATCATTTTCAATAAACAATCATTTTGGAATAATATTTAATTCTTATGGAATTCTATTGGAATAATATTTAATTTTGGAATAATAATTAATATCCTTGATGATATATCTTTTTTTAATCACTTTCGTTTAGGTAATAATATCGATGAATAATTAATAATAATAATAAATAAATTAATCAATAATTTCTTTATTATAGCGTTCGTATGGACTATGTAATAAATGTATTAGATTAATACGTCAGCGTTCAATTTCGTCGAACATATCCCACGATATGATATGTGTGTATGTGTATCCATCAACTGTGATATGACACACTCGGTGGTCGTTAAAATATCCAATCGATAGAATGTTAACACATTCGATAGATCGAATT
>OU427012.1:452500-485000 GCA_911387935.1 Dolichovespula saxonica
AAAAAAAAAGAAAAAAACTGAAAAAAAACGAGTAGAAGGGAGGGGATCATATCATCCCTTTTATTTTCTTATTAGGCAATCAAGCCCATAAGTCGAATGATATCATTGAAAATTCGGACAATTGAGATAAGTAGAAGAGAATCAGGAGCTCCGTTTCCATGGAGATAGAGAGATAGATGGAGAGATTGAGAGTGGAAGGGAGAGTTTTGGGTAGGACGCAGTTCGCAGGAGCAGTAATATCGATTCGTCGTCGGGTTCGAGGCCTGATAGGATCGATTGAGGTGGGTTTGATGGAGTGAGGTGGCTGTATCTAGGGTAACTCCCATGAGCAGGCTGGGTAGCTAATTGGTTTCCCGGGAAATGACCTTTTTCACTGGCCGCCCTGTCTGTCTGTCCATCTATCTATATATCTAACTCAATCTTTTTCTCTGTCTTAATTTTTCGTGCACGACTATCATTATCGTACGTACCCATGCAGTGCATCTCGTCTGACCTTAGCACGGCGTTATACGTAACAACGTATTCTTCATCTTTGGAAATTAAATGGACTGAACCTGAGGTCCAGTGACAGCGCATAACGCGTGACATTGATCCGGCGTTTCCCGGGCTCGCAACGAGTACCGGTTGCTGCTGGTGGTGGCGTTGTTGGTAGCAGCGGCGGCAGGGAAGCGGTGAGGTGGTTGGTACTATATAAGCGTACCCTCGAGCCATAGCTGATCATTCTCGTTCTAACCATTATTAGAAACGTTTCGATTGAAGTACATTAAATTGATCTTAAAATTATCATTATTTAACAGTTGGTTTATTAATCAACTAAAACCGAAGTATCTTTCGTTTTTCTTCGAATTATCATTATCTAACAGTTGATTTATTAACCAAAGAAGAACGAAAAACGAAGAACGAAGAAGCGATACGACTTAAAAAGAGCTGAAGAGAAGAGGATCAAGGAATGTAAAATAGAAAAATATATAAAAAGATAGATATATACATATATATATATATATATATATATATATATATATATATATATAGCTGCAGGAGCGAGGCCAGCGTTTCACGGACCGCATCGAAGCATGGTGCGGCCGCAAGATGTTAAAATTGTCGGACTGAAAAGAGAGACGCTCCTGGCAAAAGGGAAGTTGAACAAGGAGAGACCACCCATCATAAAAATTCGCGGAAGGAACATCCCCCTGCGGACTTCGGTGAGGTATATCGGAGTTCACTTCGACGAGGGACTACGCGTGAACGAGCCAATACAACGCTCTCGCGAAAGTCGCAAGATCGACGTGGGGACTAGGACACCGGCGCATGCGCGCACTGTACAGGGGACTGTTCGTTTCGACGGTCACTTACGTAGCCGCAGCATGGGCCGACCCTCTAAACAGGACTTCAGTGCAGGCGTTACGGGCAATACAGCGACACGCGCTCCTGCGGGTCACTAAAGCGTATCGCACCGTTTCCGCGGACGCGTTCCCAGTTATCTCAGGAGTTCTGCCGATCGAAGTGAAAATCAAAGAAGCAGTACTCCGGTACAAAGTTCGAAGGAATATTCCATTCGAGCTTCCCGGATACGCTTTCTCAGCTGACATTGACAAATCTTCGGTGCGCGAAATAATCGAAGACTTCACCGAACGTGAGTGGCAACACGAGTGGGACAGCACCAAGGGGAGGCACACATACGTGTTCTTCCCGGACGACCATGCTCGCACCGCAGCATCGTGGTTATACCTCACGCACGAGGTAGTACAATTCTTGTCCGGACACGGGGACTTCAATAAGAAGCTCCACGAATTCGGACTCGTAAAGAGTGAAAACTGTGCGTGCGGATCCCTGGAAACGGTTCAGCACGTCATTTATGACTGCAAGCGACACGACCGGGAAAGGGAACAACTACGAGAGAGCCTGGAAAAGGAATCGATACCCTGGCCAATAACGGAAAGGGAACTCGTTTCTAGAAAGGCATACGGGCCATTCGCGAGATTCGCGAAAGAAGTATTCCGGAGAAAGCGACCAAGAAACGCCGGGATAAGCCAGCCGGAAAACGGCGCCTCATAGGACCAACCACCACAAGAAATAACATCTAGTGCGGAAAAACCGTGACAGGCTGGTGTGTTGCACCGGCCGAACCTGTCAGGATCGCGCGACTATCGAAGTCGCGGACGACTCGGCCTCCGCGTGGCCCCCGTTGGACGCGGTTCTGCAACGCTCGGCGTCGTATAACCGTGACGAAATGAGTCGTTTCCCACAAAGGGTAGATCAAACTTGCCCGATGACCCTCATCGCGGGGTAGGGCAGGGTTTTTCCAAGCCCGTCCCGACAACACCTACCGCGACGTTCTCTTGGCAGCGGTTCAGCTAGCAAAATTTGCCTAACTCCACCTTGGCGGCAAAAGCCGATGTAGGAGAAAGCCTAAAGAGCGGCGTGCCCCGCGGGGCCACGAAGGCCAGTAGTATCTAATGTTTATAGAATTTTCATTGGATAGGGAAGAAATAATAAAAGAGAGAGAGAGAGAGAGAGAGAGAGAGAGAGAGAGAGAGAGAGAGAGAGAGAGAGAGAGAGAGAGAGAGAGAGAGAGAGAGATAGAGGTAGATAAAGACTTACTGACAGAGACAAAGAGGAACATAAAAATACACACACACTCACATGTATGTATATGAAGCCCACGTAGATGGATAGGATAGGATAGGATAGGATAGGATAAGATAGGCTGGATAGGATAGGATAGGATAGGTTAAGATAGGATAGGATAGGATAGGATAGGATAGATAGATACAAGGAAAGACAGTTAAATTTCATTTTTATCTAATGATTCATTCATTCTACTTTCAATGATTATGATTTTTGCAGTTCTTAACTGTAAGTAAGAGGAACTGTTGAGCCCTACTTCACGCCTTAAGGAAGATAAACGAAAAGTAATTAATATTTTTTAAATTAATATCTAATTTTATATCCGTAATAGTTAGAAAAAACTTCAATATGACCGAAGAGATTAATTGGACCTTAGTAATAATAGTAGCTATTTTTTTAACGATTTTTTATGGTTTTGTATGTTTTGTTTTTGTTCCATTAGCTATACGGGAGTTTTTAGGTAGAGGGCCATTTATACCTGAGTTTAATCTACCAGAATATACTAATGAAAATACTAACGATAATAATAGAAATAACGAAATAGACGATAGAGACAATAGTAGCGATAGTAATAGAGATCAAAATATAAATATAATAAATATACGAAATAATGATGGTGTTACAATTAATATATAGAAAAATAATAATCATAATAATAATAATAAAAATAATAATAGTTAGTTAAATTATGTAATAAATATAGTAATAGTAGTCACTAATAGCATAGATTGTATAAATAAAGTCAAATAGAAAAACAAATATAAAAAATAATATTCTATGATAAATTATATTTGTCCTTATCATTAATTATATGTTATCATATTTATACGATTTTGATGAAACATTCTGGGACATGAGTTTATTCTATAAAAACATTTTTCATCCGTTTAATATAAGTAATTATATATTTATATTTACATTAAGTTTGGCTCCGATACTTTTTCGACACCCCCGATATATATATATATATATATATATATATATATATATATATATATATATATATATTTATATACATACATTAGTTATAAAGTAGCTTTAGTCAAATGTAAGTTAGATGTAAATATAGGCATAAGTATAGGGGATAGGGAGATTGATGAGGAGGTTGTAAAAGGATTGTAAAAGGTTTCGGTACGCTCCTCGGGAAAAGTGCCTTCAAATCCTGAGGCTACGAATAAAAAAATCTATCTATATATATGCATACATATATTTGTAATATTTTGTGTAGAATGAAGGTAAATACTCAGTGGCGAACAGCTAAGATCCGTTACAAGGAGGGGAAGACGATCTTCCGGAGTGTGGCACCTGAACAGGGAAATTCGATTTCCTTCTATCTTCATTAGGATATAACGTTGGTCTTGTAAAAGTTGGTCTAGATAAACTCATATCCCAGAATGTTTCATCAAAATCGTATAAATATGATAACATATAATCATATATATATATATATGATAATATATAATCATATCATATATATATGTATATTTTTTTTTCATTTATTGTTGCGTTTTTTTCTTTTTGTTTTCAGTTTTTGAGATAAAAAAAATCATTTGCACAGTTTAATCGCATGAAAAAAATTAAAATTAATGAAAAGGACAAATATAATTTATCATAGAATATTATTTTTTATATTTGTTTTTCTATTTGACTTTATTTATACAATCTATGCTATTAGTGACTACTATTACTATATTTATTACATAATTTAACTAACTATTATTATTTTTATTATTATTATTATGATTATTATTTTTCTATATATTAATTGTAACACCATCATTATTTCGTATATTTATTATATTTATATTTTGATCTCTATTACTATCGCTACTATTGTCTCTATCGTCTATTTCGTTATTTCTATTATTATCGTTAGTATTTTCATTAGTATATTCTGGTAGATTAAACTCAGGTATAAATGGCCCTCTACCTAAAAACTCCCGTATAGCTAATGGAACAAAAACAAAACATACAAAACCATAAAAAATCGTTAAAAAAATAGCTACTATTATTACTAAGGTCCAATTAATCTCTTCGGTCATATTGAAGTTTTTTCTAACTATTACAGATATAAAATTAGATATTAATTTAAAAAATATTAATTACTTTTCGTTTATCTTCCTTAAGGCGTGAAGTAGGGCTCAACAGTTCCTCTTACTTACAGTTAAGAACTGCAAAAATCATAATCATTGAAAGTAGAATGAATGAATCATTAGATAAAAATGAAATTTAACTGTCTATCCTTGTATCTATCTATCCTATCCTATCCTATCCATCTACGTGGGCCCCATATACATACATGTGTGTGTGTGTTTGTGTGTGTGTATGTATTTTTATGTTCCTCTCTGCTCTGTTAGCTCTGTCCTGATGCTTTACAATAATTTAATCATCGCTTGTACTCTGTATTACATATTAGCTTCGGTCGTTTGTTTGTATATTGTAATGAAGGGAAAGAACGAATAAAGAAAAAAAAATGAAAAAAAAAAAAATACTTTTCTTTTCTTCTACCCTTTTCTTCTACCTTAAGCTATACTCCCCTATTCTATTTTGTCGTTATTTAAATCCTACTTAATAATAATAATAATTATAATAATTAACAATTCTTATTCTATAAATAATCTATAAATAATCTTAATTATTAATCTTAATCTCTATTACAAATTCGCTTCGGTCGTTTATCAGTATATTATACTGACGGGGTGAAGCGAATAAAGGGAAAAGATACTTTTATTTTCTTCTACCTTAAGCTATACTCCACCATTCTATTTGGTCGTTATTTAAATCCTACTTAATAATAATAATATTAATAATAATTAATAATTCTTATTCTATAAATAATCTTAAATTTAAACGCGATTTATCTTAAATATAAACGCCATATACTATGCTGATGACCGCTAAAGTTTGGGGCGATGCTGCCGTCCAAATATTCTTCGTCCTGAGCCCAGCCTGGGGTGGATTGATAACTGATGACGACGACCAGCACGACGATCACGACGCGAGAACGTTTTTCAATGGCGGTGATCCTGATATGATGATCATATTTTCAGTATACTCGCAATTTCTTTTCTTCTTACTCGAATTCTGAAAAGAAAAAAATTCCGGTTACTATAGAGAAAAAAAAACAAAAGAAAAAAATATATATATATAGTAGAAATCGTGTTTGTTTTTATATTTTATTTTCTATTTATTAATTCTTTTTCTTTCAAATATAAAAGCATTAATCATAGGATATGTTGGTATAAAATCATCTTGTATAGTATTCAGGTGTTAATAGAAAATTGGGTGGCATTAATGCCTTTTGTTTTTCTACTAGGTTGTCACTGTAACTCGAACGATTATCAAGCTGTAAGGCCAAATACATGACTATCCTTGGCACGTCCCGTACTACGCATTTAAACCACATACGTGTATCCATCGCATATGCTACTTTTCCGCTGGACTTAATAATAACAATACCGTACCAAAATTCGTTAAATTATACGAAAATTGCCGACGTTATTGAAGAATCTATATTAAGAAGAAAATGGTGGTAATAGATAGGGGTGGTTCGTTCATAGTTTCTACGGCTGGATATTTCTTCGGTGTACCAGTTCAAGAGGATATAAAGTGATCCTCGCCGATTTTGAAAAAGTTTTTCAATCATTCCACGTGCAGAACCCTTTGTGCTCAACCAATTCAAACCGAGAACGATGGACTCCCTTTGAAGCTCAGCAACGAATTACTTGCTGGAAGAAACACGTTGGTTTTTTTCAAGGTAGTTATCATATACAAACGTACGTTGCTTCTCTCTCTTTCTTTTTAATCGATCAAAAGAAAAGGAAAAAAAAATATATAATCTTTCGGATTGTTTGTTCGTTCTTTACTAGCTGTCGGCGTCGATCGTTACAAAAGAAAATTTTCACGATTTAGTGCAAGTAACTTCGATAGGAGCCGGCGAGGGTTCCACCCTTTAGAGGTTCAACGACAAGTTTGGGCTCCTACTCTTAAATCATCCTGATTCGATCCGGCCACTTTGCAAAAATTAGAAGAGGATTTTCTCGGCCCGCGTCCATCCACCTCAATTGCCGAGAAAGAAGCATTCTGGATGAAACGTAGCAACGAGGCTACTCGAACTAGAGATGAAACCTCTTTCGACGAGGCCGCAAAGATATAGAACGATATTAAAAACGAACTTGAGAAAGCGGCAGTTTCGAGGTTAGATTTTATTCATTAATTTATTGATTTATTTTTGTTATCTCGAAAGGGAGTCGAAGAAGATCGATTTAATGGAAGAAAAATATTATATTCGTTTTGATTAAACTTTTTTAAACGCCCCCGATGATATGCAATTGTATACCCGTAAGTATCGTCGGTGTTTTGAGTATTGCATATTTTCAGGCCTAATAAAAAAAAAAAAGAAAAAAAAAACATTTTGTACACAAACGATTATTAAAAAAATCACTAAATAAATACGATCAATAATGAATAATCTTAAATCGAGATCATTCAATCGAGATCTTTAAATCATCCACGGAGATCCTTGCAATTCAAAAAACTCCAATTTCTTTTCTCCGTTAGAAGATCGTTACGCATTAATTGAAATCTAATTTATAATTCAGAGACGGATTAATCGGTTTGGAGGAATCGCTCGAAGTAATTTCTGGTTGTCGATGACGTTTGGAAATTGGGAGGTGTAGTTTACAAAGAGGAACGTATGAAATCTCTATTGGAAGTAATTGGAAACGAGACGGTGATGCTTGTTGAGAATCTTGTCAACGAGGGGAGACATCGATGTACATACTTGACACTTTTTTTTTTTAATCTTTATCTATGACGCACGTATTTCATCGATTTTTCTTAATTTTTTCTAGACAAGCATAAATCAAGGTCAAAGTCATATCGGAGCAGATACGGTATCGATGGTCGTAATGGTATGCGAGAAATGGGTGAACGCGAGCGAAAGATTGACAGGACTTTTCTGGCCGCATCTTTCGTCCTATCCTTGAAAAGACACCGTATATGTACCTGTGAAATGTTCGAAACTTGGCAGACGGCTTAGGTACAGCTTCGAAGAGATCTTCCTATGTTTTTATTTAAAAGAAAATTTTATTTTATTATAATAAATATTTAAATTATTATTATTATTATATTGTAATTTATTATTATTATATTAATTTAATTATTATTATTATATTGTATTAAATATTTTCCAGACAACTCGGCGAATTACGTGCTCAGCATCGTCAACTAATAAGACTTTTAACAACGGGCGAAAGAACACTGCTCGACACTGACAATCTTTTTCCAAATTTTAAGAACATCAAAGGTTGATAATATCGCGCGTTCGCGTGAAATTATATTTCGATATGATTATATCTTGCAAGGGCCGCGTCAATTCATTTTTCGTTTTGTTTTTTTTTTCTTTCTCTTATCTCCCACTATTATTCGCGATACTCGCGATGAGTGGTGTACAGGAAAGATGAGGACGTATCTCGTGCGCATGCTCGACGATCATAATCGTATTCGTATAAAAGTATATATTCACGTAATTTTAATGAATTGTATTTCATCAAACATTGTTATCATCATTATCATGATGCTCGATGTAAAGAACGCCTTCAACTCCGCAATATGGTGCGACATCATGCATGCGCTGGAATATTCCTTCCAAGTATCGAAGTATCTCCTGCGCATGCTCGATGATTACCTGAGAGACCGGACGCTGAGAGATAGCAGCGAGAAGCACAAAAAGCGGAAGCAAAAGGGGAAAGCGAGGAGTTATGTGTGTAAACGCGAGCACGTTTCCTTTTCTTCCTTCTTTTCTTTTCTTTACTTTTCTATTGATTTATTTTTTTTCATTTTTTTTTCTTTGTAAAGGGTATTGGGAGGGTAGAGTGGAAAGGTAGGTCTTTATCTTTCGTTCCTTCCCTACACATCTATTTCTATTCTCTTCTACTCTGTTCTACTGTTTAAGTGCAGCCTTATCTTTCAGCTTTTCCTAATATTTTCTGTTTTCCGCTACATACGAATATATATTTTCATACCTTTGTTTCCCTTTTTGTTTGTTTGATGTTAGACTCGTTTCGTTTGAAAGGAAGTAAATATTATCAGGAATAGAACAGTGATGTATATATATAGATATGTATATATATATGTGTGTGTGTGTATTAATTTTTTATTTTAGTTAATTAAAAAATAAATAAATAAATAGAAAGAAAGGTAGAAAGAAAGAAAGAAAGGAAGGAAAAAAGTTATATAGTCTCAAAGATCGACATATTTATCTATCATCTTTTTGTGTCTCTCTCTCTCTTTCTGTAGTCTGTGTGTGTGTGTGTGTATGTGTGTAGGTGTGTGTGTATACATGTGAAGAAAAAACTGAAGAAACGAAAGAAAATATAAACGATCGAAGAAGGAATAAATGAACTCTGTAAAAAATCAAGTAGGTAAGAGGAGTTAGTCTTGAAAATATTATACGTAGTAGCAGAAATTTCTTGCGAATCGTATCAAAGCTAAAAGTTCATTAAACTCGAGTAAAACGAAAGACGCGAAAGGAGGGCGGTGGTGGGGAGCAGGTGAGAAAACGCGATAAATTTCAAATTGTTATCGTCGGTTCTCTCGCTCTCTCTCTCTCTCTCTCTCTCTCTCTCTCCCACTCTCTCTCTCTCTCTTTCTCTCTTACTCTCTCACTTATTCACTTTACTCCTTCAGATTACGCGAATTATATAAGTACGTATTTATTTACTATTATTATTATTATTTTCTTCTATCATCTTTGCGTCATCTGTTTGGGTTAAATAATTTTTTCCCTCGTTGGTCTTTCTTTCTTTCTTTCATTTTTCTTTCTTTTTTCGCTTCATCGAAAAATATTCAACGCCGACAGGAACAACAACAACAACAACAACAACAACAACAGCGTGCACGTTTAAATATTACTCTCCTTTAACGATGGAAAAGAAAATTTTCTTCACGGAAGTACTAAGGTATTCATATATATTTACAGGAAAAATAAATTAATCGGATTGGAAAGTGTTCGGTCGGAGTAAGAGATGCGAAGCTGTTCACTAAGAAAGACAGGAAAAGAGGAGAACGTCGACGAATCATTTTGATAGAATAAAACGAATTTCGAGCTCGTTCCGTAGGTATCTGTGTCCTCGGTCTCTCTTAAATAAGAAGAAAAAACAAAGCGAAAAAGAACAGAGACAGAGAGAGAAAGAACAAAAAAAGTGAGTTAGAACGACACAAAAGGGAACGACGAATATATGTATTAAGGTCTCGAGAAAAACTTTTACACACTAATCCTTTCGATGTATCAAAGGACACGTACTTTCGCGCTCGCGCACTGCGTGAACACGAGAGCAACAGCCTGGGCGTGGCGCATTTGAGAAGGAACAAAGAAATGACCTATCAATAACCAACGTGCGAAAGTTGATATATATATATGAAAAGAAAATAGAAAAAGAAACAAAGAAAAAAAAGCAATAAAGAATAGAGAGAGAAAGAGAACAAAAAAGTGTTGAATAACTAAAACAAAAAGGAACGACGAATATAAGTATTAAGGTCTCGAAAAAATTTTTACAAACTAATACTTTCAATGTTCTCGAAGTAAATGTACGTTGAGCTCGCGCGACTGCGTGAGCCCGGGCGTGACGTTAGTGTTAATCTTCGATATATATATATATATATATATATATATATATATATATATATATATATATAAATCATTGTACAAATATAAAAAACAAGGAAAAAAAATAAACTAAATAAACAAATAACAACTTGATAACCAATTGACATTTATTTTACTGTACGATTAGTATTCTCGAGATATTATTATCGATTATCGAACGTTCGATGATAAGCGAGGTAACGATTTCTACTGTTGATAAACGCGAAAGCTAAGAAAAAAGAAATTAAGAAGGGTCAGAAAAGAAAAGAAATACGAAAAATTCAACAAAAAAAAATACCGGGAAAAAAAGAGAGAGAAAACAAAAAAAGTATTGTAGGACTAAAATAATATGATACGACAAATATAAGTATTAAGATTTCATAAAGGATTTTTACACATTAATAATTTCAATGGTCTCGAAGTACACCTACGTTCGCGCACGCGCTCAGCAAGCCCGGGTGTGGCAGATTTCTGGGGGAGCAAAGAAATGACCGATCAATATCCACCGTGCGAAAGTGTTAATCAATGAGAAGCAGGAGCTCCGTTTCCATGGAGAGAGAAAGAGAGAGAGAGTGAGAGTGATAGGAGAGAGAGAGAGGGAGAGAGAGAGAGAGGGCAGAAAGAGAGCGGTGAGAGAGAGCGAGTGGATAGAAGGAAAGAGTCTAGAACAGTGTTGAATGTCCAAGAGCGATTGAACGAGCGCGCACAGTTGCTTACACAGACGTTCCAATATATATATATATATAGAGAGAGAGAGAGAGTGAGAGTGAGACAGTGCGTAGAACACACTCGTACGCATCGCTGGCCACCTACCTATCTTTATATACCTTTCACCGTAGTGACGCGCAAAAAAGGGATAACCAGGGGGTACCTACTTCTTCTCCACGCAGATCTCTCTCTCTCTCTCTCTCTCTTTCTCTCTTTCTCTCTCTCTTTTACTATTTGCTTCCTCTTTATCTTTCTGTATCGAGAGTAGAGAACGTACTATTATTCGTGCACACTCTCGTGCATAGAAAGAGAGAGAGAGAGAGAGAGAGAGAGAGAGAGAGAGAGAGAGAGAAAGAGAGAGAGAGAGACAGACAGAAAGAAAGAGAGAAAGAGAGAATACGGTAGAACGTGGACTATATTGCTCAAAGCCTCCTAGTGCATCGACTGGGGAGTTGGGATTGTGGTAACGAGAGAGAGAGAGATAGAGAGAGAGAGAGAGAGAAAATGACGTTGGTATGGGTTTAGTACGAGGTATAGTGTACAGTCTGCTGGACTCTCTGGGGCTCGTGTTACGGGGACGCATACTGGCGAACTTAATATACCAACACACCTGTTGCAGGTTAGTGGAGAGGCGCAGTGCAGGACGGTGTGAAAGATAAAGGGGAGGTAAAGGGGTTCGGGCAAGCGAAAGACTGGAAATGGATTGGGAATGAGGCAAGATGAGAGAAAGAGAGAAAGAGAGAGAGACAAAGAAGAGGAGAGTACAGTCTAACCAAAATGTTAATTATTTAACTAGGAGGAAGCTCCTTTAACGAGCGTAATAGATATGGTAGAGTAGCCTGAAACCTGAAAGCAGATGGGTGAAAAGGGATTGGACAGATGACGAAAAGAGCGGAAAGGATTTTCGGTAGCCTTGAATTATCCTCGCTTTTTAAAATTATTAATTTGTATCTTATTTTTTTTTTATTTTTTTTTTTTACTTTTTCTCTTGTCGTTTATTTTCGGTCTTTCAACGGGGAACGAAATATGGAGAACATCTGGGAGTTCAAGAAAAATGGATGGAAATGGTCTGATCGACGAGTCTGGCAGTGCATGTTAGAGACTAACCTCTTCTGAAACTATGAACGGACGTTTGAAAAGTTTTCGGTGTTAGGGGGATGATCGATGTTAAAGCTGCCCGATGGACTTCTTTTTCAATCGCGTGACGTTATTAGCTTCCGCGTTCTTATCTTGGGGTAAAGTAATTTCGTACGTTATGGAAACACTAACAAAAATGTAGAAAAGAGAAGAGTGGAATGGAAAAAAAACTAGAAAAAAGATAGATATGAACGTTCATTGGATTGTAAAAAGAAACAATGTCTTTTGTCCCCGAAAAGAACGATGATTAAGAGATACAGAATAAATCGTAAAAGCCTATGAAGCATAGGATGACGTATTAGGAAACGTTATTTTAAATTTTCGACCTATAATTTCTATTTACATACCAGAAAATAAACGGAGTTAATATTACTAGAGACAGTTACAAGTCTCAAATGTGGATAAATAAAGCGATAACGCGGTTGTTTTACTCAACGATTTGTACTGGACCCCTGGACCTCTTTCCTTTTTCCTTTCCTTCGGCTCATCAAGCCCCTTTTTACATGACCGCGATCCTGGAGGCCTGGAAAATGTATCGATCGTAGAATAGAGAGGGAGAAAAAAAAAGAGAGAACGAAAGAGAGAGAGAGAGAGAGAGAGAGAGAGAGAAGACTACGGATGCTCGTATAACTCCCTTGAGCGAAAATCGGGTAAATCGAGATGAGAGCTAGGGAAATTAGTGCGTGGAGGATTTTATTAGAGCATCGGCGTGTAATGAAGATTTTACAAGTGACGCTCGATTAGTGGTTATTGAACGTCGTCGTCCCTATGGAGAAGGCCGAAGGGTGGAAGCGAATAGAACGATGGAGTGAGCGCAGTTTTCTCTCTTTCTCTCTCTCACCCCCTTCTAATTGTTTTCCACTGTCGACGTTACTTCAACGACTACCCTTCTCAACTTCGTTCGCGATTCAAGGATAGATATCTCAGACGTGAGACACTCTAATTACTTTGCCAAAACAAGTAGAACATTGGAAATGATCATCGTATAGGGTGGCGGGGAGGGGAAAATCGGTGTAACACAAAGAGATATTTATTTTCTTAGCGAGATGCGAGTACTCGTTTGCTTTATGGAAATGAGGGATGAAACAGATAGTACGTGAATATCCCCGCTAATTCTTTCGTCCTTGCACCCCTAATGCATTCTGCACACGCTTTCCTTTCTCCCTTTTCGGCGAGTATGCAGAATGTATTTGGTGGTGCAGTGGAATACTGCTAGTGCTACTGTTGGTAATGTGTTTCTCGCTGGGCGAATATTGTGGTCAGAAAATAATAGATAAAATATTTCTCGTTTATGTATTAATATTTTATATATTTCTTCTCTTTCTCTTTTTATTTTTTTTTTTCTAACTGGAAAAAGCTCAACCAACGCCTTGGTAACCAACATGGCGAATCCAGCGGTGCTCAGTATGAAATTTTCGAATCTATACTCTTGTTCCTCTAACTGATCGTAAAAATAAAATTTCGAGATCAAACAAAAACAACAATTTCTTGGAATAGTCATAAAAATAGTTTTAGTTATGAGCGAATTAGGATCGCGTGACGTCGACTGTTTCGTTTTTAAGCCTCACACTCTTCGACCACCTCCCACGACCACGCAGTAAAAAGTATGGCCGGTTAGAGGAATCAACGGTGGATAGAGGGAGTGCTCGCTTGGATCAGGATGAAAACGGAGTACGAACAGTCGTATCACCCAATGTGTCCTCTTATGTACGAATCAAATCTACTTACTCCTCCCCTACATCGCTTCTCTTTACCTACGTATATACGTCATGCATGAACACACACCACAGATTCACGCATGGACTTCTCTCGTGAGTAGTCAGCCACACTAGACAATGATCCCCCGGCCAGCAAGCGTCGATGTAACGAGGAACGCGTCATGAAGATATCCTTTGTCACCGGGCAAACGACTAAATCGTACGTCTTCTTCGTACGCTCCAGAGTGACGAGGTACAATATTGCTAATGTCCGCTCTAGCTCGCCCGCGACGTCCACCGACTTAATGAGGAATGCGACTATGCAAGCTGAACACGATGTAACCGTATTGTTCGCGGATTAACAGAGATGAGATGCATCCAACGCATACAAGAGAGTGAGATAAAACGAGAAAGAGAGAATGAAAAAGAGAAAGGGAGAGAGAGAGAGAGAGAGAGAGAGAGAGAGAGAGAGAGAGATCGTTGATCGTGAGAGAAACAAAAGCTTTGATCGAACCCTAGAAAGTTTTCAACGTACTCGTTACCATTTATCTCTTGCAAAAGTAAAGCTTCTCTCTTTTGACGTCTGAACAAAATTTCACTCTTAGCCGAGTCTTATCTTCTATCGAGCGGTTTTCTGATTCAAAAATGGAGGGCACGTACGATTCCTTGAACTAGAACACTAATCCAGGTATCTCCTTCTCCTTTCTACGAATAAAGGAATGAACGAACGAAGGGATGAGTCAATTACTCAGGCACGATTACTTCGCAGAATATGTGTCCGTTCTTTAGGTAGATATCTAATATCAAAAATTTCGGAGATGCGTTCAACGAAAATGGAGTTTAGGGAGAGTCTAATCGTTCGCAGCACTTCTCTCTTTCTCATTTCCCCTTCCCGCCCATGGCCGTTCTATTCTCATAGATACTTTCCATTTAGCTCGTATAAGGAGATCACGGAGAAAGAAATATCCGAGGTATTATCATTGATAATACATCGGTATTTCGATACATACCTGTCCACGATGAGATTCGACAAAATAATCAGAGGAATGCAATTATGGAATGCATCGTCACAATTGGAATCGACGACTGCGATAAAGAATTCCTGATCTGTTCGAGCCATGGACATTTCTTTCATCGTTCATGTTTGAAAGCATCAATTTCGACGATAATGCAAGCACGGTGTTGGGGTAACACGTACGATGCTGTTTCTCGTTATAGTATTTCTTCCACCGTCCATATAAAAAGTGGAATAGGAGGAAGAGAGAGAGAGAGAAAGAGAGAGAAAATAAGGAAAAAGAATTGATGTTTTCGTGTGCTACCTTTTTCTCAACAACTAAAAGAAAGTTCTTACTAAAAACGGAAGGAAAACGAAGTCGTTCGTCTTATTTATGTACGTATATATACGTAAGACGTTCGAAAAGTAGATTTTCACCTTTCAAAAACCTCGCCAAATATTTCAATTCCTTCCGACGAAGAATATCAGTAGTCCGGGATAACTTTCCTCGTTGTCGTAAGAAAATTCTTAAGGGTGGCTGCTGGAGAATGAATCGCATGCTCGCCTTCGTTGGCGTATCCAATGTCGGTAAATCCTACGTGGCAATTCTACCGAGTTCCTTCCTTCCTTCATTCTTTCCTTCCTTCCTCGCCCATAAAGTCCCTCATCTTATTTATTAAGAAGAAGAAGAAGAAGGAGAAGAAGAAAATAATTAAGAAAAAGGAGAAACGAAGTAGGATGTGGAATAGGTGACGTGGGTTGAACCCAAGAATAAAAGGCAGGAAACTAGAGTCGGAGAAGTTAGAGAAGGTCAGTCAAATACATAGTAGGTATATACAATATATATACCCAGTGATATAACGTCAGAGTGAGAGAGAGGGAGAGAGAGAGAGAGAGAGAGAGAGAGAGAGAGAGAGAGAGAGAGAAGAGAGAGAGAGAGAGAAAGAGAGAATGAAAAAGAAATAGAAATCGAGCGTTCGTTGTATCTGTAACGGTTGGGTGTACCCCGACATTCAGGCTTCCTTCCTTATTCCTTCAGAATTGTGGTGTTCCTTTTGCCATGACACTTCTATAGTCTTTCGAATACATTCTTGCCTCCATCAAGGATATTCTAGTACTTATAATTAATATTCCAAAATCAAGAACGAGGATATCAACTTCTGTGTGGTTAGATAAATTGGACGAAATATCGAAAGGAAATGAAATGGATATATTTATGTATGTGTGGATGTATGAATGTACATACACACACACACACACCTGATATATGGATTGAGAGTACACCATTCAATCTTCGTCGAATCATCATCACATCATCATCATCGAATGTACCGTGCTTTCGTTTGAGAAATATATTCGATTGGAAACGCACTTTTAGCGTCGAAGCTATCACGACGGTGTAAGCATTCTGTAAACAAGTATAAATTTTTATGACGGGTTACATAAAGATACATTCATACACACACACTCTCGCGCGCGCGCATGCACGCATGCATATACATATAATATGTATATGGTCTAGTAATAATTAATCTCCGTTTTCCAATACATTTTGTAAAACTAATTTATTTAAACAAAACAAAACAATTTAATCAACGATATAGTCGCCGTTGTTTTCAACTACTTGTTCCCAATGTTCAGGTAACATCTTAATCCCTCTATTGTAAAATGCTTGTGATTTTGATTCAAAAAATTCGGTCAAGACGTTTTTGAGGCACTCTTCATTATTGAAATGTTTTCCAAGATGAAAATTTTGCAAGGAACGAAACAAATGATAATCGGATGGGGCAATATCTGGAGAATATGCAGGTTGTGATTCTTGCAGTATGCGGTCGTGCGTTATCGTGATGAAGAATTACGCCCTTCCGATTAATCAGCGCGGGTTCTTTTGCTCTCAAAGCTCGGTCTAACCTTTCCAATTGTGCACTATACTTGTGCACTTCTACTATAATTGTGCACTTCCCTTGTAATGGTTGGATTGGTTGACAAGTGTTCATAATGAAGAATTCCTTTAAAATTCCACCAAACACATAATATCACCTTTTTCGCATGCAAGTCAGGCTTTGGTATGGACTACAGCGCTTCGAATTGTCCAACCATTGTGGCCGTCTCTTCAGATTAACATAAAGCACCCATTTTTCATCTCCGGTAACAATTAGCTCTAAAAACGGCAATCGGTTTTGACGAGAGAAGAGCGAACTGCAGGTTGAGACTCTTTGATTGCAGTTATTTTGGTTAATTCATGTGGAACCCACTTGCCAAACTTTTGGATTTTACCAAGTAACCGCAATTGATTACAAATAGTTTTTTGCAAACAGTTTAAAGCTGTCGCAAGCTCTTGTTGAGTTATTTGAGGATTTCTAACCAAAAGAGCCTGAGGTGCTTTCTGATCAAAAACACTAAAAACGACACTAATTAGGACTAGATTTAATATATATATATATATTCATATTCCTGTTTGTTAATAATAAATACGAATCGTTACTGCGTATTAGAGGTATTCCAAGCAAAAACTAAAGATTTGTGTTAATTCGTAACATTGATCATTTCAAATTTATAGGTTACTTTTCAAAAGTAAGGTATATCAAGTATTAATTTTCGAAAATGGTAAGAGTGAAAAACGAATGAAAAAGATTTTTGGTATTTTTCTTTGTCTTTTTTTAGTTCCCAACGCTCGATTGCAAGCAGACGAGCCAGTTCACAAGTTGTGCCCCCCCACGTGTACAAGCATATCGATCTGACCGACGAGGGGTGCACCAATGCAAGGGGTGCAAAGTAATCCCCAGTCTTCCTTTTTCACCGGAGGACAACAATGAACGTCAGCTCTCTCTCCTAGAAATGCATTGCATTCTGAACAATATCCAACAATAAATGCAAGCATGTTAGCGATAACGACCGTTGTGAATGAGCCTTAATTCTGGGAACTACCCAGAGCTATTGTTCGGCTTTCAAACAAGAAACATATCTTCAGATTCGTGCTATCCCGCCTAATGGGAAGAAAAAGTAGTATCGGACTTTTGTGTACGGATCCTTTCGTAATGGCTCACCTTGGACAACGGGGAAAGATAAAACAAAGAAAACAAAAAACGGAAAGTAGAAAGAGAAAGAATCTTTTAAAAGTTTATTGTTTGTTGACGACAAAAACAAACGATGTTATGTTAATTAATTAAAGTTAATTAAGAAAGTACAAGAAAACATGAGTTGTGAACCATTGTCAGATTATCTGTATCATTAATAGTGAGTGAACATATAATAAGTAATTGAATTAAACAGACTGCAAAATGAAATATAGATAACTTAAAAAGAGAAGAATATTCGTTACATAAAACGAAAAGCAATTGTTTTTCCAACAACCTGTAAAAGCCAGATGGAAGCTCCACGAGTTCTCGTCACCCTCTCTCTCTCTCTCTCTCTCTCACTCTCTCTCTCTCACTCTCTCCCTGTCCGTCTACCTCTACTTCTCTCTTGCTCGCTTGCTCACTCTTGGCACCGATTTATATTCATAATTACAACATAACCGCATCATTCAAGTTTCACCTAACTTCGCTATTTCTGCTAGTTGGTTATGTACGATAAAGAAATTATTGATTGATAATGGAATAAAATCAAGGGAGAGAGAGAGATAGAAAAAGGGAGAGGAATCTTGTTTACGTCTCTACAATTTTTCTCTATAAATTGGACTAATTTAGTGAAATCGATGAATGCAATGAATTAATGTGAAATAAAAATTTTCCAAATAAACGTAGTTATCGAAATAAAGAAAGTGTGATAGAAATAAGACTGAAGTATTCACGAAATTATGTAAAAATCATAAGCTAGCTCTTCTAGTTTATTTATCGTTTCGAAGTTCGAAACGACTTTATGAATGACCATCTATGTAAACGCAACCCGAGAAGAAAGTACTTTACCATTCTCTTTTTATGGAAATAAGCTGACGTTATTAAAGCGATCCGCTAAAAATGGAGTTACGATTATTGCGTGGTGTTATGATATTCGTTGCTCGATATAAGCCATACGAAATACGTGCACGTTCGTAATCCATGTTCGTTGACGATGTCAAAGGTGTACCTCCAGCGATTCCTCCCCCATTGTCAGCCCCTTATTATTAATGGCTAGTAAATTTCAGCTTTAATTGTAGCACCCTTCAACACTGACACGACGTTCCTACCGCAATGTGCTCGATGTACAGACTCCGAAAACCGTGCCAACCGTAAAGAGTTGAATCTCTTATATTTCTCTATCTTTTTTTCTCATTTCTTTTATCTGTTTATCTCCTTTCCTTTTTTTTCTTTATTTTTTTGGCAACCCAGATCAATGATCGTAACGGAATAGTTATTATATTTGAATATCCAATAAAGATTTCCTCTCGCAAATTTATATCTCGAATTCGATATAATCAGAACAACGGAAGTCGAGTATCTATCGATTAATTCGTCATCAATTTTAAGTCTTTCGCGAAAAGAATACACATAGAGTTGACGTCGTCCAAATTTTCCCAATCGGCTGAACGACCAAGCGAACGATTTGAAATTATTCTCGGAATCGTTCGATGATACCACGATTGTACTTTAATCGGCCAGTATTCGTTATTAATTAAAGCTAATTATCGCTCATCGCCGACCGAATATTAAATCCTTCGAAACGCATTTCATATCGTTTATGCAATTAATTTCATAAATATCGGAATGCTTATTGGAATTTGGAAACGAAAAAAGAATTTAGAGAAAAATAGAGAGCGAAAGAGAGAGAGAGAGAGAGAGAGAGAGAGAGAGAGAGAGGGTGAGAGAGAGAAAAGTATACGTAGTAACGTACAAACAATGTTTCTTTTCATAGAATCGCCGGAACAACAAACATTCACATTGTATACTTACGTATAAATAAACAAAAAAGAAGAAATATCAAAAGGAAAAGAAATACTTTTCATTCGTTGTAACAAAAGAAATAGATCAGAGTAGTAAATTACCAGAGTTCGATAGAGAAAGATTGAGAACCCCTTTAGGTTGTAGAACATCCCTACCCTCTTGTTTCAGATCCCCTGCAGAACTTCCACCACTACGCATAGCACCAAACTCACCAACAAATCGATAGCAGCGTATCACACAGACGTTCCTGACACACGCCCACGGAAGATGATCTAAATTACGCCCAACTGCTGCCGTTGCTTGCCGCACGTGCGAATTCACCTATGTATGCGCGCATGTCCGGTGTACAATGAACGGACGCATCGAAACGTTTCTTTGAATGCACGTTGAATAAGCCTGACGAGTTTCTCTCTCTCTCTCTCTCTCTCTCTCTCTCTCTCTCTCTCTCTCTCTCTCTCTCTCTCTCTCTCTCTATTTCGTTCTCTACCCACGGTTCTATGCTCTTACGAGCGCTACCAACCGCTCTCGCTCACCTACTTCTCACTGGAACATCACCGTCATCAGACGTCGTCGTACCTTCTTATCCTTTCGCCTTCTCGCTTCAGAAACGCACGATGTACTTGTAAAATTCCAAAATCCAAAAAGGTTGTGCGATCCACCTTTCTTCTTACCTCCCTCATATAACAACTCTTATACTCCTATTCCATCTTTCTCAAACTTTTATATTATCTCTCTCATACCTTTTTCTTTTTCTTCTTTCTTTTATTTTCTTTTCTTTTTCACCTTTTTCTTATACTTTCTTGACTCGACCACCTTCGTCCGAAAAAGGTACGAAACATAATTTTTCTAACTCCTGTATGTTACTAGCCATCAGTAAGATTCCTAGAATCTTTAGGAATCCTAGACGAAGGTAAAGCAAGTAATTGCAGCAAGCCTGAAATTTTAATGTTTGTTTAAAAAGGTCTACACCTGCTTGTACTGTACTTAAGAGAGATACAAATATCTTTATTCCTATCTAATTGTAAGTATGGGACTAGAGAACATTGCACGACGAACTCTAATCGAAAATGCGATCTACATAACAGCTATAAACGCATATAGGAAGAAGACGTTTCATGATTCATCAATCGAAATCATAACCATTCATTTCTATTTTTTGAATAATTGTCAAAATTCTTTCTCATATGTTTCACAGAAACATATTGCCTCAACGATATCTGTGAAAAAGATAGTCGATTATGACAAATATGCATAGAAACAAGATCATTTTAAGTTTTTGGAGGGATTTCAACATTCTGAAGTATCATCCTAAAAGGGTAAAAGAAAAAGAAGTTAAGAATACCGAAGATTTGGTATCGAGCAGTTCGCGCGCAAAGACACGTTACATCTTTCGAGAAAACTTTAGTTCTCTCCTTGTTCGACGACTTTAATTCCACTTTTCCGTCATCCTTTCGACGAGCGAGAAGATAGGTATTTTGAGATAAAAGGTGAAGATGTCGAAGGGTGGTAGTAAGTAGGAGAACCGATGCAAATGGACATGGAGGAAAAAGAAAAAATAAACATAGAAATGTAAAGAAGGAGATGGAAAGATAGGAGAGATAACTTGAAGAGCTAGATCTAAAGAAATAGAGAGAGAGAGGCAGACAGAGAGAATGGAAAGGACAGGAAGTTTGGAGGAAACTCGACGATAATTAAGGCAGCTCTGCTGCGGACCGCCAAAGTCCTCGGCCCCTGGCTGCTACGGCGTAGAGGTGAGTCTGTTATTCTCTTTCTCCGTCGTTCACATCGTTTGTTGTTGTTGCTGCTGTTGTTGTTGTTGTTGTTCTTGCTTCTAATGTTGTTGTTCTTCACCTGCTTACTTTAATGCCTTATTCTTCTCAACCATCCTCTGCTGAGGTTTTAGGTACGAGGTAGTGATGGGAAGACTATAGTCGATGGGCGTGTTCTTAGAATCCAATACCGGGCTCCAGGGCCTTGACAACGATTGATGGAGATGGAGTCCGACCCTCCGACAGCATCCTTTTTCTCTAAGACGATACCGAGCTCCTCGAACTCGTCCGATCAGATTCTGGAGTTTTACGGGATTCTGGAAGAGTCTCCGTGCTAGATAAAAATCCGCCATTATGTATCCACATATAAGTGATTTCTACATTTCGTCGTTCATGTACTTCTTTAACAAAGTGATATCTTCGATATATGTGTATATTCCTACAATGTTTACTGCATTTCTACTCAGATGTATAGAACTTTGATTATCACAATAATTTATTGTACATTCGTCTATACGATTTGTAAATTTCATACGACGTAAGAGTCACCTAAGATAAATTATTTCCTTCGTAATTTCTGATAATCCCATATACACAGCCTACATTGTACCTATTGCTACCATTCTCTGTTGTTTAGCTTGCTTACTGATTAGTATATTAGTATTAGGATAATAAAGCTTCCCGTGTACGATCCTTGATCGTCGATGTCGCTACCCCAATCATCATCAACGTAGGTATAAATCTTATCATTATCTTTTTCATAAGGTGTATCAATGTCTATAGTTCCCTTTATACACCGAAATAATTCTTTTTGCCAATTTCCAATACGCTATTCCGTGTCCAGAACGTAATCGGCTCAAAGCACTTACGTAGTAAATGATAAATCAGGACGTGCTGCATTTTCCATACGAATTAACCAGCCTATAATTTCTCTACATAGTTGCCCTTCCATTACTCATGTTTCCTGTTCTATTTTTCGGTTCATCTTCCTTTGAAATTTAAGTGTTCGAAACACACAGTGTGGTTACTGATTTACGGTCTAACATACTAAATTTGCTTGAGTAAATCATTCGCATATATCTCTTGTTACAATTTCATTTTTCCAGTATTCTCTTTTTGTTTGATGTTTACACCTAATATTCTGTATATAATGGTCCTAAATCGTTCATTATAAACATTTGTTTTAAAAATTTCTTTCTTTCGTTTAGTCTGTTTATATCTCGATATCCTATTGATATATCATCGAAGTAGAGAGTATGACAATTATGTCACTTTCTCCATCATCGTATACATATACGCATGCAAATGCTGCTGTTTTCCAATTACCAATGTTTAACACATTGAATTCCGCACATGTTTCCAACGAAGTCTCCTTCAGGTTACGCACGACCTTGAACTCGGCGTAATCTGCTAAATACTACCATCGATATTTTAGTAATGCGAGTGTTTGTAATAATAACAAAACCACGCATTCATCTTCTCCTGGATATTTCAATTGGAAAGGCTTTGATGCTTTACAAAATTGCAACAATTAATATTTAGGTAACAAAAGCATAACGGATGCATAAATCGTTAATTAGTATATCAATAACATATAACATACTGTAACTATGATTTTCTTCCAACACTGTCTCCATTGATGCGTTCGATGAAAATAATCGTCTAACACATTTGTCAGGATTATTCTTAAATAGAGATTTATTTAAAATATCTGCTTTCAACAAGTCCGTATCCACATATAAGTGATTTCTACATTTCGTCGTTCATGTACTTCTTTAAAGAAGTGATATCTTCGATATATGTGTATATTCCTACAATGTTTACTGCATTTCTACTTAGATGTATAGAACTTTATCACAATAAATTACTATGCATTCGTCTATACAATTCGTATATTGCATATGACGTAACCCTCCTCTAAGATAAATTGTGTCCTTCATAATTACTAATAGCGCTACCGATTTTTGCGTTTTAGCTTACCGACTAATTGGCCCATTTGCATTAGGATGATATAGCTTCCCTACGTACGATCTTTGATCGCCCATTTCGCTCCCCCAAGCAGCATTAGCGTAGGCATGCACGTTATTATTGACCTTTTTCATAAATTATACCAAAGTCTATAGTTCTTTTTATACGTCGTAATAATACACTTCGATAATTACCAATGCGCTATTCCAGGTCAAGTGCATAATCCTGGACTATGCGTACTCTGCTTCGTACTCCCATCGATATTTTAGTAATGCGAATCGCTTGTGGTTGCCATAATAATAATAATAATAATACTTGTTATTCGACTTCCCCTGGTTATTTCAATTTCAAACGCTTTGATGCTTTGCGATATTGCAACAAAGAGGAACGTGAATATTAGAAGATTAGGAGAATTATTAGTTTCGAAATTATTATTAGGGATGCCTAAAAATAGAGCAAAGCCTTGCCTTCAACGAGAGTCAGCATAATAATATCCGCCTTTCGGTAAAATGATTCTGAATTATTCGTAAGACGTGCATGTTAACTATGTTATTCGCATAAAGGACATCAAATGGACCGATCAATAGCCCGAGAGAGTTTAAAGAAGACAATAACTTTTTGTCCAAATTGACCTGACCTTCCTCAGCCTAGTATAGAATGCTTTAAAGTTTTACACGTTAAATAATTTGTTCGATAAACCATTTTTCTATTACTTTTATAACAATCCGATAGCTTTATTACATCCTGTGGAATATATTTCCGAATTCCTACAAAATTCCTTCGTAATTAGTCAAATAAGACCCGATGAGAACTTTTGCCGTTACCCGAATGCGGGTAACACGGTAGTCGACGTGTGTGTTAATGAATGGTTTTTTAATTTTTCATACCGTTCACGGCCGGATTATTTTGATCCATATTACGGATTATGTTACTATCCATATGACGTTCCAACGGACATACTTCATCTTCCTTTCCGTTAATTATGAAAAGTCCCGGGTTTACCCATAGAAATTTTTGGAGGAAAATTCTCCTTGAACGTGAGCAGTAATAACGTCCATCATAATCAACATGTATTTACTTTCGAATAACAAGCAGCTAAAGGTACGCTTATAATTTCGTTTTTCTGAAGCGTTGCGAATACATCGTTAAAATCAACTCCATATTTCCGTTTGTAATCTCGTACAAATTAATTTTCCTTTATAACGATCGATCTTCCCTTTTCTGCTGTAGTTTAATTTCTATATACCAATCCGTTTGAAAGAATTTCGTTGACTATACCTCCGATCCGTTAATATCCACCTGTAATTCATCATAAATGGACTCGTCGTATAATTTGTCTCATAGCGACCAGTCGTCCCTTGTAAATATTTCTGACGGTATATAAGTGGAAGTACAAGTTTCATCCAGATCTTCCACGTGAGCTGAATTTTCTACCTCTTTGTGAAGAATTTTATATGATTTTCCTCTTTTTCTCCCGTTCTCATAATCTTAAGTCGTCCAGAGGAGTTCGTTGCTTAGTTGCGGTTTTAGTATTTGTTCTGTACTTTCTCTCGGCTCTACCTAACATTACGACGTCGGATCTCTTCATCGCCCACCTCCTTTCCGTTTCCTTTTCAACGCGTTTCTTATATCTCTTAAATTCCACTAAAATTCAAAACAAATAAAATTCAATTGTATTTGGCGAAATCCTTGTACGATAGATGAAACGAATTTTCCCCTTAATCGCATACATCACATGTGCAAAATAATCACGTGTGTTCATGATTTCATACCTGTAAATCCGTTATCATGTTTTTTTTTCTTGTATTAAATTTGTTTAATTGTCGATAATATAGATGACCGTACGTATCATAATGCCATCTTATTTGTTCCTTGCATTTCTCTCGCTATAGCATTCGTTGTAACAGTTCTATCCTTACGTTTTTAACTTTTGCAAGATCCTTCAGTATAAGTTACCATGTACAAACGTCATCCGTCCATACACGGCACCGATAAATAAATTATTTCTGCATCCTCGAACAAAGCCGGGTACCCTGCAATTTTATTCAATTTAATATTTACGTCATTTAAATTAATATATACATATTTACGTCATTTAATCACATAATTTTACAGTACCGGAATCAGTTCATCTCGTACAACGAAACACGAAGCATTGTGAATTGCTCACTCTACTGTATCGTCGAACCTTCAAAATTTCCTTGGATCGTTGAATAACTCCGTTACGAATACAATTGATTCCCTTGTTTGAGATAATTCTGCCGTCCAAACTGTTGCCGCCGTCGCACCTCCACCATACAATTCCCCTTTTTCCACAATTCTTGCTTTTCCGCATTTCAAGTATTTCCCTGCAAACTTCAACATTTCTTTTGTATCGTGCTGGCTCGATTCGTATACTTCTGCTTGATTTATTTCTACTTTTGGTTTACCAGTGCTTTCGTTTTCGTCTTCATTGATAAATTAATTGTACTAAATGATCAAAATAAAATTTGTATTATCTCGTTTCTAATTTCCTCGCTTCTCTCTCTCTCTCTCTCTCTCTTTTTAATTTTCCTTTTAACGATTCAATGTTCACAATTCGGATATAATATCCTTAGATTCTATAGCCGTACAAATTTTAACTTTATTATTATCCATACAAATGTATTCCGATGATAAAGAACTTCAAAGAACCATCATGAAAAGTGAAATTCAATTAGAATTTTTATCTTCGCTACTTCAAATCTCTCAAAGATACAACAAAGGGGGAAACTAAAGTACGAGGATTTGATTCTATAGATTTCGAGGATTTCCTTTTCATTCACAATTCAAATTTCTATTATAAAAACTTGCCTTTCTTACCGGATTCCCATCGACCCTCTATCGTCTTCGACATCCACTAGGTTTGATTATCTTCGATTTTTACTGTTGTGCCACCGTTCACGTGGGTCTACGATTCATGAAGGATTAATACAATCTTCACCTACCATTTCCACAATTCGAAGTACGTTTCGTTCAATTTTCTCATTGGACGTGTACTTACCACTTTAGCCGCCGATATCTACGTACGAAAGTCAAGATTTTTTTGTTCTCACGTTGAAATAATTATTTCCCTTTCAGTTACAACAATCACTCACTTTTGATTATTCGCAATTTCGTATATAATTCTTTCATATATAATTCTCTGGCCTCTCTCCCCCGACCTGTAAAACAGATGACAGATTTTATTTTTATTGTGCAGCGTGAGATCGCTCTGATAAGAAATTTTTATTTACAAAACAAAGGAAAACGCGTCCTCCTAGCTTGTCAATCCCGAAAAGATCAAGGAACCTAACAGATAAATAACCTCTAGGCGATAAAAATATAACCCTCGGCATAAATCGTTAATTAATATTTATTTATTATTTAATATTTAACATATGACGTATCATAACTACAGGTTCTAGAGAACACGACGATTACTCATAAGTACGTATAAAATAAAACTATTAATGTTTCTGTATCAAACGATAATAAGTTTCGTTAAGAAAAATCTTCGTTTCCACTCGTAGAACATTTCTAACTAATATAAAACGTAACGCTACAATACATTTCTTTCTTTAATCTTTAATAAACGATCCAAAAGAATTCCTATTCGTCCAAGGAATTAAAAAACGTTAGGACATCTTTCACCTAATAGACTTTCAACATAATATCTAGGTATTTCCGACATTTATTATGCTAAAACAAGAGAGGAAAAAATGAATAATAAATAATAAAAGAAGAAAAAACAAAAAAGAAAAACCAACTTTTTCCTTAACTTATCTCAATTTCCATGAGAATTTTTCTCGCAGATTATTCAGTCCATCGAATCTTATTTTCTTAGCATTCGTAAGCGTTTTTCTCTTTTTTCTTTTTCCTCTAAATAAATACAAATCTGTAACACTTCGATAAACACAGCAATTATTTTCAGTATTTAAATACAAACTCCATTTCTAGTCCTTTAACTAACGAGGTTTACTTAACGAGGAAAAGCTAAATAACTCTATTTCGTCTTTCGTAAATTCACTAAGAGTGTTTATGGCTTAAAATAAATCTATCTTCTAAAACTTAGGAAGATGTTAAGTAATAATATAAGAAAAAAAGAAACTAATTGTAATGATTCATGATCAATACATTCGAAGGACAACACAAATGAAAATCATGGACATTTATCCCATCGATATGTAAATAAAATTCAGATGAGCAAAGGATGTAATAATGTTATATACAATAAAGATGTAAAGATGTCAACACATTAGTAATGCTATTATGTTATTAAATATAAGTTAGGTTAATCACATCAATAACGTAAAATAAATCACATTGTGCATTCAACAAACTAAAATCAAAATGAGTGAACTTTTTATTATCTTACTGTTTTCCTTTGACGATCGATACCCACTGATTGATATCAACTTCTTCTTATACCTTCCAGGTCAGAAAATTTCAAGCCCAAGGTAGTGACAACAAATGTTCAGGAAAGTAGCCAAAGAGGCAGGAGATGAGTTGTCTGAACTTGAAACAAATGACATCCGGCCTGGATCTGCCAGAGAAGTAGCTGTGCTCTTATTCACTTTAAAGGATTGTTCCTCTGCAGAATTCAAATGAACTTGAACCAAGAACTTCAGAAACAAAAATTTAATTCGTTTTTTTTAAGTAAATAAAATAAAAAAAAATTAATATCAAAATATAAACCAAAAATTTAATTATATGAATCCTTAAATAACTATTTTATTGAAAAATTCTCAAGAATCAAAAACCTAAGAGTCCTGCTCGGTATGATATTTGACAAATAAATTTTTTTTTATTTTTTTTAACAAATAAATTATTTTTTGAATAAACGCAAAGCTACCTTACATTTTCCGTATTCCCGTCTCGTTTCGCTTCGTTTTTTCTGTTCATAAGAAAACAAACAACTGGAAATAATAACAAATAACTGATATGTTATCTTTTTTCCTTTCAATACTACTTCCTCCACTCCATTTAGTTATTATATTTTCTTCTGCACAGCTTTCATCTCTGGCGCTTTCTTCACTAACACTATTACATTCTTCTTATCGGAATCTGACATTTCAAAGGTTAAAATTCAAAGCTTCTTCATTATTCTTGCATTCCTACATATCTGCTTTTTTAGTATTTTCCCTACGTCTCTTTGACATGATATATAAAGTTGATAAAATAAAAAATTATTAAGAATATTGGATTACTGTTAATACAGACTGTAAAAAACGTGTTTGATTTTCAAAATCAAATGATAAAAACTAAAGAATAACAGATCATTAGATGGACTCTTGATATTCATAATTGCTTTGAAAAATTGAATACTAGTCCTGCTCCTGATATTCCTATTTCCTTTGAATAATCCAATACCAGTCAGACTTCTGGAACTCATGTTTCTTTTGAACAGTTGAATATGGGTCTGGCTGATAAGAAATGTGTTATAATAGAACTAGGTGACTGACAGGTGATGTTTACATTTGGCTGCAAATTCTCCTTGCAAATATGACTCTTCTAAATGTGGCAATGGTTTAAAAAAATAATGTATTAATTTGAAATAAAAGAAAACAAAAGAACAATAATAATATCCAATAGAGATGAAGCTACTCACATTTTTTTTCCTTTCTTTTTTGTTTTCCATTTTACCTACCAGTATTGGGACTTTACAAGAATAATAATAATGATGATGAAATAAGAAAATGAAAAGAAATCAGGTAAAGCATATTATCCTAAATTTTCCTGATGTTACATTCATTTAACCTACAAATAAAAACCTATTGATATAGAAATTAAAAGAAGGATACGTAAACGTCAACTTGAGAATCTAACGAAATGAATAGATGTATACGTATATTTAAAACGTATACGTTAATATAAATATACAAAAATGCGATACGTACTTATAAGTCCGTATCATTTTCGATATTATAAATTATGCGTCTGTGTCTACTCTCTTACCTCCTTACCATTCTTTGCATCTACGGTTAATTGAAGAGGAAACTGCGGCTCTGGTGAACCGAAGAGGGTACTGCTTCTTCGGTGATCAGATGGGTACAGGTTCCTCCGATGAACTGACGGCAACTGTGTCTCCTATTCTTCGTCATCGTTTCTATTTGTTTGCGCATGTACGCACCCATAAATCTACATGTATATAAAAACGTAGCGGAAGTACGAACTAAAGAAGACTCGACGACCGGTTAAAACGGTAGTACAATATTTTTGAATAATTTTGATTTTAACCTAACAACCTTTATTATTTCAATTAATTAAATATTTTAAATAATTCTTTTCAGCATGAAAAACAAATATACATATTTATACGCATGCATATATCGGTATATCGTATATGCAAGCAAATAAAATGTAGATAGAAATAAATGCACCTAGTTATGTAATATAATTTTATTGTTCTGTTTTTTATTGACTGGACAATATTCGTTTCTTTCTTTTTCCCCAATTCAACAACTATCCAAATGAAATCCATTTCCCTGTACTATTTTCACTTATAATATCACGTTGCGCATGTACCTTCATATTCACCTTTTGTCGATTTCTTTTTTGATCAAATAAATGAACGGTAGAAAGAAAAATTCAAATTAAATTTAAATTAAATTTAAATTTTGAAACTGTTCCCGCTAAGCTATATAAAAGCGCGCGTCTTTCGCGATTTATATTATATTAATTTTAAATTTGCTCCCATGTGTACCACCGGTCTTTTGGTATTTCTCTCCTTTTTCTCTTTCTTTTGCTTTTTGACTTTATTTATTTTTCTTTATGTTTTCATAATCTATTACGTCAGTCGATCCATATTTTAAATTCAATTTTCGGCGAGGGAAACAGCCGTAGACATTAAGGTATCGTCATTATCGTTTTCTCTGTCCGGCAGAGCACTTTCCTCGTTGTGCGCATGCGCGTCATTTAAAATGCTCAACAGAAGAAAACAGTCGAATAATAATTCGATATATTCGTCGATAATTGATAAAAAAATCGTTTTTTTACACTATTATTTTACAGTACAAATAGCATAACATTCTTTTTTCTTTCCTTCCTTCAGATGATAATCAATAATTTTATTTATATGTCGTATCATATTCCTATTGACGTGATTGTATAATTTAACCAGTTGAGTGCTGAGGAGCCCGCTGGCACTCTTTATCGATTGGGACAAAACGCTGCGAGCACCATCTCACTTCAAATATGATTTATTTTTTACTTCATCTCGTTGGTCAATTATAATTACCGAAATTAATATATACGCCACTCAATTCTTATGTTTGAATGTAAACACTAAGCCTCATTTAAGGGCAAAACATTGGAGACAAGGAAATCTCATTGAAATGAAAGCTTTCGTAGTTGTACTGTTGGAAATGAGAATAACTCGAAGAGCCAATATGTTTAGTTATTGGGAAAAAAATTCAAGAAGCATTTCATGGTTTAATAAGATCTTTCCGAGGTATCGTTTACAACTAATTCTCAATTTTTTTCACACCACTGACACTTTTAATTTAAAATAATTATAAAATCTCTATTCAAAGTTATTTTTTTCTTTTAAGAAAAAATTATGGTTAATTCCTAAGTTGTTTAAGCATTTATTTTCAAAAATATCTTATAAATGTTTATTAATTGTAAATAATACATAAAAAATGTATTTGTTTGTGAAATTTTTATTAGACTATGTTAAAAATTATGAAAGATATTAAATATATAACAAATCAACTCTTTTCGTCATCTTTTGTTTAGCACTTTTGAATAGTACATAGAAAAAACGCTCAGCACTCAGATGTTTAAATTCGTGTTTAACCGCCTGTGCAGAACAACTTGTGCGCAAGGTGCGAAGTAATCTTCCATCTGTATAACTTCATCGGTGTCCCTTTAATTTAAGGGAACCGATGTACGTCATAATTTTATTTTATATACATGCTTATATGGATAATGCGAAGACGAGTGGAATCCCTTCGATTTTTGGTACTTTCAAACAAAAGCGACATAAAGTGGATGGCTGTCGCTCATTTAATGGCGCGGGATGCTTATTTGTTAGATTTAGTAACTTAGCTGATACTTTCTGCTCGTTATATACAATACTATTCTAAAACCCATTTCGACTTATGGAGTTCAACTATGGAGAACCGCTGGTAACTCAAACATTAAAATTCTGAAAAAGATTTCAATCAAAAATCTTGCAGAGCATTTGCAGTGTTCCGTGGTATATAACAAATGAAAGAATCCACAAAGATTTAAGAATTCCTACAGTAAAAGAAGAAATTGTTAGCAACAACGAATGCTACAACATTCGTCTAGCTAAACATCCGAAATAAATTGCTGGCAATTTCAGAATTAGTACATAGACTAAAAAGGTTATTCACTTCTGATCTAGGAATAAGATTTAGTTATATCTTAATTTGGTTATTGTATTCATTTTATATTCATTTAAACTAATCATTGTAACGTCGTTTTGAACTTTACGACTCATGTTAATGTATCGCGTCAGCAAAAATATTTATAATTCTCTGTGAAAATTGATTGTATTATGATAAAAAAAAAAATCTATTTTTTTGTTCCATATTTTATAATTATATAATCCCAATGTGCCATCGCAATGGCTTAATGAAAGTTAAAAAACACTCGTTGAAACATGACAGGGCGATTGTTCGACGTTCCAGCACGACGTTCCAGTGAAATGTCTGTCGGATATGATAAACACGGTAAGAGATGCTAAGAATATCCCAGCCATCGATACCTAACAATATCCACTACTTATGTCAAGTATAATATACTAATTGATATCTCACAGTCTAATCAATTGTTCCTCCATTCAAGCTATAGGATATACTGTTGCTTGACTATTTTACCATTTATCGCTCGATAGTCCATGCGCATTTCTATTTCTGTTGATCAATTTCACAGGATTTGAAAAATTAAGAAGCAACCTCTTCGATGATGTCAGTTTCCATCATTTGCTGTATTATTTCCTGCCTATTATTGTTGCTATTCTTGATGGAATATTCAATACGGTTGACAATGTACGGGGGCGTTGAATCCTTTAATAATATATATTCACCTTAGTTCTATCGATATAAACTATTTGTGAGAGA